>QAOC01016343.1:89678-108108 GCA_003255005.1 Begonia fuchsioides
TTCGTATCCCAAAAGTGTCCTCCGTATCAACTTCCGTTTCCCATGTGCTAATGTCCTGAAATTTGGGCTGTGAGTTCCTCTTTTAGATCTTAAAATATTTGGTTTGTCTTTGTGTTCCCTGTTCCTCCTATCTAAAAGTTGTGCATGCGTTTTTTCCTCCTTTCTTCTTCCGAACTCCAGCAATCTGGCAATTCTGTCCATCAATTTTCTATCCAGCATAACTCCTAGCCTACCTGTGTGTTTTCTGTGAAACCACTTGCATTGTCTTCCCATTTGATTGAAGTTGTTGTCTGATTATTTTCACTATCGCAGACTCTCTACATTGGGAGTTGTTCAGTCGTCTCTACCACCTAATGCTCTGCCAATTGGTAATTTTGTCTGTTTGTGCTTCTAAATGTATCCCCGTGCCATTTCATGAACCACGCGTGATTTCACCCTAAATCTAGAACAAACTTAGTTTCTTCCCTAAAGTCTAAGTCCCCAAAATTTCAGCCCAAAAGCCTGTACGCAATTGGAGTTCTAACTGCCACAATCCCCTGTTTCGATTTTAGTCATTCTTCACATTGGCAGATTGCATTACTTTCTCCTATCCTGACACTTCCGCATTCTTGGAGCGTGTCAATTACCGATATTGCCAATACCTATAATCTTCCCCTTTTGATTTCCTCCAAAAGATACATTCCCCTTCTTTTGCTTGATGGAAGAAAATCTTGAAGGGTCTCCCGTCATATGCCTCAAACAACCGCCATCGAGGTACCACAGATTTTTTGCAAGGGAGACTTCCACCTATACGACAAGTCAAACAAGTTTCTTAGGTACCCAAACCATTTTGGGTCCTAGAGAGTTAGCATTAGTTCCTTTGGGAGCCCATTTCTCAACAATCTTTGTTTTTCTAACTTTAGAGTTCATAGGACAAGTAAAAGCTTGGTGTCCTATTTTATTGCATTTGTTGCAAGCACTAGGTTTCACAAAGAAGTTCTTATAGTTCTTTTTCTTAGTGTGTGATTCAAAACCTAAGCCGGCCTTTTTAAATGTTACCCTTTGAATTTCTAACAGCATGTTCAAGTTCTTACTACCGTTAGTGAACTTGAGAACTATATCATTTAAGTCAAGGTTCCTTTTCTTTAGTGTTTCCAACTCAGCATGCACAATATTTTTACAGCTATCATGAGTCTTAACTAGTGCAGCATGCTCCCTTTTTAATTCCTTATATTTAGATTTCAAGATATTGAAATCATTAAATAAGTCATTGAAAGCATCGAACAAATCATTATCATCATCAGAATTTTCTAAATCACTAAAGGAGTCAAGTACCTTGTCCTCCTATGCCATGAAGCACATGTTGGCTATCTCCTCATCTTCGGATGAGGAGCTTCAAGAATCACTGTCATCCCAAGTTACTTTCATGGCTTTCTTCTTGTAAGACTTGGAATGCTTCTTAATTCTTGGACACTCAGATTTGTAGTGCCCCAATTTCCCGCACTCATAGCATTTGACTTCTTTATCTTCTTCCTTAGAGTGCTTTTCCTTTCTTGGGAACTCCTTTCCATTCATTCTTTTTCTTTGAAGGAACCTCTTGAATTTCCTTGTAATGAAGGCGACATCTTCATCCTCCTCTTCACTTTCGTTTTCCCTTTTCTCTTGCTTGCTAGATGAAGCCTTGAGAGCGATGTCCCTTTTCTTAGTTGGTTCCTGCTCCTTAATCGCATCCTTTTCATTTTCTTTCATCGTGATCTCATGATTCATTAGAGATCCGATGAGCTCCTCAACTTTTAGATCCTTGAGGTCTTTAGCCTCTTGGATGGCGGTTACCTTTGGTTGCCATGCTCTTGGAAGGACTCGAAGAATTTTCCTAACACATTCTTCATCTGTATAAACTTTACCGAGCACTTTTAAACCATTAGTAATGTTAGTAAACCTTGTAAACATGGAACTAACCAATTCGTCATTTTTCATAGAAAACAATTCATATTCATGTACGAGCATACTTAATTTGTTTTCTTTTACTTGGTTAGTCCCTTCATGAGTTACCTCGAGTAATCTCCAAATTTCTCGGGCATTATCACAACCTTGAACTCTATTGAATTCATCACCATTTAAGGCATAGTACAAGGTGTTCATTGCTTTAGCATTTAGATTTAATTTCCTTAAGTCATTATCATCGTATTCACTACTCGGTCTAGGAATATTAATGCCATTCTCAGTTTTGATTGGCATGTATGGACCATTTTCAATTATATTCCATACGCTATAGTCCATAGCTTGGACAAAAATTCTCATCCTAGTTTTCCAATATACATAATTATTTCCATCAAAAAATAGGGGTCTAGTAATGGATTGACCCTCTGTGTGTGAGTTGTTCACATTAAAAGCGATGATTTAATTTACTCTAAAATAGCAACAAATATAGGTTAATCAATCTAAAAACCTGCTCTGATACCAATTGTAGGATCGAGTTTAACCTAAGTGGAGGGTGAATTAGGTTAACTAAACTTTTTTGATTACTAAGTCAAGTTCGTGCGAATTGTTTAGTTATATCTAAAACTCAAGTGCGGAATAATTAATCAAGTAAATGAGAGTTTAGAGTAAGAGAAATTGACACCGGTTTGGTAACGCGATTTGGGCAACCTTGACGACGTCCGCGCTTCAAGGTACCTCCTTGAAGATCCTTCTCGCTCAACCTTGAGCTTTACTCCGATTGACTTACGGGTGTCAATCAAACCTTTGACTCTTTTCTTGAAGGAGCGTCACCCCTTTTACAATAGGCATTCAAGGACCAAGTTACACTTTGTACGGTTTTTAATAAACCGACTCACTCAAGCTCAAGAGAGATATACAAGTTTTAGTCTAAGGATTTGAGAGAGTATAAGTTTGAGAAATAAATTTGGCAGCAATTCGGCGTAGTTTTCTCTTGGAAAAATCGTTGGTGAAAAATGAGACCGCTTCATCTATTTATAGATTGCTGCAAAATCGTCTATTTGGGTCGACACAAGTCCGTCTGGGGTCGACACAAAGTACTAACCAGTAGACACATAAAAATATATTCGTTGTGAAGTTAGTGATCGTTGGTGCTGTACTGTTGAATTGGGTCGACACAAATATTGTTGGGGTCAACACAAAATCTTCTCTGGAAATTGTTGGGGTTGACACAACCTTGACGAATCCTTCTCTGGAATTTGCTAGGGTCAACACATTGTTTGTTCGGTCGACACAACTTCTAAAGAATTTGTCTCTCGATAAAGCTAGGGTCGACACAATTATAATGGAGTCGACACAAATGGGTTGGGCAGAGACATATTTCGTGCAGGTGGGGTCGACACAATGGGTTGGGCAGAGACATATTTCGTGCAGGTGGGGTCGACACACAATTTTTTGTAAGGTCGACACAAATTCAACTCTGGGGTCGACACACGAGATTTGGATGGGTCGACACATTTACGCACTGTTCTGCTAGTTTAGGTCGACATAATAGATTTGGATGGGTCGACACAAAAGATTTGAATGGGTCGACACAAAAGATTTGGATGGGTCGACACATTTACGCACAGTTCTGCCAGTTTAGGTCGACACAATAGATTTGGATGGGTCGACACAACTTATATGTTGGGTTGAGACTTAGCTTCTGTTTTGGAAAGGGGTCGACACAAGGATACCATGGGTCGACACAACTGGAAAGTCTCGGCCTCTGTTTTGATTAAGGGTCGACACAAAAACTCGATGGGTCGACACAAATCAGAAAGGCTAAGCCTCTGTTTTGAACATGGGTCGACACATATAACTAAGGGTCGACATAAACTAAGTAAGCTATGTTTCTGGATTATCTAAGTGTCGACATATATGACTAAAGGTCGACACAAACAGCATGTATACATGACTTTTCTACAGCACTTAAACAAAATAGTTAGACTTTAACTGTACCCTTCAATGAGGGTATTTCTCATGAATCGTTAAGTCTAATTTAAGAATTGTGAAATAGTTTCCTTTATCAATTTTATCTTTCATGCTCATATTGCATAGTTATCATAAAAAAATAATTGATTACTTTAAACATACTTTTAAAGCTAACATGATCTCGATAACATGTCACATACAATCCTATCCTTAATGCAAGAAAATCTAACTAATCCAAACAAAAGTCATATAAACATAACAATAAAGGAATCTCATAGAAACTTATCAATCAACCAATACAAAGCACACAAACAATCCTCAAATGACTTGAGGTCAGTGTATTGTGCATTACACGCCAACCAGTCTATGATCAATCAAAAATCATAAAAATACATAACCTTTGCAATGTAGACCTCTAATAGGCCAAACGCATACAACACATACTTACCTTTGCAGCTATCTCGAATTAATCCATTTGAGTCTCTTCTTAGTCCAATTAATGACCTAAACATATAGATCATTCAAAGATTAGAAAATGCATAAAGTCTTAACTTTCTATTCCAAATTTGAACTACTATAACTTCCTTGATAATGATCCATTCCTGATACTTAAGGTATCGAATTGTTCCTTAAGGAGTCTACTATAACTTCTTAGAAGACAACGAATTCAGAAAACTAAAGCATGTCGACTTATGTAGACAAAATAGAGGGAATTCACTGTTTGAACCCCTGTTTGGGTCGACCCAAACTTTCAGGGGTCGACCCATGTCAACAAAACAGAGATGTCGCACTTTAAAAATCGAGATTCGGTCGACCCAAACTCCCCCCAGCTTTCGTACACTGACTTGCAACGTCTATAACTTTTTCTACATAGCTCTGAATCGAGTGATTCCAACGGCTATAAATCACACTAAGAGTGTACTCTAACTCTTATGAAGGTCATAAACTCTAACTCCTACTACTTGTTGACTGAAACTCCAAGACCCTAACTTTGTTCATACTTAACTCTTTCCTTATCTCTTAGCATGAAATCACTCGTTTTTATCCACCAACTCAAATACTACTATCATATTATCCTTACTAAACTTAGAAGAACTTAAGAGGATAGAAAATATTACCTTGAACTTCAGTTTCCACGAGAGCCTTAGAGTTTTCCACTTCCCTTCACTTTCTCACTCTTTTCTCTTGCGGAACTTCTTTTCTTTCTCAATCTCCCTCTCCCTTATCAGACGAGAGAACTCTGAGTAAATAGATAGGGAGAAGAGGTCATGTTGGTAGGGAATGGCAGACCATGCCTTCTTATCTCTTAATTAAACGAAATCAATCTTCTCTTTACATCCCCCGATCGGATTTTCTCACGTTTTGGCTGACTTTTCAACGGCATGTACGAATGTGTCGACCCCTCTTCCATTGTGTCGACCGAAAGTATTCCCAGAGGGCAACTTGTGTCCACCGTACGTCTATTGTGTCGACCGAAAGCGTTCTAGAGAGTAACTTGTGTCGACCGCTCGGTCCTGGGGTCGACCGAAACTATATATTGTGTTGACCCCTCTTAAATTATGGGGTTGACCGAAACTATACTAAAGGACTATTTTGTGTCGACCCCTCTTCGATCCTGGGGTCGACCGAAACATACAATTGTGTCGACCCCTCCAAATTCCTGGGGTCGACCTAAAATACACTCTTGTGTCGACCCCTCCTAAATCATGGGGTCGACCTAAAGTATACAATTGTGACGACCGGACATTGTTCATAGGTCGACCAACAGTTAAAACTTTCATAACTTTTGTTATACAACTTAGATTTCTATGATTCGAACACCATTATTTTTCTTATTAAGTCTAGTTTAACTTTGTAAAAGATATAAAATTAAAATTCAGAGCATAAAGGTATCAATTATACAAAACACCGAATAACACTCTAATGTTCATATTTCTTAGTCCAGTTTTCATTTATCAATTTTGAACGCGCATAACTTTTTTACCACAACTCCAATCGAGTTATTCAACCTATTAATCTTCTCTTTTTGATGTCTTCTATAATTTCAAAGAAGATTACTTTGTCACTTAAGTTCATCTGTAGCATAATAAAATAGGAAAACTGAAACTACCCAGTTATCGATTTTCAACCTGGTGGTTGTTACTAACTATAAATTTCCAAAACCCATAACTTTCTCTACAAACTTCCAAATTGAGTAATTTTTTGTTGAAATAGTTCCATCAACAAGTTTGTTAAATTTCATGAGAAGAACTTAAACTCATTTGAAGAAGTTAAAATCTCTTAAATCTGCTAATCTTAACATTGTGTCAAGATGGTTCAACTTGCAAGGGTCGACCGGTTTCTAACGTAGGTCGACCGGACCAAGTTCCTCACGACAAGGGTGTCGACCGATATTATTCATAGGTCGACCGGTCCTTCATTCACAACCTTCCATTTCCATTTTCTCAAACTTTCATTCAACACTTAAACTGATTTAGTCCAACTCTCACATTGACCTTACTTTATCAACTACCAATTCTAACAATTGAATTCCACCAAGTTAATCGTCATTTTATACCCTTAATCATAGTTGATATATAAGATGATATACTTATAAGACTTTGAATTATGATGAAAGGGTCGGGTAGTACCCAAAAAAGTGGGGTGTTACACCAAATCCTTTTTCCATAATCCCTAAGTCTTGACCCCAAAGCCCTAACTCCTAAGCCCTAATCTTCCAGCCCTAAGCCAAAAGCCCTAAACTTTAATCCCTAAGAAATATGCCTAACGCCCTAACCCTAGGCTTAAAAACCTAACCCCTAAATCCTAAGCACAAAGCCCCTAGCCCAACACCCTAGGCACTAAGCCCTAAGAAGTCGTAAGGGATAAGGCCTAAGCTCTAAGCCTAAAGTCCAAAACCCTAAGCACTAAGCCCTAAGCCCAATGTTAAAAGCCCTAAGCCCATCACCCTAAAACGTATGCCTTATGCCCTAAACCCTATGCTGATGTGCCTGAGGACTCACACCCACCGAAAGGCATGGTGACCCGCAGCCGTGCAAGGCGTCTTTCTAATGTGTTTGTTGATTTTGCAGGGACATTATTACCTCCAAGAGGTCTCTGGGATGCTCCCACTTCTATTGACAAAGAGCTCCCCAAGCATTGCCTACAATGGGAGCATGGAATGAGGGAGACAACCACCGAAGTACCAAGAGCACCTCCGTATGAGGCATCCCACCCGAGGGTGCACCAAGCCGAGGCCTAGTGGATTGCTCTCCTTGGCATTCTTCATTCTAACAAGAGGATATCATAGCAAGGGGAGGGTTGTTTGGTCATCACGTGGTCATGTATATATATATATGTTTGATGTAGTTTAAAGTTGTAACCAATTTTTGGGTTGAAGCTTTGTTAGGTGTTGGTTCGGATTGGACCAACTTGCTAGGTTTTGGTTCAGTTTGGACCAAGTCAAGTTCCTACTTGTTGGGACTTAGGAAAAACCTATTTTCCAAGTGAATTCTTTAATTTTGTTGCAACTTGGACGTGGGATAGAGTCAAGAGCTGATGGAGTGGGAGGCAAGTTGATGGTGGGCCCTTTGTCCACCAAACTCCTACTATTACCACTCATTTAGTCCTTATTTTAGGCTAGAGTCTAATTTTGTATTTTGTTGAAGGTTGGGAGGGTATGAAACTCTACCTTCACGTATTGTAATGCAGAAAAGAATTAGAAAAATTTGAAGAAGCTTGAAGCTCTCAAAATCTCCCCCGTTTCTCTCAGCAATTTGGAGCTGTGGTGAGTAATATCCATAGTTCTATTTTGTTAAGGGTGTTGGTGTCTTGCTAGGGCCACTAAACCATATTCCAGCCTTCCTCCACTCTTTTATGGATCAAGGTAAGCCTGGAAATCCCATAGCTCTCCTTCCAACGTGTGTGTTTTTGGTTTTTTGTTGTTGTGTGTTGGTTGCTACCAATTTAGTCTCGCCGAGTGCATCTTGTGTCCCGAAAGTTTCATCCGTGCCATTTGCTGTTTCCCTTGTGCTAAAGTCCTCAATTTTTGGCTGTGAGTTCCTCATACGTGTCTCGAAATACTTGGCCATTCACGTCATTCTCAGGTCCTCCCAATTAAACGATGTGCATGCTTGGTTCTTTTACCTTACTCCTGAACCCCTAAAATTGAGCATTTCTGTCGACCAAATTTCACCCCCAGCTAACTTACAAACTACCCATGCTTTTCTCCACTAACCCTAGCCAATTTCTTCCCCTTTCTTGGAGGAGGGTTTCTGCCAAGTTTCCCCTTCTCAGGTCATCGGCATTGGGAGTTGTGCAAAGGTTAATCTCCACCTACTTCACTGCCAAAACGTGTGTGTTGTATGTTTTTATTTCTGAAGAGGCACCCGTGCCATTTTAAAATACTCACGTGAGTTTGGTCTGAAATTTGGACTAGTTGGGGTTTAATATTTGAACTCAATATCCCCTAAGTCTTGGACTTATAGCCCGTACAAAATTGAAGTTGTGACAGAGCCAAAATCCTCCCCTGTTCTTGAATTTTCTTCTCGGGTAGGCCTTTGGCCGTGGTTGTTTGTGCTTTCTCCTTTTTCCCAACTCCTCCACATTTTGGAGCGTGTCATTTGGTATCAGAGCACAGCTCTTCCTTCCTTCTTCCCTACTATTAAACCTTCAATTCCATTATTTTTAATGGCACATAAAAGTGGTGGCATGACCACTAGTAGTGGAGCTATTTTGCAGCCTAGCCGAGACCTCCCTTCAACAAGTGAACCACCTCCACCCTTAGCATCATCCCAAGAACATGAGCCCGATTTTTAGAGCCAAATAGATGGCATTAACCGAAGATTGGACATGCTCTTGCAAAGAATGGAGACTCCAAATCATCCTAGACCGCCTCCCCCGGTTACTCCCGGAAGAAGAGCCGGAGGTGCTCGAGGCCGGTTATATGATGTGGAAGACTCGGAGGATGAATTTGTGCCACGAGATAGACAACCCCATGAGGATGACGTACGACATTTAAAGGTGAGCATTCCACCTTTTAATGGCTCTTGTGATGGTGACTCATTTCTGACTTGGGTAGATAAGGTGGATAAGGTTTTTGAGTGCTATAACTATTCGGAGAAGTCTAAATTACAACTAGTGGCCTTGGAACTTCACGGTTATGCTAGCTTATGGTGGGACAACTTGAGGTCTCAAAGGAGACGTGACCGTGAGGAGGAAATTAGCACTTGGAGGGCTATGAAAATGATTATGAAAAGGAGATTTGTACCTAGCCATTATAGACAATAATTGTTTTTTCAACTCCAAAATTTGAAGCAAGGAAGCCTCTCGGTGGAAGAGTATTTGATGGACTTTGAAACCTTACGGATCCGTTGTGATCTTGAAGAATCGGAGGAACAAATCCTAGCAAGGTTTCTAAGAGGGCTGCATAAAGACTTGGTGATGTGGTGGAGCTACAAATTGTGGACTCCATGGATGCAGCCATCCAATTGGCCCTACGGGTGGAAAGACAAAACAAGAGAAAGGGTAAGAAAATTATCCCAAGGCCAGCTCCGGTTTTCAACACCCCTTACAAGCCACCTCCAAGGCAGGAAGACAAGACTTATACACCAAAGCCATGGACACAAAAAAAGGACATTGTTCCTAAATCGATTGAAGATGTTAACAAGCCACGGTCAAGGGAGATAAAGTTCTTTAAATGTCTTGGATTAGGACATATTGCTGCTCAATGTCCTAATAAGAGAGTGATGGTGCTTATTGAAAGTAGTGGAGAGATTGTAAGTGAAGATGAACCCATGGAGGAAGAGGAAGACTTAGTGGCCGA
Organism: Begonia fuchsioides; assembly: GCA_003255005.1. Classification (NCBI taxonomy): domain Eukaryota; kingdom Viridiplantae; phylum Streptophyta; class Magnoliopsida; order Cucurbitales; family Begoniaceae; genus Begonia; species Begonia fuchsioides. The sequence goes on from QAOC01016343.1 coordinate 99,373, forward strand.
ACCGAAGGAGGAAATATGCCAAGCACAAGAGGGCCCCCTCCTAATGGTGATTCGAAGAACCCTCACTACAAATGGCCGACCAGATTCTATCCAAAGAGAAAACATATTTCACAGCCGGTGCTTGATCAAAGATAAAGTTTGCTCCTTAATCATTGATGGTGGAAGTTGTACAAATGTAGCCTCCACCGATGACACACTCCCAAATTGCGGAGGAGTCGGAATTAGGAGAGAACACCACAAACAGCCACGGCCAAAGGCCTACCCGGGAAGAAAATCCAAGAACAGGGGAGGGTTTTGGCTCTGTCACAACTTTAAATGCATACGGACTATAAGCCCAAGATTTAGAGGATATTGAGTTCAAATATTAAACTCCAACTAGTCCAAATTTCAGACCAAACGCACGTGAGGAAATTAAAATGGCATGGGGTTTTTTTCAGAAACTCAAGCAGACAACACACACGTTTTTGGCAGTGAAGTAGGTAAGATTAATCTCTGAACAACTCCCAATTCCGATGACCTGAGAAGGGGAAACTTGGCAGAAACCCTCCTCAAAGGAAAAGGGAAGAAATTGGCTAGGTTTAAGGGGAAAATGCTTGGGTAGATTGCAAGTTATCACCGAGTGAAATTTGGTCGACAGAACTGCTCAATTTCAGTGGTTCGGGAGAAAGGTGGGAGAAACAAGCATGCACCTCATTTAATTGGAAGGAACTGAGAACCAAGTGAATAGCCAAGAATTTCAAGGCACGTATGAGGAACTCACAGCCAAAAATTGAGGATTTTAGCAAGAAGGAAAATAGAATATGGCACGGGTGAAACTTTTGGGACACAAGATGCACCCGGGAGAGACTAAAATTGGCAGCAACCAACACACAACAACAAACATCCAAAACACACACAATGAAAGGAAGGCTATGGGATTTCCAGGCTTACCTTGTTCCAAACAAGAGAGGAGGAAGGCTGGAATATGGTTTAGTGGCCCTAGCAAGACACCAACACCCTTAACAAAATAGAACTATGGATATTAGTCACCAAAGCTCCAAATTGCCGAGAGAAAAGAGGGGGGTTTGAGAGCTTCAAGCTTCTTCAAATTTGTCCAATTCTTTTCTACCATTACAATACGTGGGAGTAGAGTTTCATACCCTCCCAACTTTCAACAAAAGACAAATTTAGACACTAGCCTAAATTAGGGACTAAATGAGTGGAAATAGTAGGAGTTTGGTGGACAAAGGGCCCACCATCAACTTACCTCCCACTCCATCAGCCCTTGACTCTATCCCACGTCTAAGTTGACCACAAAATCACAAAATTCACTTGGGAAAATAGGTTTTCCCTAAGTCCCAACAAGAAGGGACTTGAATTGGTCCCATCCGAACCAAAACTTAGCAAGTTGGTCCAAACCGAACCAACACTTAACAAAGCTTCAACCCAAAATTGGTTACAACTTCAAACTACTTCAAATATATATATATTTCCATGATCACATGATGACCAAACAGCCCTCCCCTTGCTATGATATCCTCTTGTTAGAATGAAGAGGAATCCACTAGGCCTCGGCTTGATGCACCTTCGGGTGGGATGCCTCGGACGGAGGAGCTCTTGGTACTTCGATGGTTGTCTCCCTCATTTCATGCTCCCATTGTAGACAATGCTTTGGGAGCTCTTTATCATTAGAAGTGGGAGCATCCAAGAGACCTCTTGGAGGTAATAATGTCCCTGCAAAATTAACAAACACATTAGAAAGACGCCTTGCACGGCTGCGGGTCACCATGCCTTCCGGTGGGTGGGAGTCCTCGGGCACATCATCCCCTCCGGGTGATTGAGGATTTGTCCTCAAATCCAGGGGCTGCCCCTCCTCATCTTCTTCAATCTCTCCCAAATAAGGGGAAAGGTCTTTGACATTGAAAGAGGCAGATACTCCATAGTCCCCCGGGAGCTTTAGGAAGGAGCTTAGATTTTCTTTGGCTCGGAAACCTCTCTTTCCTTAGATTCAACCACACAAGGTCTCCCACTTTGAACTCCACATCCTTATGGCCACAGTTAGAAAATTTGGCATAGGCTTCATTCTTCCTTGTTATGGCTCGTTGCACCTTTGCATGCATGGGTTGAACTTGTTTAGCCTTTTGTACTCCATCGGGATTAGCTAGTTCATGGCTCGGCAAGGGAATCAAATCCAAGGGAGTTGAGGGATTGAACCCGTAGACAACCTCAAAAGGAGAAGCTTGAGTAGCACAATGCACACTTTGGTTGTATGCAAACTCTACATGTGGTAATTGTATATCCCAATTCGAGAGCCTTTTCCCAACAATGCTTCTTAACAAGGCCCCCAAAGTTTGATTCACTACTTCCATTTGGCCATCTGTTTGAGGATGGAAAGAGGTGCTAAACAACAATTTAGTTCCAAGCTTCCTCCACAAGATCTACCAAAAGGAGCTTAGGAACTTTGTATCCCGGTCCGAGACAATTGTGGTTGGAACTCCGTGTAACGGAACAACTTCCTTGAAGAACAAGTCGGCTACTTGGTTGGCATCATCGGTCTTGTGATAAGCAATGAAATGAGCCATCTTGGAGAAGCGATCAACGACCACCATTATTGCTTCTTTACCTCTAGGGGTCCGAGGAAGCCCCAAAACAAAGTCCACGCTAACATCCACCCAAGGTTGAGAGGGAACCGACAATGGCATGTATAACCCTTGGGGAAGCACTCGGCTTTTAGCCTTCTTGCAAATGATACATCTTTCTATCCACTTGTGCACATCCTTGATCATGTGGGGCGAAAGTCTTCTTTTCCCCAAAATGACATGCTAGGCCACCACCGTGAGCTTCATTCACTAAGGATTCCCGAAGGCTACATTGGGGAATAGAAATTTGTCCCCCTTTGTAAAGATATCCATCCGCTAGGTGATAGCCACAACTTTCTTTGTTCACACTCTTCTTGACACGCTCCAAGATGCGGAGGTGTCGGGAAGAGAGGAGATGGCAACAATCTGCCGAGAGAAAGAAAGGTAGGCAGTAACAGGGGATTGGAGCAATGAAAACTCGAAACGCATACAGGGGCTTTGGCTAGAAATTGGAGGACTTAAACCTTTGAGAGTGGGCTAAGTTTGGCCAAATTTACAGCTTAAAAACACGTGCGGATTAATAAAATACACGGAGGCAATTTTTGGTGCACAAACCAACTAAGCTGAAAGAAACAGTGTAGGAGTGTTGGGGAGACTTCTGCACAACTTCCAATGCAGGGAGTCTGGGAGGGTGGAAATTGGCAAAACTTAACTTCAACGAAGTGGGAAGAAATTGCAAGTGGTTTGAGGGGAAAAACAAGGGTAGATTGGAAGATATGCAGGATAGCAAATTGATGGACAGAACTGCCCGATTTCAGAAGTTCGGGTAGAAGGCAGTGGAAAAAGCATGCATAACTCTTGATGTGGAGGGGCTGTGGCTAAACGTAAAGAACAGTTATTTCAAGCCATGAAAGAGGAACTCACAGCCATAAAATTGGGGACTTTTGTTCACGGAAAACAGAAATGGAACGAATTGGACNCTAATGAGTGGCTAGAGTAAGAGTTAGGTGAGAATTGGGTCCCACCAAGCCTCCTAATCCAACCACATGGAACTATCAACTAAAGCCACGTCCCAAGCATATCAAAAAAGGAGGGAAAAATAGAAACTTAGGGTTGGACCTAAGTTCCATAAAAAAGGGCTTGGGTTGGTCCAAACCGAACCAAAATCCCCAACAAAATTGGTTCAAACCGAACCAATTTAATTACAACAAAACATACTTCCCTACTTAGAAGATTTATAACCCCAAAAACATATACAAATATTCAGCACTCCTTATGGACTCTTCTTCCAGGAACTACTCTCCCATAATGGTGATGGGGCATTCGGCCATCCTAATGCATGGAGCTGGATGTGGTCACGGTTCGGGTGGGGGGCTACGGCAAGGAGAATCTTGTAACTCGACCAACTTCTCCTCTTCTTTATACTCCCATTGTAAGCAATGCTTGGGGAGTTCTTGATCATGATGTGAGGGAGCTCCTAAGAGATCCAAGGAAGAAAAAGTGAAAGCTGCAAAATCAACATACATGTTAGCTAGTTGTCTGGCTCGGCTCTGGGTTGTCGCCCCTTTGGTGGTTGTTGGTTCCCGAGCACATCGCTTCTCATACCATTTCTTGAAGTCGGGATCTTCTTTGTAGGAAGTCTTTATCCATTAAAACCCCAAGATCCGGGAATTGAGTTCAGTGAGCAGAACAATTCTTCTTGAGAGAGCATCGGGCACCACATTTACTTCTCCTTTCTTGTACTTGGCAATATATGGAAACCTCTCAAGAAACTCCACCCACTTTGCATGTCTCTTGCTGAGTTTTCCTTGGCTTCTAATATGCTTCAAAGCTTGATGGTCGGTGTGTATAATAAACTCTTTAGGAAGGAGATAATGCTGCCACACTTCAATTGTTCTCACCAAAGCATAGATTTCTTTGTCATAAGTAGAGTAATTCAAGGCTGCCCCTTTTTAGCTTTTCACTAAAGTGAGCTACGGGCCTTCCTTTTTGCATTAACACAGCCCCTATTCCTAATCCCGAAGCATCACAATCAATTTCAAACACCTTATTGAAGTTTGGGAGCATAAGGAGAGGAGCATTGCATAGGGCTTCCTTGATCCGATCGAAAATTTGTTGACATTCGAGGGTCCATTCAAAGTCCTTCCCCTTCTTGGTGCAATCCGTGAGAGGGGCCACAATGGTGCTAAACCCCTTTATAAACTTTATATAGAAGGAAGCCAAACCATGAAAGCTCCTAATGTCCGAGACACCTTTTGGGATTGGCCATTCTTGAATAGCCTCAATCTTGCTTTGGTCTACTTCCATTCCTTCCTTGGAAAGTATAAACCCGAGAAAGTGCACCTTTTCTTGGATGAAAGAACACTTCTTCAAATTACCAAACAACCGTGCACTTCTAAGTGTTTGAAACAAGGACCGAAGGTGTGCCAAATGCTCCAAATAATCTTCACTATAAACCAATATGTCATCAAAGTAAACTATCACAAATTTTCCCAAGTAATCTTTCAACACATGATTCATTAATCGCATAAAAGTACTTGGGGCATTAGATAGCCCAAATGGCATGACTAACCATTCATATAAGCCATACTTGGTTTTGAAAGCCGTTTTCCACTCATCCCCTTCATGCATCCGTATTTGATGATAGCCACTTTTTAGATCAATCTTTGAAAGAAAGCTGCCCCACTAAGTTCATACAAAAGGTCCTCAAGCCGTGGTATTGGAAACCGGCACTTGATAGTAATGTGGTTGATTGCTCGGCTGTCAACACACATTCGGGATGAACCATCCTTCTTTGGTACCAAAAGAGTCGGCACCGCACAGGGCTGAGTGACTTCTGGATATAGCCCTTCTCCAAGAGCTCTTGCACTTGCTGGTTAAGCTCCTTGTCTTCTTCAGGATTCATCTTATATGCTGGCCGGTTTGGAAGCACTACCCCGGGTTGGAGGTCAATCTGATGCTCAATCCCCCGGATAGGAGGTAAGCCAATCGGTAGCTCCTCGTTGAACACATCTCCATATTCCTCAATGAGTGCTAAAACTTCCTCCGGAGCTCCTCCTATTTCTACCATTATTTGCCAGAATAGGATCAATACAACCGGTTCTTCTTGGAGCACCACCCGAGATAGCTCCCTTTTGGTAATGAACAAAACTTTGTTGGAAGATTTCTCCCTTCTCAACCTCTCATCCCTAGCAATGTCTTCGGGTGCTAGTGGTGCAAGCTTGATGTTCCGGTTTTCCCACTTGAATGAATACTCATTGGATAAACCATCACGCATGGCGTGCCGATCAAATTGCCATGGTCTCCCAAGAAGAATGTGGCTTGCATCCATAGGCAATATATCACAAAACACAGCATCCTTGTAACTTCCAATTGAGAACTCCACTCTTGTGCGCTTAGTCACCTTAAGGTCCCCTTCATCATTCAACCATCGGAGCCTATAAGGAGTGGGATGATCCTCGGTTTTAAGCCCCAATTTTTCTACAAGCTCGGTTGATGTGCCCGAGGACTCCCACCCACTGGAAGGCATGGTGACCCACAGCCGTGCAAGGCGTCTTTCTAATGTGTTTGTTGATTTTGCAGGGACATTATTACCTCCAAGAGGTCTCTCGGATGCTCTCACTTCTATTGACAAAGAGCTCCCCAAGCATTGCCTACAATGGGAGCATGGAATGAGGGAGACAACCACCGAAGTACCAAGAGCACCTCCGTCTGAGGCATCCCACCCGAGGGTGCACCAAGCTGAGGCCTAGTGGATTGCTCTCCTTGGCATTCTTCATTCTAACAAGAGGATATCATAGCAAGGGGAGGGCTGTTTGGTCATCACGTGGTCATGTATACATATATATATATATATATATATGTTTGATGTAGTTTAAAGTTGTAATGAAGCTTTGTTAGGTGTTGGTTCGGATTGTACCAACTTGCTAGGTTTTGGTTCGGTTTGGACCAAGTCAAAGTCCTTTGTGTTGGGACTTAGGGAAAACCTATTTTCCAAGTGAATTCTGTAATTTTGTTGGCAACTTGGACGTGGGATAGAGTCAAGAGCTGGTGGAGTGGGACGCAAGTTGATGGTGGGCCCTTTGTCCACTAAACTCCTACTATTACCACTCATTTAGTCCCTATTTTAGGCTAGCTCTCAATTTTGTCTTTTGTTGAAGGTTGGGAGGGTATGAAGCTCTCCCCCTTTTCTCTCGGCAATTTGGAGCTTTGGTGAGTAATATCCATAGTTCTATTTTGTTAAGGGTGTTGGTGTCTTGCTAGGGCCACTAAACCATATTCCAGCCTTCCTCCACTCTTGTTTGGGTCAAGGTAAGCCTGGAAATCCCATAGCTCTCCTTCCAACGTGACACGCTCGGGGTTATGAGAAGTGTCGGGAGAAAGAAGACACAAGGGTAATCTGCCAAGGAGAAAGTCCAAGACAGAAACAGTGAGGTGTAACGGTTAATATTCCAAATGCATACAGGATTAAGTCAAATAAACTCAGCCAAATGAAACTTTAGGAAGTGGACTAAGTGTGACCCGAATTTCAGCTTACAAGCACGTGCGGAACATTAAAATACACGGAGACACTTTCAGATGCACAAACAGACCAACAGGAAGAAAACAGTGCAGGGGTGATGGGGAAACTTCTACACAACTTCCAATGCAGAGAGTCTGGGATCGTAAAAATAAGCATAAAATAACTTCAATCCAAGGGGAAGACAATGCAAGTTGTTTCACAGAAAAAGCATGAGTAGGCTAGGAGTTATGCTGGATAGAAAATTAATGGACAGAGTTGCCCGATTTCAGGAACTCGGGTAGGAAGCAGTGGGAAAACACAAGCATAACTTTTAAAGGGAGGTGGCTATGGCTAAACGGAAAGAACAGTTATTTCAAGCCATGAAAGAGGAACTCACAGCCATAAAATTGGGGACTTTTGTTCACGGAAAGCAGAAATGGCACGAATTGGAATTTGTTGCACAAATTCACTCGGGTAAGCGCCAAAAAACAGCAACTAACAACAAAGACAAAACACAAATGCAAACAACAAAATGGAAGGTTAGCTATGGGACTTCCAAACTCGCCTTTGATCCTAAAAAAGTGAGGAAGGGGGATTGGAATAGGGCTTAGTGGCTCTAGCAAGGCACCAACACCGTTACAAACCAAAGATCAAGGATATTACTCACCTTGAATTTGCTTTGCCGTGAGAGAAAATGGGGAGAGCTTCAAGCTTCAACATTCAACATTTTCTATCTTCCAAAATGCTGAGAAATGGAGGTTAAAACCCCCCCTTTCCATGAGCTACAAAGGGTGGCATAATGGCCTCCTACAAACCTAAGCAAATCATAAAAAGAGGGATGGCAAGTGGGGGCCACAAAGACATCTCCACCAAAAGAGAGGCATGGGCAGCAAAAACGTGGTTGCAACCCATCCTAATACAACTTAACCTCCTAATTGCAGCCACTACACTAAACAACAAACAAAAGAAAAAAAAGAAGAGGAGCTAGTATGGTTTTCAAGTGAAAAACCAAAAACCTAATAGATGGGCCAAACCCATGATGAATTGTCCATAATCAAATGGACTTGAACACTTGTATCTTTTGGGCTAATGTTTAGGCACTTCCATGGGCTGCTAGCTGCTGCTCCCATGAAGGACAAAGAGGAAATTCAGCCTTCCTTTCCGTTGGGGCCAAACATGGCCATGGATCAGCCACCATGGGTTGGATGCTCTTGGGCCGCTCCATCTTCTGGAGGCCTCTGTAATGGCGATCGTTGGCTGGGCGATTGTTGTCCAAATTTTATGCTCTGCCCCATTCTGGAAACCTTAAGATGTGGGCAACATCTTTGTAGAAGCACGTTTGTCCAAAACAGGTCCGGAAGGTGTTCAAAACAGCCGCACAAGCCCCAGAGGTCATCCTGGGCCGAAACCAAAAGTGGTGCTATCATCACCTAGGTGGTTTGGATCACCCTTCCATGTCACGGATGCAAAAGAGTTGTCAAAAAGGAAGCATGTTTTTCCCTTCATAATTGGCTTCTTGATAAGCCTTTTATGAAAAGAGCCTCCTACAAAATTAACAAACTCATTAGAAAAATAGTTTGCTTCATCAATCGAGTGGTGCCATCCGTGGCACATCATCCACCCGAGGTTGGAAAGGATTTGTTGTAACATCCCTCATTTTAACATAAAATTTTTCAT
>QAOC01016344.1:0-41013 GCA_003255005.1 Begonia fuchsioides
ATCTTTTAGAAGGATGAAAGTTTGTTCATGTATTTCCATTCGTTTAAATTCAGCATTCTTTTTAACAAGATCATTCAAAGGTGCCGCAATAATACTAAAACCTCGGACAAACCTTCTATAAAAACTTGCCAAACCATGGAAACTCCTAACCTCACTTGCATTCATTGGTCTCGACCACTCTTGAATCGCGTTGACCATGGAAAGAATGTCCAACTGGCATTCCTCACTCATAAAAATACTTGGTGCATTAGATCATCCAAACGGCATCACCAACAACTCATAAAGACCATACTTAGTTTTGAAAGCAGTTTTCCAATCATCTCCTTCTTTCATCTGTATTTGGTAGTATCCATTTTGTAAATCTATTTTTTAAAATAAACATGAACCATGTAATTCATCAAGCATCTCATCTAACCTTGGAATAAGATGTCAATACTTTATTGTAATCTTTTTGATAGATCGACAATCCCTACACAATCGCCAATTTCCATCTTTCTTTGGAATTAAAATCACAAGAACTGAGCTTGAACTAAGACTCTCTCTCACGAAACCCTTCTCTACAAGCTTGTCTACTTGTTTTTCAATTTCTTTTGTTTCTTCAGAATTTGCTCGGTTGGCCGGTCTATTGGATATTAAAACCCCAAGCATAAATCAATTCGGTGTTTGATTTCTTTTAAAGGAGGTAACCCACTTGGAACTTCTTCGGGAAACACATCTCAAATTCCTTTTAAAGAGTAGAAACAACACTTAGAAACAAAGGGGTTACCTCACTAGTAAAAAGATAAATATCCTTGTACAAGAGTACAAGTACTCGTTGCCTTGCTAACATCACACTTTTACCTCACTTTTTCTTGCTACTCTTGTTTTCTCTCTTGCTCTTGTTTTCTCTATTTGCCTTTTTTTACTCATCTTCTTTTCTCTCACGCTCTATTTTTCTCTCATTGTTATTTTTTCACTCTTTTTGCTCACATATTGGCTTTTCTCTCATTTTGAAATCTCTTATAATTTTCTCTTGATCTTCACTTGCTCCCACAGTTTAAGTAGCTTGAGAATGATTGTCTTACCTTCTTGAACCCATTATGCTTGACTTTTTTTTTATCAAATTGCCATAGTCTTCCTTAAAAATATGTGTTTCTTGAATAAGAACTAAATCACAAAGAACCACATGATGATATTTTCCAATGGACATAGCAATTTTTACTCGTTTAGTAACTCTGAGTTCACCGCAATCGCTCAACCATTGTAGCTTGTATGGATTTGGATGCTTTTCGGTTTCCAATCCCAACTTATCTACTAACAAAGTACTAGCAACATTACTGTCACTCCCACTATCAATTATCAAACTACATACCTTGTTATTCATGTGGCATCAATATGAAATATGTGTTCTCTTTGTACTTCATCTCCATCGTCCTTTGCTTGTACATCATCTTTGGACCTACAATTGTAATTCAACTAATAAAGTCGATAATGTTGGTTCCTTAAAGCTTATTGGTCAAAGAGCTAAGGAACAAGAAAATCCCCATAGTCAAAGTACTATAGAGAAATCACTTGATTGAGGAGGCCACTTGAGAGAGCAACGAGACATGGAAGAGAAATATCCTAAACTCTTTTAGTGGTAAATTTTGGGGACAAAATTTCAAATAAGGGGGTGTAATGTAACACCCGAGCTATTTAAGTACCTTAATTATTATAAATATAAATTACGTCGTTAAATCTGGATAAGTCCATCACGAAGTATTGATAGTAGTGTGTTAAAATACGTTTTTGAAAGGAATGCTTTAGAAATGAGAAGAGAGGTTAGAGTATTAGACAAGTGATTTAAGCGTCGAAGGAGAAAATTTGGTGAAACCACCTCATGCTTATCTCCACCTCATGCTTGCCTCCACCTCATGCTTGCCTCTTCACCTCATGCTTGCCTCTCCACCCCATGCTTGCCTCTACCTCATGCTTGCCTATCCATCTCATGCTTACCTCCACCTCATGCTTGCCTCTCCACATCATGCTTGCCTATCAACCTCATGCTTGCCTCCACCTCATGCTTGCCTCTCCGCCTCATGCTTGCCTCTCCACCTCATGCTTGCCCCCTCAATCACATGCACAACTCTTTAAATCTTCCATACTTGGTTTTAAATGCCATCTTCCATTCAACACCTTCTCTCATGAGGATTTGGTGATATCCACTCTTTAAATCTACTCTAAAAAATAGTGAGGCTCCACTTAGGTCATCTAGCATGTCTTCAAGTATTGAAATTAGAAACCGGTACTTGATGGTTGATGGTACAGCTTTCAATGCACATCCCCATAGATCCATCTTTCTTTGGGACAAGTAGAGAAGGAACTGCACAAGGACTTAAACTTTCTCAAATGTATGCTTTATCCAAAAGTTTTGATACTTGTTTGTGCAATTCCTAGTCCTCTTCTGGATTTATCTGATAAGTGGGTCGATTTTGTAGTATAGCCCCTAGTTAGAGATCAATACCATGCTCAATTCCTCTAAGTGGAGGTAAACTATGATGCATCTCTTTTGGAAAAAGATCATCAAAATAATTAAGAAGTGTCAGCGTCTCTTCGGGTATTTCCTTATTTTTCACCATTTGATCATTGAACATAATAAGTACAAATGGACCACCTACCTTCAAAGAAGTTTTAAGTTGTCTCTTTGATAGAAATAATGTCTCCTTAGCCTTTAAATACTTTGTAGCCTCGTTGTCTTTCACAATTTGCTTGGGTTGAAGTGGTGCCAATTTACCAAATAGCCATTCTCCTTTAAAAAATAGTAGTTAGTGAAACCATCATGCATGGCCTTCTCGTCAAACTACCATTGCAGCTTTATGGTTGCGGGTGCTTCATTATGGATAAACCAAGTGGAGAGTAAGTCAACAAACAAGTGTCAATCGCTTTTTGTATAGGCAAGTATGAGGATGAAGTATTATGTGACGTAGTGCCTATGGAAGCTGGCCAGATTCTACTTGGACGTCCTTGGCAATATGATCGATAGTGACGCATGATGGGTACACAAATAAGTACTCATTTATATTCAACAAGAGACCGATTAACCTTTTTCCTATGTTGCCAAGGGAAGTATACGAAGATCAACTTAGACTTCAAAAAAATTATTATCAAAAGAAATCACGCAAAAAAGAACGAAAGAGAGAAAAAAGACTGAAAAAAATAAGAAATTGATAGAGAAGAAGAGTAGAAGAATGAAAGAGAGCAAAAGAAGAAAAAGAAAAAGAAAGGAAAGAAGAGAAAGAGAGAGAGATTGAAACAAAAATTCTTTGTAAAAGGGAGTAAAGTGAGTGGAGGAGACTCCGAGGGACTGTCTATGATACTTTTATTACACAAACACACTACGATGTTTACTAACACTTCTAACCATGTTGTACCTAGTGTTGTCAAGTCTCATTTGCAAGATTTTCAAGACATTGTAATAGAAGAAATACCAAAAGAAATACGACCAATTCATGACATCGAACATCAAATTGACTTGGTACAAGGAGCTACATTTCCTAACTGACCTGATATCGTTGCAGCCTCAGAGAGACGAAGGAGCTCCAACGACAAGTAGATGAACTACTGGCTAAATGCTGCAATAGGGAGAGCCTAAGCCATTGTACAGTTCTTGTTTTACCAGTCCCAAAGAAAGGAGGAGAATCCCAAATGTGCATTGAGAGTAGAGCTATCAATAATATCATGATAAAATATCGCTTCCCTAATCCTCATTTAGATTATATGCTAGATGAATTACATGGTGCATGCTTCTTTTAAAAAATTGACCTGAAAAGTTGTTACCACCTAATTCAAATGAAAGAAGGCGATGAGTGGAAAACTAATTCAAAACATAACTTGGATTATACGAGTGGTCAGTTATGCTATTTGGCTTGACAAATGCTCCTAGTACTTTCATAAGGTTGATGAATAACATCTTACGTCCATTCATAAGTAAATATTTTGTAGTTTATTTTGATGATATATTAATCCATAGCAAGGGTATCAATGATCATATCTTAAAGTTGAAAGAATTATTACTAGTATTTAGGAAAGAATAACTTATATGCTAACGAGAACAAGTGCACTTTTTGCACAAATCACATAGTGTTTTTGGGTTTTGTTGTTAGTCAGCAAGAAGTATAGTTTGATCAAGAGAAAGTTTTGGTGATTAAGGAGTTGCCGATGCAAACAAATGCCACCAAGTCCATAGCTTTCATGGACTTGTGACTTTTTATTGTCATTTTTTCAAAGATTTCAGCATCATTACTGCCGCACTCACCGATGTGATGAAAAAGATTGTGGTGTTTAAGGCGAGAGGCGTTCTAAAAGATTAAGGAGATGCAAAAAAATCCACCTTTTTTAGCTTTACCTAATTTTGAGAAACCGTTTAAAGTTCAGTGTGATGCTTCAGGTGTGAGGATTGGAGCTGTTTTAATGCACGGTCACCATCCAATTGCATATTTAAGTAAGAAGTTTGGAGGAGCGACGCTCATTTATCCCACATATGACAAGGAACTCTACACAATTGTTAGAGCACTCGAAACATGGCAACATTACTGACATGAAATTAAAATGGAAGAATAAGTTAATTCATTCTCTCAGATTAGGGAAAAATGATTCGGTTTTGGTGAAGGTTGGTCGATTTTATGGAGGTTAGAATAAGTTAATTCATTCGCTCATTTATCCCACATGTGATCGGGGAGGAGGAATTTAAGGCTGATTTTTGGAGAGTTTGATGGAGGATAATGGAGGATCTACTCCTTCAAAAATAAAGGTTCAAATCAAGATCAAGGAGAAGATATGAATAGAAGATGGTGACTCTCTCTATTAACTATATGATTAAGAGAACTTGAATGAATGCATTTGAATGGAGGATATGAATGCGAAATTGAGTGAAGAGCTAAATGGAACTTGTTACTAACCTTTCTTCCTTGCAAGGATAATGGAAAGTAGCAAAAAAACTCAATTTACTAGCTCGAAAGTAAGCTGAATTGAAGGTTCTTCTCTGAGGGTCGGATATGACTCACTGGAGTTCGATAAGAAGTGAGCTTAGGAAATGAATTCCAAAGAAATGCCAATGAACTTTAATTTCCAATATGACAAAGCTCATTACAACTATCCACAAGTGAGGTATTTATAGACTCTAAGTAAGCTGAAATTATAGCCACACTCGGTTGAATGAATCAACCAAAGATGAGTGACTATATTCATCTTAAAAAAAAGAAGAAGGAAACTAATTCCAGAGACTTCTTAGTAGCTAACTAACATCCCATGAAGGAAAATAAACTTCCTCCATGTAAATGGAGATAGTTGGCTACTAATCAAAAACTAAAACCATAAGAAACCCATAAAAACCCATAAAACCATAAGAAACCCATAAAACCCATGTTGTACCCATGTCATTCCCATGTGCATTAAATTAAGCATAAAATAATCTGATACTAAAAAAAAAGTTTATAAATGAATAACACTGCATGGGCAATGAAATGCTAGAATTTGGGTGCACCAAATGTTATCTTCTCGGGTGCACTATTTTTTTTTGGTACACTTAACTTCCTCTCCATTATCCATCCATGAAATAAGATGCTTTGGTTGCTGACATGATATGGGCGACCAAAAAATTGTTATGTTACAAATTTTTATCTAATGTGTTTGCTAATTTTGTAGCTTCCTATTTCTTGGAGATTTCAGCCTTTGTCCAAGCTTAAAATGCAATCCCTTCCATTTTGATGTCAAGACTCGACCCAAGTGGTCCATAAGGAGGGTGAATGTTCCCTTGGAAATATTTAAAATTTGTCAAAGCAAGAAAGCATGGGGACCACGTTTTTTATTCGGCTCAGTGGGACCTCCAAAGCTATTTGGGCCTTTGTGACGATCGTTTCAGCCTTAAATGAAAACAACACCTTCTAAGGAAAGATAACTAACTTCTAAAGCTTTCCAACGAGAGGTAAAACGTTAAAATTGGATGTTGTTTGCCTAGTCAACTACAGCCAACATAGAGAGGGAAGTATAACCTACCCGGGAAACAATCTTATTAGGTTTTCACCCGTTTGTTGCATGGATTTGCTTGAGAAATTCTAGGGTTATCTAATTATTATTTGGGAGGGCATTTTGGATATTTTGTAGGTGCTTAATAAGCTGGAGGAGGAGCGTCCCATGAAGGCTCCTCATTGGTCTATCTTTGATGCCATGGATTGTGCTTCTTGGAGATGTTTTGGGCCATCTTACGAAGAACATGATGTTGCTTAGTTTTCTTATTTAATCTTACCTATGCTGAATTTGATTCTCATATTTGAATTTAAAATATTTTTATTTTCAAATTTTGAATCTCTCCCTTTGCAGTTTTTCCTCCAAAGACTCGGTCTCCGGAATCCCAAATCCAGCCACCGAGAGACAACCGGAGTTGTCATCCTTCCGAGCTAGGACGACCTATCCTTACAAAATTTCTCCAGCCATCTTCATGGTCTAAGTGTGAGAGTGTGGATCATCAGTTCAAACATCCATTTACGTGAAAGGAACCATCTTTTATTGCAAATCCCCATTTCTGACCATTCCGCATCTGTCTTCCATCTCGCCTCCACAATCCCCAAACCATCCGTGAGAATTACGCCCAATTTTGAGGTATTCTGCTACCCTTATCCATCTCGCCTTCAAATTTTAGCTCCAAAATCATCCCAGTTTACAAGTTACAATCGTTTCAAATTCATCCTCGTTTTCGTGGATCTGCTGAGAAAATCCTAAATTATCTCCTTAATCATTTTCACCATTTTCAGAATATCTTTAAATCCGTGAGTGAGTATTCCGTAATTTTTGGAGACCATATTCTACCTTCATTCCTTAAGATCTCTGCTAAATGTGGTTAAAAATCTCACCCCCGTTTGTGAGATCTACTCATCAAACGTTTATATCGAATCTGATTTTTTGGGTAATCCCTAAAAATCCGCCGATCCAAAATATTTTCATTATTCTCATCCTTTATTTCATGTCAGTTGCTCTTGATCATTAGAATAGGGCTCCGTAAATGATATTCTATTAGATATGATCCCTGCAAAATGAACAAAAAAAATTAGGAAATCCTTAGCTCGGCTTTGGGTTATGTCACCTTGAGGAAGGTGAACCCGAGGCATGTCATCCTCTAGGGGTGTTTGAGGATTTGTCCTTTAATCTAGAGGCTGAAATTCTTCCTCTAAATCATCTATTACTTCCCCAATGTAAGGAGCAAGTCTTGAGCATTGAAAGTTGACAACACCCCATATTCTCTAGGCAACTCAAGCTTATGAGTATTCAATATTCTTCTCCACAATTTTGAAAGGACCATCAACTCTTGGTGCAAGTTTGGAATCCCTTTGTCTTAGAAACCTTTCCTTACCCATCAGCCATACTAGGTCTCCCACTTGAAAATTCATTGCTTTTCTTCCTCGATTAGCATACTTAGCATAGGACTCGTTAGCCTTTTTGATGGATGGACAAACCCTTTCATGCAAGTTCTTTACTAATTCGGTCTTATCATTCAGCCACCTCAATTTGTAAGGCTCACATATGCCATAGTTTTAAGCGCCAATTTTTCTACAAGATCATGAGAGGCTACATTAGTGCAACTACCTCCATCAATAATAAGAGAACATACTTTTCCCTTGATGAGACATCTACTATGGAAGATATTCTCCATTTGATCTTCACTTCGGGCATCAGAAGTCAATACCCACCGAATCACCATAAGTAAAGGACCCTCTTGAGCAAAACATGTCTCTACTTCATTTTCTTGGTCTTTTTCTATGTCTTATACCACTTCATCTTCACTTTCTACCTCATTAGTGCCCTCCCTTATGGTCATGACCCTTTTGTTCGGGCATGGTGAAGCAATTTTGCCTAAATCGAGACATTTGAAACATTTGATTTCCTCTGCTCTAGGCCAAGTGTTCTCTATAACCGCCTTAACTTCTCCATTCGTCTTTTGAGGCCACAACTTGATCAATGTAGATTTATCTTCCACCTTTTTGGAAGTGTATAAGAACTGTTAGTTTTAGGGGTGTACCAATTGAAAACACCCTTACCTTTCCTCTTTACTTGCCTCTCCACTTTCATGGCAAGTTGTATGGCATCATCTATTAAATGTAGTAGTTGCAACTCCACTATGTCTTCGATTTCTTTATTGATGCCTCTTAGAAACTTTGCTGTAATTTGTTATTCAGGTTCATTAATTCACATCGAATTCTAAGATTTTCGAACTTGGTTAAATAATCTTCCACATAAAAGTTAGCTTTTTTTAGTGATTGAAGTTGTAGAAAGAGCTCTTGCTTGTAGTGACTCAAAACCAATCTTCTTCTCATCAACATCTTTAAATCTCTTCAAGAGAGAACTTCATCATCACCTTCACGCCTTCTTTCAGCTCTTAAGCTATCCCACCAAAGACTATTATAACCGATTAGTTCCAATGAGACTAATCTTATTTTTGTCTCTTTGGAATAATTATAACAATTGAAGATGTTATCAGCTTTCTCAACCCAATCAAGAAATGTGTTTCCATTGCAAGAACCATTAAAGGAAGGAATTGATACATTACTGTTCTCATGTCAAGTATAAAAAATGCTCATGCATATCATAGAGTCCATTAGATGCATCGATAGATGGATGCTTTGAAGCAAATAAGCCATCTCTGAGTTTTCTCTTTTGGGCTATGTTGGAGGAACTCTCATAAGGGGTCGATTAGCATCCAACCTTTGCAATAACAACTCTAGCTTCTTATTAATTTCATCAATTTGTCCTTGGTAGCTTGTTTCAGCTACCTCATGGATTTATGTCGTAGAAGGGTGGTTTTGTGGAACGATTTCTTAGTTGTTTTGGTGTAAAGCTCCACTTCAAGTCATCATCACTTAATTGCAAGTGTATCAATATAAAAAAAGTAGAAATGTAAATGTGGGAAGGGATTTTAAGCTATGATACCAAATGATACAAAATTGAAATTGAAGGACAGTTTTGGCAAAGGTTGGCTGATTTTGTGGTGGTCGGAATGTGTTCAGGGATGGAGAATTTATGACTGATTTTTGGAGAGTTTGAATAAGGATAATGATCACGAAATGGAGGAAAAAACTAAATGCAACTTGCTACTAGCCTTTATTGCTTGCGAGGATGATGGAAAACAACAAGAAAAACTCAACTTACTAGATCGAAAGTAAGCTGAATTGAAGGTTCTTCACAGACGACCAGATATGACTCATCGGAGTTTGATCAGAAGGAAGCTTTGGAAATGAATTCAACAGAAATGCGAATGCACTCTAATTTTCAATATCACAAAGCTGCTTATAACCAACCTTAAGTGAGGTATTTATAGACTCTAAGTAGGCTAAAATTATAGCCACATTTGGATGAATGAATCAACCCAAATTGAGTGACTACATTTAACTTGAAAAAAAAAGAGATAATACTAAAGGTAAAGTTTGTAAATGAAATAATATCGTTGGGCCATGCAATGCTAGAAACTAGGTGCACTATCTTCTTAGGCTAGAAAACTGAGTGCACCATCTTCTCGGGTCCGTTTCACTTCTTCTCCTTGATCCATCCATGAAATAAGATGCTTGGGCTGCTCTTGAAAATTAGAACAAGACTCCATAAATGATATTCCATTAGATAGGATCCCTGCAAAATGAACAAACAAATTAATAAATCCTTTGGCTCAGCATCTGGTGATGACTCCTTGGGGAAGGAGAACCGCATATCAATAGAGCTTTAGACTTAAGACTTAGGGATTATGGCTTAGGACTTACAACTTAAGGGTTTGCACTAAGAACATAGCGTATAGGACTTATAGCTTAAGGCTTAGCACGTAGGGCTTATAGCAAAAGACTTAGCGCTTAAGACTTGGAGCTTATGGTTTAGGGCTTACGACTTAGGGCTTGGTACTTAGTGTTTAGCGCTTAGGACTTAATGTTTAGCGCTTATGGATTAGGACATAGGGCGTAAGGTGAAGGGTTTGGTGGTTGCTTCTTAGTGCTTTGAGCTTAGGGCTTAGCACTTAGGGCTTTGGGTAAGGCTTAGTAAACTAGAGCATAGCGCTTAGGTCTTAACACTTTGCACTGAGGACATAGAGCTTAGGGCATAAGGCTTAGGTCTTAGAGCTTAGGACTTTGGGGTTAGAGATTAGGGCATATGGCATAGGGCTTAGCACTTCGTGCATAAAGCTTAGGGATTAGGGATTAGGGATTTTGGCTTAGCACATAGGGCTTATGGATTAGGACTTAGGGCTTAGGGTTAGGACTTAGGGCTTAGGGTTAGGACTTAGGGCTAAAGTCTTACAGCTTACAACTTAGGGCTTAGGGTTAGGACTTAGGGCTAAAGTCTTACGCCTTACAACCTAGGGCTTATGGATAAAGCTTTAATGCATAGGCCTTAGGGAATAGTTTTTTGCCCCTAAGCACAAAGTGCTAGCACATAGCGCTTACGGCTTAGGGCATTGGGCTTAGGGATTAGGGATTAAGAAATATGGCCTTGAGTGTAAGGAGAAGGGCTTAGCTCTTAGGGCTTATGTCTTAGTGCTCAAGGCTTAGAGCTAGGTCTTAGGCATTAAGGCTTAGCACTTTGGACCTAACGATTAGGACTTCGGGCAAAGTGCTTAGGGCTTAAGGATTAGGGCTAGGGCTGGGAGATTATAACTTAGGGCTAAAGAATTAGGGCTTATGGCATTGGGCTTGGCGCTTAGTGGTTACGCTGTAGGGCTTTTTGCTTAGTGCTTAGGGCTTAGAGCTTAGTGCTTTGGGCATAGGGCCTATGTTGTAAGCCAAAAATGCAAACTCCTAAGTGCTACGTTCTAAGCTTAGAGTGTTGAGCCCTAATCTCTAAGCCAGAAGCCATAATGTCTAAGCCCTAAGCCCTAATCACTAAGCCTTATTCCCTAAGTGCTATGATTAAAGCCCTAAGCCCTAAGCCCTAAGCCAAAACCCTAAGCCTTAAGCCATTTGCACTTAGCTCTAAGCCTCAAACTCTTACCCCTAAGCCCAAAGCCCTAAACCTGAAGCTCTACGATGTAAGCCCTATGCCCATCGCCCTAAGCTATTAGCCTTAAGTCCAAATTCCTAAGCCCTAAGTTGTTAGCTCTAAGTCCTTAGTCCGAAGCCCTATGCTCTAAACCTTAAGCCCTAGGTCCTCAGCCCTAAGCGCTAAGCCATAAGTGCTATGTCCTAAGCACAAATCCCTAGGAGCTAAGCTCTAAGCTCTAAGCCTTAAGGCCAATTGCTAAGCCCTAAGCACGAAACCCTAAGTCCTACGCCCTATGTCATATCCTCTAAGCTCGAAGCCTTAAGCCCTACAACCTAAGCTCTATTTCCTAAGTCTTAAGCTCTATACCCTAAGACCTAAACTCTAAGTGTTAAACTCTATACCCTAAGCCATCTACCCTATGCCCTTTGCCCTAAGCTCTAAGCAAAAGTCGTAAGCCATAAGATCTAAGCCTAAATCATATGCCCTACGCCCTATGCCATAAGCCCTAAGCCCCAAACTCTATGCCTTATGCCCTAGGATGTAAGCCCCAAGCATGAAGCCCTAAGATATAATCCCAAAGTCCACAGCCGTAAGCCCTAAGCCTTAAGCCCTAAGATCTAAGCCCTAAGCCTTAAGCCCTAAAAGCTATTCCCTATGCACAAAGCCCTAGGCACTAAATTAAAGCTCTAAGTCCTAAGAGCTTTACACTGAGCCCTAGGCACAAAGCCCCAAGCCCTAAGCCTCAAACCCTAAGTTCTACGCTCTATGTCCTATGCCCTAAGCATGAAGCCTGAAGCTCTACAACCCATTCAAAAAAGGATTTGAAGGCAGGTACAACTTTTTTAATGAAACTTTTTGAAATATGTAACGTCCTTCCTAGCTCGGAATATTGCATTCATTTCATTTTTTTTACATTTTCTTGTAAAAATTGTTTGAGCCATACATGAAAACTAAAGTCATGTAAAACATAATTACAACATGTTAGGTATCTTAAAGTATTTACAAGCCATATGTAGAAAGTTGAAAACTTGTTTT
Source organism: Begonia fuchsioides (assembly GCA_003255005.1). NCBI lineage: Eukaryota > Viridiplantae > Streptophyta > Magnoliopsida > Cucurbitales > Begoniaceae > Begonia > Begonia fuchsioides. The sequence goes on from QAOC01016344.1 coordinate 12,004, forward strand.
CCTAATCATTATTTACGATTCTTTAAAATCCTTGCCCACAAGTTAAAATCTGCTCAAATAGCATCGACCACTCCCATGAACAAAGCAATCCATCTCATACACCTCTCAGTGTACGTCTTCCTCACCTACATCATAAAACTCATCTATGAGCATAAGGATCAGCAAGTAGTATAAAATATGAATGAACATGTACATGATATGCAAAAGTAAATATTTTCTTTTCGTTTATTATTGGTCTTTCAATTTTTTTAATTTCTATCATTCCTTATCATTGGGGCTTCCCGGCAAGGAACAAGAGACGACAAACTTGAGTCCACCTAAGGGGACAGCCAACTCGATTTCAAGGGTTGAGAGACCACAAACGTGAGTCCACCTAAGGGAATAGCCAACTCGATTCCAAGGGTTGAAAGACCACAAAATTGAGTCCACCTAAGGGAACTACCAACTCAAACCCCTTCCTAGTGATATTTTTGTAACTTTCTCTTACTTTCTTTTATCTTTTTCTTTTGTCGTATATTGAGCTAAACCCAAAACAACCATTTTCATATTATGTTTCATATGAAATCTCATGCATGTAAATAGTTCGTAACTTTCTAACATTAAAACAACAATTCATCATATCATAAACTGAAACATGCTTTTCTACAGTATTATGTGCGTGCATCTCATCTTAACATATAAAATATAAAACAACAACAAAGTCCTATGTTTCTATGATGTAGACTTAATTAAGGGAAAAAAAATAGACAATACTACTTACCTTAATTATCCTTAGCAACTATTTTGAGCAATAGATAAAATTATGGATCACCTTCACCTCAATTACCTAAAATCATTAAACAATTTTTGGAATCACTGCCATGTTTTGGGGTACTTACAATTGCCACAGAATCAATCCCATGTTCTGTACATCATGAACTGCTTTGATTCCCATATGTCACTCAAGGTGTCTAATTCAACTTGCTAAAACATCTAGGGCATGAGATTAGTGTATCATTGGTTTTAGATATGAAATCATAAATTGCATAGAACTGATAGTTTTATGGTAACTTTGAGAAATCTCTACCATTTCGAATTTCCATCATTCATAAACATATATATGATATTCCAACATGATTGGTTAACTAGTAAAACGGACCGTAGAGCAAAACTTTTAATTCTTATTTATCCTTAATGTAATAATATGTATAACCATAATTAATCTAAACCAAGTAATATAAGGTCATACCTCTTCATTTCTATATCAATAAATTCCTCTTGATGAGAGGAACACTTCTCCTCAAAAGATTGGAGGCCAATTTCAGCTCATTCCCCTTCAACTTTCTTCTCTCTCTAATTTTATTTTTGTCAAGTTCTCTCTCTTTCACCCCTTCTCTCTCTTTAGCACGAAAATGGATGATCCTCAGCTACTCTCCAATATTGCTAGATGGTTCATGGGGTGAAATTACTATTTTTCCAAATTTATCCATTTACATTTTACCTTTACCTATTTCATTAACTACTAAAATACCTCCATTATAATTATTTAAATCATACTTAGCTTATGTAATTAATTCACATTAGTGTTAAGCTAATCCTCAAGGTTAAGTTAAATAATCATAATTATTAAACCTTAATGACCCCATAATTTTCACTAATTATGTCTAAATCATGATTTGGTACTAATCCTATAGTGACATGTGTCATATTCCAATTTTTCTTCATTTCTTACTTCTAATTCAGCATGAATCACTTCAAACAATGTCTAATTGAATAATTTAATAGCATAAAATACTTAAATTTTTCACTGATATTACAAAATAACTTTGGGAAGGTTGTCGAATCTGCGAATAAACTCTTGTTAGTCAAGTAAAAGTTTGATTTAAGGAAAGTTGCATGTACTTTTTTATTTCCTTTGTCCCTTCAATATCTTGAAGTAGGCTTGGGCTTGTGTCCTTGACCACCTTGGATGATATCAATATCTTCTTCAACACTTAAAATAATAAGCATTGTGTTTTGATGTTGAATAGATTCTTCATTTCGATTTCCTCCACTAAACCAAATAGCGCTTCATGCATTTTCTTGGTTCTTGATCTTGTAATTGGGCCTCCAATTCCTTTCAATTGGTCTTGTATCACTACGTGATTCGCATCATTCTCTCATTCCTCAAGAAGATTCATCCTCAAATCTCTTTCATCATACAAAGATAAGTCATTAACATTGAAAGTGGCACTTACATTACAAAATTCACTTGGCAAATCAATTTTGTTGGCATTATCATTGATTCTCTCAAACACTTGAAAAGGACCATCTCCTTGAGGTCGCAACTCATTTTTCTTTCTACTTGCAAATATTTCTTTCCTTAGGTGAATCCAAACGCAATCTCCTAACTCGAATACGACTTTTGTTTGGCTTTTGCTTGCTTGCCGCGCATAATGCACATTTTTTCTCTATATTCTCATTGACCTTTGTATGCGAATCCCTAACAAATTCTTTCTTTTTTCTTTCCATCAAAATTAACAGACTCATTAGTAGGCTAAAGTAACATATCCATAGAAGTTAAAGGATAAAAACCATACACTATTTCAAATGCTGATTAAGATGTAGTTGAATGAATGGCTCTATTATATGGAAATTCAACATGTGGTAGACACTTCTCCCATTGTTTTAAATTCTTAGAAATTATTGCTCTTAACAAAGTATATAGTGTTCTATTAACTACCTCAGTTTGTCCATCCGTTTGTGGGTGTGCTAACTTATTCTACAAAGTTCTCCAAAAGTAACTTAAAAATTTACCATCTCAATCACTCACAATTATTTTTGGTAAGCCATGAAACCACACAATCTCTTTAAAGAATAAATTCGCAACTCCATATCGTGTTCCCTCAACTATATTATAAATTTCTCTATTCAATCCTCCAATAAAATGTGTCATGGTTGCTTTCTCGTCTTCCTCTATGTTGGCTTTCATCATTGTTGATTCTATCTCTTTGTAAAAATCTTCCACAGTTTTTGAACCTTGTTTTAGTTCTTGCAATTTTCTAGGAAAATCTCAATGATAATAAGTAGGAACAAATCTTTTAAGCATAAATGTTTTCATTTCTTCCCACGTTGAAACATGTATTTCTTCATGCCTTCTTCGAGTTCTCACTAGTTGAACTGACCATGTACTTGCATAGTCCATTTATTCCATTGAGGCCAACTTCATTTTCTTTTTCTCGATATAGTTGTGACAATCATAAATATGGTCAACCTTCTAAGACTCTTAATGTCGCTTAGGTTGCAATCTTCTTGGTTTTTTCTAGGATACTGCTCTTTTGTATAACTATTGCTCTCATTCTAAGACTCAACATCTTGCTCTATTTCTTTAATATTTCATTGTCCAAGGCTACTTGTTTGAGCAGCTAACATATTCAATCTCATTGTCTAAGGCTACTTCTTTGGCTTTCTGGTATGCCTCTAGATAAATAATAATTTGACTTTCATCCATACTGATTTCTCAATGTAAGAAACAAAAGCAACTGTTATCGAATAGATAACGAAATAAATGACTTACACTCAATCAAGGTCAATCACACTCGTATTTATCTCAATTAACGAGCTTACGGGTGTCAATCCAACCTTTACAACTTGACTCTTCTTTGTCATAGGCGTCACCCCTTTTGGACTCTTCTTTCTTAGAGGTGTCACCCCTTTTTAAGTTCGTTCAAAAGTATTTTTACAAGAATTTGTGATTTCTAAACCGACTCTCTCAATCACAAGATGAATAATCAAAAGTAGGCTACTTCTTTAGCAGCATTTTGGTGTGCTTTTCTCTCTAGGAAATTAGCTCCTTCAATTGGCTTCTCATCAACTATTTATAATTTTTGCAGTTTCTCAGGCTCAGGCGGTCGACAAATGTACGGGAGACGTCGACATCAATATAGTCGTTTAGACTCATAAGGAAATAGCCGTTGGAAGTTTGTCTCTGCAGTTTTCCCTGAGCGGTCGACATATTCGTGAAGCGATCGACATAAGTATAGTCATTTAGACTTTGAAGGTGCTATGGTCGACATAGGGTTTGTCTTAGGAACTTTTCATCGGTCGACATAAGTCTTGAGTTGTAGAGATAAGATTCGTCTCTTTAACTTCGGCGATTGACACAAGTCTTGAGCGGTCGACTTAAGATCTGTCTCTGGAACTTTGGCGGTCGACATAAGTTTTGTCTCTGGAATTTTTGTGGTCGACACAAGTGATCATTGGTCGAAATATCCTGAAAAAGTGAAAAAATTCTACAACACTCGACCAACTTGTTAGACATTAATTGTATCCTTCGATAAGGGTATTTCACATGAGAGATTAAGTCTATGAAATATATTACAACATTATTCAATTTAGCTTTCATACATAGTTAATCAATAATACACTTAAACGATAATTATCAAAAAAAAATTGTTGGTTACTTTAAACACTTTTAAAGCCAACAACGTTGTCGACAAAACCTAAGTTAACAAACATGGAGCTTGACCCAAACCAAACATGTTGGTAAGAACCAAAGCAATCAAATTTGATCTATCAGGAATTAACTTGATGAAGATCGAGTTCTTCGCAAAGAACCAAAGAGAAAATTCTCTCCAAACACTAAAGGTGAATTCATCATTAAAGTCGTGTTCTATTACAATAGTTTGGTTGCCTTTAAATTGGCTACACACTTTCTAAACTAACAACAAGTAAATTAGGAAATATTGTTGTAGTTAGGAAACTTAACTAAATAATAGCATAAAAGAAAGAATTTTGGAATTGGTGCGGGGTACTTCTGTTTTGCTAAATTGTGTATTTTGCCAGCCAAACGAGGTCCAATTTTTATGATCCATCCCATTCGAAAAAGGTCTTGAAGGCAGATACATTTTTTTGAAGAAAACATTTTGAAATAACTTTGGGAAGGTTATGGAATCTGCCAATAAACTCTTGTTGGTCAAGTAATAATTTGATTTAAGGAAAGTCGCATATTATTTCCTATTTCCTTTGTCCTTTCAATATCTTTTAGTAAGCTTTGGCTCATAGGCTTGTGTCCTTGACCACCTTGCATGACATCAATATTTTCTTTAACACTTAACATAATAACCATTTTGTTTTGATGTTGAATAGATTATTTCATTTCGATTTTCTCTACTAAGCCCTACCACCTAAGCGCTACATGGATTTTATTGGTTATTGACCTTGTCATTGGGCTCCAATTCCTTGCAATTGGTCTTGTATCAACACTTGATCCGCATCAACTAAGCCCTACATGCTAAGCACGAAGCCCTACCACCTAAGCGCTAAGCCTAACAAACTAAGCTTTAAACCCTAAGGCTTAAGCCTGAACACTAGGACCTAGGCCCTAGTGACACGAAATTGAATTGGAATGATAGGTTAATTCATTTGTTCTCGGATTAAGGACACATGAACCGATTTTGGTGAAGGTTGGTCGATTTTATGGAGGTCGGAATATGATCGGGGAGGAGGAATTTATTCCTGATTTCTGAAGAGTTTGATGAAGGATTATGGAGGACTCTCTCCTTCAAAAATGAAGGTTCATATCGGGATTAAGGAGGAGATATGAATAGAAATTTGTGAACTCTCTCTATCGACTATCCAATTGAGAGACCTTTGATGAATGCATTTGGAATGGAAGATATCATTACAAAATGGAGTGAAGAGCTAAATGTAACTTGCTACTAACCTTCTTCCTTGCAAGGATGATCGAAAGCAACAAGAAAAACTCAACTTACTAGCTTGAAAGTAAGCTGAATTGAAGGTTCTTCTTGGAAGGGAGCTTAGGAAATGGATTCAAAATAAATGCCAATGCACTCTAATTTCCAATATCAAAAAGCTCATTACAACTATCCTATAGTGAGGTATTTATATACTCTAAGTAAGCTGAAATTATAGCCACATTCGATTGAATGAATCAACCCAAGCTGAGTGACTACATTCACCTTGTAATAAAAAAGGAGGGAAACTAATTCTAGACGCTTCTTAGCAGGTAACTAACATCACATTGAAGAAAATAAACTTCCTCAATGTGAAGAAGAGAGTTGGATGCTAATGAAAAAGTAAAAACCCATAAAACCCATAAGAAACTCATAAAACTCATGTCATTCCCATGTACACGAAATTAAGCATAAAATGAGTTGAAACTAAAAAAAAGTTTTTAAAGGAATGGCCATACAATGCAAGAAACCGGGTGCACCAAATGCTATGTTCTCAGATGCACTATCTTTTCGGGTACACTTCACTTGTTCTCCTTGATCCATCCATGAAATAAGGTGATTGGGTTCTCTTGATCATTAGAAGAGTGATCCATAAATGATATTCCAATGGATATAATCACTGAAAAATGAACAAACAAATTACGAAATCCTTTGGCTGGGCTTCGGGTGATGGCACCTTGAGGAAGGGAAACCCGAGGCATGTCATCCACCCGGGGTGTTTAAGGATTTGTCCTCAAATCTAGAGGCTGAACCTCTTCCTCCAAATCATCTATTACTTCCCTAATGTAAAGAGATAAGTCTTGAACATTGAAAGTAATCGATACCCCATATTCTCCAGCAACTTAAGCTTATAAGCATTTAGATTAATCTTCTCAATAATTTTGAAAGGACCATCAACTCTTGGTGCAAGTTTGGAATCCCTTTTTCTTGGAAACCTTTCCTTCTGCAAATGCAGCCATACTAATTCTCCCACTTGAAAATTCATTGCTTTTCTTCCTTGGTTAGCATATTTAGCATAGGACTCGTTAGCCTTTTTGATGGATCAACTAACCCTTTTATTCAAGTTCTTTACTCATTCGGCCTTCTTTGCTCCATTCAGATTGGTCACTTCATTGTTAGGCAAAGACGATAAATCAAGAGGAGTTAAAGGATTGAAACAATAAACTACCTCAAAAGGAGTCATTTGAGTCGATTAATGAACACTTCGGTTATATAAAAATTCAATATAAGGGAGTTATGTCTCAATCCATGCGTTTCTTACTCACAATGCTTCTCAACAAATTTCCCAAAGTGCAGTTTACTACTTCAGTTTGTCCATCCGTTTGAGGGTGAAAAGATGTACTAAAGAGCAATTTTGTACCTACTCTTTTCCAAAGTGTCTTCCAAAAAACTATGAAGAATTTGGTATCGCGATCCAAAACTATGGACCTTGGAATACCGTGAAGGCGCACCACCTCCTTAAAGAAGAGTTCAGCCACATGGATAACCTCATCGGTTTTTATTATAAGCTAAGAAGTGAGCCATCTTGGTAAACCGATCTACTACCATCATAATAGAATCTTTGGCCCTACTAGTACGTGAAAGACCAATTAAAAAATCCATAATAACCTCAACCCATGGATGACTCGGGACAGGTAAAGGCATGTAAAGACCTTGAGGTAGCACCTTACTTTTGGCCTTCTTGCAGATGATTCATTTCTCCACAACTTTATGGACGTCCCGCAACAAATGAGGCCAATAGAAATGCTTCTTGAGTGCTTCTATGGTTTTCTTCTCACCAAAGTGGCTAGCTAGTCAACCACCATGTGATTTCCTGATGAGGGATTCACGGATTCCCCCATGAGGAACACAAAGCTTGCAACCCTTGAATACTAATTCAATCAAAACCGAAACATTGAGTTTTTCACTGAAATAAGCAATTGATCTCAAATCTTGTAATAAAATAACTTCAATCCCAAGCCTAGATGCATCACATTCTGCTTCAAAAACTTTGTTGAAATTGGTAACATGAGAATAGGGGCTTCACAAAGCTTGAGTTTGATTAACTCAAAACTTTCTTGACAAGTTGGAGTGCATCCAAACTCCTTTTCCTTCTTAGTGCAATCGTTTAAAGGGGCGACAATAGAGCTAAAGCCCTTGATAAATCTTCTATAAAATGCACCAAGACCATGAAAAATTCTAACCTCGGTGATGCTCTTGGGAGTAGGCCAAGCTTTGATAGCTTCAATTTTTGAATCTTTTGTTTAGTGATGATGAACCCTAGAAAGTGAATCTTCTCTTGCACAAAGGCACACTTCTTTTAAATTTCCAAATAACTTAGTAGCCCGAAGAGTATCGAACAACATTCTAAGATGATCAAGATGAGTATTCAAATATGATCTATAAACTAAGATGTCATCAAAATATATCACCATAAATTTCCAATAAATCTTTAAGTATGAAATGCATCAATCTCATGAAAGTACTAGGAGCATTAGCTAATCCGAAAGGCATCATTAACCATTCTAAGAGTCCATACTTTGTTTTCAACGCAGTTTTCCACTCGCCTCCTTCTTTCATTAGTATTTAATGATAACCCCTCTTCAAGTCCACCTTACAGAAGCAAGCTGCTCCACTAAGTTCATCTAACAAGTCTTCAAGTCTAGGAATCAGATACCTATACCTGATAGTAATTTGGTTGATTACTCGACTATCCACACACATGCGGAAACTCTCATCCTTCTTAGGCACCAAAAGAGTAGGAACTGCACAAGGACTCATTGATTCACGAATATAACCTCTAGTTAGAAGTTCTTGTACCTAATTTTGTAAATCTTTTGCCTCCTTGGGGTTCATTCTATAAGAGGGCCAGTTAGGTAACACCGCACTTGGTTGGAGGTCGATTTGATGTTCGATAGCTCGAAAGGGTGGCAACCATAGATGTAGCTCTTCTGAAAACACATCTTGATAAAAAAAAAGTGCAAAAGGAATTGTGCAAAAAAGGAAAAAGAACTAGCAAAAAAAGTGAAAAAGGAATGATTTTTGCTTATTGTGTTTGTTGCTACTATTATAAAAAAAACCTGGCTACTTCAAATAGTGCTTACTATCTTTCGTCATCAATATTTGTTTCAAAGTTACTTTTTTTTAATTTTAGTGACTTCAAAGTTATCCATTGACTTTCTTGCCCTTACATCATTAGAACAATACTTCATTATTACCATCTATCATTATACATACATTTTCCTTGGAACCTATTATTTCTTTTAAAATAGTTTGACTTCTACGATCTTGGAAGTTTGAATTATTTGCTTAAAAGTTTGATCTTGATTGTTTTTACTTGCTGAATATTTCTCCTAAATTTGGTTCTTACATAAAGAACTAAAAAATGAAATTTAGAGGAAAAAGGCAAGAGTGTGAGACTATTTTGTAAAAGTCATTAATTGGGAGAAATACGAGTGTGAGTGACATTAATTGAGTGTAAACACGTGATGTTTTGATTGAGGTCTGTTTATTTCCATATTTATTCGTTAACAGTTTCTTTTATTTCTTATATTGAGAAATGAGTACGCATGAAAGTCAAATTATTGTTGAAATGAGATTGAATATGTTAGAGGCTCAAACTAGTAGCCTCGAACAACAAAATATTAAAGAAATAGAGCAAGATGTTGAGTCTGAGAATGAGAGCAACAATTACAAAAAGGAGCGGTATCCTAGAAAAATCACCGAAGATTGCAACCTAAGCAGCATCAAGATGATGATTCCTTCTTTTCATGGTAAAAGTGATCCCGAATCATATTTGAAATTGGTAAGAAAGGTTAATCATATTTATGATTGTGACAACTATATCGAGGAAAAGAAAATCAAGTTGGCCTCAGTGGAATTCATGGACTATGCAAGTAGATTTGGGGATCAACTAGTGAGAACTCGGAGAAGGCACGACAAAAGACCCATTTCCACATGGGAAGAAATAAAAACATTTATCCGAAAGAGATTTGTTCCTAGTTATTGTCATCAAGGTTTTTGTAGAAAATTGGAAGAACTAAAAAGAAGTTCAAAAAATGTGGAAGATTATTATAAAGAGATGGAATCAGCCATGATGAAAGCCAACATAGAGGAAGATGATGAAGCAACCATGGAACGATTTATTGGAGGATTGAATAGAGAAATTTATAACATAGTGGACATGCAGCACTATGTGCATACAGAGGGATTATTACACAAGTCTATCAAGGTCGAACATCAATTGAAAGCAAAGGGTGGATCTCTCTCAAACTCAAATTGGAAATCAACTTGGAGGGACAAGAAAAAAACTATAAAGTGTAAGGTAGATTTCCAGGGAAAGATAACAACTACCTCAAATAATACTTTTATAAAAGGTACAACTGAATATACTCGACAACTAGAGCTCAAGAAATTAAATTCTTTTGTTGTAAAGAATTTGGCCACTATGCTTCAAATTTTCCTAGTAAAAGAACAATGGTGATACATGACAATAGGGATGTTTAAAGTCAGAACTCAAGTAATGGCGAGATGCCCCCACTAAAAGATTGTAGCAATGTTGAGGTAGATGAACTCGTGAGAGGTGAACTCTTAGCCACTATACGCGTGCTCAAAGTTCAAGCCAAGGACGATGGAGATGAAATACAAAGAGAACACATATTTTATACTAGATGCCACGTGAATAACAAGGTAAGTAGTTTGATAATTGATAGTTGGAGTTACACTAGTGTTTCTAGGACTTTTTTAGTGGATAAGTTGGGCAAAAGAGTGAAAAAAGAGCGATCAGAGAAAAATAGAGTGTGAGAGAAAACAAGAAGAGAGTGGACAAAAGGTAAAGAGAGAAGAAAACAAGAGCGAGAGATGAAAAAAGTAGGGAAAAATGTGATGTTAGCAATGCATCAAGTACTTGTACTCTTGTATAAGGATATTTAATTTTCTACTAGTGAGCTAACCCATTAGTTTTCAATTATTGTTTCTACTCTTTTAAAGGAATTTGACGATGTGTTCCTGGAAGATGTTCCAAGTAGGTTACCTCCTTTAATAGGAATCCAACCCCAAATTGATTTTATGCATGGGGTTTCAATTCCCAATCGACCGGCCTACCGAACTAATCAAGAAGAAATGAAAGAAATCCAAAAACAAGTGGACGAGCTAGTAGAGAAGGGTTTCGTGAGAGAGAGTCTTAGTCCATGCTCGGTTCCTGTGATTTTAGTTAAAAAAAAAGATGGAAATTGGTGAATGTGTGTGGATTGTTGAGCTATCAACAAGATCACAATAAAGTATCGACATCTTATTCCAAGGTTAGATGACATGCTTGATAAATTACATGGTTCAGTTTTTTTTTTTAAATTGATTTAAAGAATGGATATTACCAAATACAGATAAAAGAATGAGATGAATGGAAAACTGCTTTTAAAATTTATGTATGGCCTTTATGAATGGTTAAGGATGTCATTTGGATTATCTAATGTTTTGCTTGTGTGAGAACTTTTATTGGCAAAAAATGAGAACATGATGTGCAACTAATTTGTGATAAATGTATCAAGTGTAACGTCCTTTGTAGCTCAAAATATGTTGTTGATTTTTTTAACTTGTAGAGGAAAACATTTTCTCGTAAAAATTGTTTAAGGCATACAAGCTACATATACAAAGTTGAAAACTCTTTTTCCTAACCAATATGTATGATTCTTCAAAATCCTTGCCAACGGGTCACATTCTATTCAAATAGAAAAAACCACCTCCATGAACAAAGCAATACATCTCCTACACCTCTCCATGCATGTCTTCCTCACCTACATCATAAAACTCATTTATGAGCATAAGGCTTAACAAGTAGTATAAGATATGCATAAGTAAAACTTATCTTTTTGTTTTATTCTGGGTCTTTCATTCCTTTAATTTCAATCTTTCCTTATCATTGAGGCTTCCTAGAAAGGAACGAGAGACGACAAAATAAAGTCCACCTAGGACATTGCATTAGTCTGTCGCTTTTTTTAAACACAAAATTTGAAATTGCACATAATTGGAAGTTTTGTATCAACTTTGATAAAATAGGCACAACCTCTACCAATTCAAAATTTTCATCATTCATAAATATATGGATGATATTCCAACATGATCAGTTAACTAATAAACATAACCATAGAACAAAACCTTTAATTTTTGTCTACTACTCATAACCAACTTACAAAGTCATTGATAATCTCATAATTCTCATTTATCCTTAATGTAATAATGTGTGTAAACATAATTAATTTAAACCAAGTAATATAAGTCATACTTATTGATTTCTAGATCAAAATACTCCTCTTGATGAGAGGAACACTTCTCCTTAGAAGATTGGAGGCCGAATTCAGCTCCTTCCCCTTCAACTTTCCCTTTTTCTCTCTAAACCTTTTATGTTAAGTTCTTTCTCTCTCTCCCCCTTTCTCTTTCTTTAGCAAAAAAATGGCTGATCAACAGCCGCTCTCCAATATTTCTACCATTTTGCAAAATTTATGGGGTGAAATTCTCATTTTTCCTAATTTATCCATTTATTTTTACCATTTTACAATTACATGTTCCATTAATTGCTAAAATACCTCAATTGTCATCATTTAAACCATACTTAGCTTAACTAATTAATTCACATTAGTTATAAATTAATCCTTAGGTATTTAATCATGATTAGTAAACCTTAATGACCTTATAATTTTCACTAATTATGTCATAATCATGATTAGGAACTAATCCTATAATGACATGTTTCATATTCGGATTTCCTTCCTTTCCTGCACCTAATTCAGCATGTATCACTTAAAAAATTTCTAATTATACCCTTTGATAGCGTAAAACACTTAACTTGTACACTGGTATTACATTGAGTGTAGGAAAGCTAAATAAAAAATTAAACCACACGAAAAGTATACTCCTTTTCTACTTCCAAGTCAACCTTGGATTGATATTTTGATGGACTTTTGTAATTAGTTTGCCAACAACATAAAGTGGAAAGAATAGTATTTTTGTAGTTGTTGATAGATTTAGTAAGATGACACATTGTATTGCATGGTAAAAAACTAATGATGCGACAAATGTTGCAAATTTATTCTTTAAAGAGGTTGTGCTCTTACATAGCTTACCAAAAACAATTGAGTGATCAAGATGTTAAATTTTTAAGTAAATTTCTGAGAACTTTGTGGAATAAGTTAGACATTAAAATTTTATTTTCAACTGTAGCACACCCACAAACAGATGAACTAACAGAAGTAGTTAATAAAATAGTATCTACCTTGTTAAGAAAAATTATTTATAAGAATTTGAAACAATGGGAGAAGTATCACATGTTGAATTGCCATGTAATAGAGTTATTCATTAAACTACATCTTATTCATCATTTGAAATAGTGTATGATTTTAATTCTTTAACTCCTATGTATATGTTACCTTTTGCCTACTAATGACTTTTTTAATTTTGATGGAAAGAAAAAGACAGAATTCATTAGGGATTTGCATACAAACAACAAGGAGAATATAGAAAAGAAAAATGAGCATTATGCGTAGCAAGGAAACAAAAGTCGTATTCGAGCAAGGAGATCGGATTTGGATTCACCTAAGGAAAGAATCATTTGCAAGTAGAAGGAAAAATAAGTTGCAACTTTGAGGAGATGGTCCTTTTCACGTGTTTGAGCGAATAAATGACAACGCCTACACAATTGATTTGCCACGTGAATATGATAATGTAAGTGTCACTTTCAATATTAGTGACTTATCTTTGTATGATGCAGGAGGTTAAAGGACGAATTTTTTTTAAGAAGTAGAAAATGATGCAGATGAAGTGGTGATACAAGACCAATTGCGAGAAATTGGAGGCCAACGACAAGGTTAAGAATGAAGAAAATGCAAGAAGCGCTATGTAGTTTAGTGGAGGAAATCCAAATGAAAGAAACTATTCAACATCAAAATAAAATGCTTACTATGTTAAGTGTTGAAGAAGATATTGAAATCATGCAAGGTGGTCAAGGACACAAGCCCAAGATCGCAAGCCTACTACAAGATATTGAAGGGACAAAGGAAATAGGAAAGTACATGCAACTTCACTTATAAAACTTTTGCTTGACCAGCAAGAATTTATTGACAGATTCAACCTTCCTAAACCTATTTCAAAAAGTATTCTTAACAAAAGTCGTAGCTGCTTTTAAGACCTTTTTGGAATGGACTGGATCATAAAAATTGGGCATCGTTTGGCTGGTAAAATGCACAATTTACCGAAATCGAAGTTCCCTGCAAAATTTTTGAAATTTTTTTCTTTTTTTCATTTTATTATTTAGTTAAGTTTCCTAATTACTTTCAAATTCCTAATTTACTTGTTATTAGTTTAGAAAATGTATAGCATATTTAAAGGCATCCGAGCAATTTTAATAAAACAAAATTTTTATGATTAATTCACCTTGAGTGTTTGGAGAGAATTTTATTTTTGGTTCTTTGCGAAGAACTTGATCTTCATAAAGTTATTTCTTGATAGATCAACTTTGATAGCTTTGGTTCTTACAGGAAAGTTTTGTCTGGGACAAGCTCCTTGTTTGATTGATAACTTAGGTTTTGTCATAAAGGTTCGATTTGGGTCAAGTTCCTTGTACTTGATTCAAAAGCAATTCTAGTAACATTTTCTGCATTGTTGAAGGGTGTCTGGTTTGATATACTTGTGGTTCTAATCATTTGGTATCAGAGCTTTCGCTCCTTAATTCAAGTTTCTATCTTTATTTAAGCTTTCTTATTCTTTCCTATTTCCTTATTTCTTACACTGCTATCTTTTTAGAAAAAAAGCAAAAAAAATCGTATAAAACAAACGTGAAAAAAAATATTATGCCAAAAAGGGAAAAGCAGACGCACAAAAAAGTTAAAAACGGAACAAATTTTGCTTATTGTCTTGTTGCTACTATTATAAAAAAATCTCGTTACTTCAAATAGTGCTTACTATATTTTGTTATCAATATTGGTTTCAAAGTTACTTCTTCTAATTTTGGTGACTTAAAAATTATTCATTAACTTTCTTGCTCTTACATCATTAGAGTAATACTTTATTATTATCTCATCATTATGCTTACATTTTTCTTGGATTCCATTATTTCTTTCAAAATAGTTTGATTTAGACGATCTTGGAAGTTTGAATTTTTTTGCTTAAAAGTTTGATCTTGATTGTTTTTACTTGCCAAATATTTCTCCTAAATTGGGTTCTTACATATAGAACTAGAAGAGGAAATTGAAAGGGAAAAGGCAAGAGTGGAAGACTATTTTATAAAAGGAATTCAATAGTTTTTCTTGGTTTTGTTGTAGGATCCAAAGGAATTTTGATGGATCAAGAGAATGTCAAGCCAATTCAAGAGTGGCTAAGACCAAAGAATGCAAGTGAGGTTAGGAGTTTCCATGGATTTAAAAGTTTGTATAGAAGGTTTGTTCAAGATTTTAGAACTTTCGCAGCACCATTGAATGATTTGTTAGAAAGCATTAAATTTAAATGGACAAAAATACATGAGCAGGTTTTCAACCTTCTAAAAGATAAACTTACTAGTGCAATGTTACTTGTGTTGCCTAATTTTGATAAAGTAATTTCAGCTCTTGCCCCTTCAACTTTCACTTTCCCTCTCTAACGCCTTTATGTCAAGTTTTCTCTCTATTTCACCCCTCCTCTCTCTTGAGCACAAAAATGGCTGATCATAAGCTACTCTCCATTTTGCCAAATTTATCCATTTACTTTTACTATTTTATCATCACATGTTCCATTAATTGCTAAAATAAGTCCATTATCATCATTAAAATTGTACTTAGCTTAACTAATTAATTAACGTTAGATCTAAGCTAAGTCTTAGAGTTAACTTAATAAATCATGATTAGTACACCTTAATGATCCTATAATTTTCACTAATTATGTCTTAATCATGATTTGGTACTAATCTTATAGTTACATGTGTCATATTCTGATTTTTCTTCCTTTCTAAATCATAATTCAACATGTATCGCTCCAAAAAATTTCTGATTGAACAATTTGATAGCGTAAAAAACTTTACTTGTACACTGGTATTACATTCTGCACTTCTTACAAACATTTTGTCCTCAAAATTTCAAGCATCAAACAAATGAGGGTATTGACTTCTCATATGGTCTTCCTTTTCCCAGGTTGCTTCTTCTACCTACTAATTACTCCAAAGAATTATAACTAAAGGGGTCTTTTTTATTTCGAAGTTCTTTGGTCAAGTAATCAAGAATTCAAATCGGTTGCTCCGTATACTCCAATGTTGGTCGAATTTTGATATGTTCTTGTTGTACCACTTGAGATGGATCTCTTAAGCACTTCCTTAACATAGATACATGAAACACATTGTGCACTCCGGCCATTGGTAATAGTAGATGTAGTTCATATGCTCTTCCTTCAACTTTCTTCTTGATAAGAAAAGGGCCAATAAATCTTGGGCTAAGCTTGCAATTTCTTCCAAATCTTACTACTCCTTTAAATGGTGAAACCTTTAAAAATACATCAGAACCCTCGTTAAATTCTAACTCCCTTTTTTGTTGATCGACATAAATCTTTTGTTGGCTCTAAGCTATCTTTATTTTGTCTCTGATTATCTTCACTTGATCTAGTGTTTGTTGAATTATTTTAGGGCCTAGTATCTTGGCTTCTTTTACTTCATCCCAACACAAAGGAGATCGACACTTTCGACTATATAGAGCTTCATATGGTGTTATATCAATGGTAGCTTGATAACTATTATCGTACGAGAACTCTACTAATTGCAGCATCTTGCTCCATGTAGTATTAAACTCAAGTACACATGATCCTAACACAACTTCCAATGTTTGGATTGTCCTCTGTTTGCCCATCGGTTTGAGGATGGAATGTAGTAATAAAATTAAACTTTGTGCCAATTGCTTGATGTAAAGTTCTCCAAAACTTTGATATAAATCTTGAATCTCGATCTAACACAATATTTACCGGTATTCCATGCAATTTCACTATCTCTTGTATGTAGAGTTCAGCATATTGATGTAGTGAGAACGTCATCTTCACTAGTAGAAAATGGGCAGATTCCATTAAGCATATGCCATCATGTCCTTTCGTAGTTTTTGGTAATCCAAAAAAAATCCATTAAATATGTTCTCATTTCCACTCTGGTCATAGGCAAGGGTTGGAGAGTTCTTCCAGGATGTTGGTGTTCTGCCTTTACTTGTTGGCAAATTAGACTTAATTTAACATATTTTGCAATGTCTTCCTTCATATTCGACCACAAAAAGTGTAACTTCAAATCTAGATACATTTTCATAGTTCCAGGTTATATTGAGAACGTAAATGAATTTGTTTTAGATAATACAGTTCTTCGTAAATCTAAATCTCTTGGTACATACCATTGATTTTTTAATTTTAAAATATCATCTGCTAAACAATGAAATTCAGAAGATTCATTAAGTTCAATTTTTGACTTATAATCTAAATACCTTGGATATCTCAATTTTGCCTCTTTGATATCATCCAAAAGTGTAGGTCTAACTAGTAATGCAGCCAACTTTCTGGTCACTTCCATTATAAGCTCCAGATCAAAGCTTTGGATCTCCAATTGTAATGCAACCGATAAAGCCGATAATGTTGATTGCTTAAAGCCTGATGTTCTACTAAATGCATCAGCAACAATGTTAGCTTTTCCTAGATGGTACTTAATTTCAAAGTCATAATCCTTGACGAATTCCAACCATCTCCGTTGTTGTATCTTTAGCGCATTCTATGTAAAATATACTTCAAACTTTTATGCTCAGAATATATTTCACATGACTTTCCATATCGATAGTGCCTTCATATCTTGAGAGCACAAACTCCAGCATTAAAATCTAAATCATGTGTTTGTTAGTTTTTCTCATATTCTGTCAATTGCCTTGATGCATATGCAATCACCTTCGTCTATTGCATAAGTACAAATCAAAGGCCTATCTTCGATGCATCACAATAAATACTAGAATGCCCATCTTCATTTGAAAGTTTTAATAATGGGGCGATGGTCAATTTATCTTTTAATTCTTGAAAACTTCGTTGACAATCAACTAACCACCAAAATTTCATGTTCTTCTTGGTTAATTGAGTTAAAGGCATGCAATTTTTGAAAATCCTTCAATAAATATTTTATAATGGCTCGCAAGTTCAAGAAACCTAAATGCATCTCCCACATTCCTTGGCTATGGCCAATCTTTGATTGTTTGAATCATTGATGGATCAACGGATGTACCATCTTTGGTGATAACATAGCCTAGAAAATTCACCCAATGTAGCAAAAATTCATATTTGCAAAATTTTGAATATCTCTTGTAATGCCTCAATTTATCTAAAATAATCTTCAAATGCTTCCCATGTTCTTTTTTGCTTCTAGAATAGATGAGGATATCATCGATAAAGACAATATAAAATCTGTCTGAATATTATCGAAACACTAAATTCATTAAGTGTATAAATGTTGTAGGCGCATTTGGTAATCCAAAGGACATTACTAAAAACTCATAATCTCATACCTCGCAAAATGCTATCTTTGGAATATCTTCAAACTAAATTTAAGCTGATAATAACCCAAACGTAAGTCTATCTTTGAGAAAACTTGTGCCCTAATGAGTTGATCAAATAGATAACCTATTTGTTGTAAAGGATACTTATACTTTACAGTTAGCTTATTCAACTCTCTATAATCTGTGCACATTCTTATTGTTCCACTTTCTTCTTTACAAATAACACCGGGGCTCCTCAAGGTGAAAAGCTTGGCCAGATGAACTACTTGCTTATCAATTCTTCCAATTGACTTTTTAGCTTCTTTAATTCAGCAGGAGCCATCCTATATGGGTTTTTAGATACCGGTTCTACGCCAGGGTATACATCAATCACAAATTCAATCTCCCAGTCTGGTAGCAAACTAGGAAGATCATCTAGAAAAACTTCTGTTAAATTTTGTACTTCTGAGATCTCCTTCAGTTGGATACTTGATTGTTTTTTAGTATAAGTAATACTTGCCAAGAATCCTTCACACCCACTTATCAATAATTGTAAGCATAAATAGCTTATATAATAGGCATTTTCTTTGCACACTTAATTGCTTGAAAAGATAAACAATTTTGGTCCTAAAATTAATTGTTGCATAATGTCGATGCAGCCAGCCTATTCGCAAATTTGCATCATAATCTTTCTTTTTCAAGATTACGAAATCACCATATAATGTCCTATCATTAATCTTAACTAAGCACTCCCGTAGCACATGACTTAACTTAAATGTAAATTCTCACCCGAAGGCTGCATGATAAGATA
Source organism: Begonia fuchsioides (assembly GCA_003255005.1). NCBI lineage: Eukaryota > Viridiplantae > Streptophyta > Magnoliopsida > Cucurbitales > Begoniaceae > Begonia > Begonia fuchsioides. The sequence goes on from QAOC01016344.1 coordinate 31,005, forward strand.
CCTTTGATTGCGTTTGAACAAGTACGAATAACTTGATCCCAATCGAACATTTTTGACGAAACCTAAGTTATCAAACAAGGAGCTTTGTAAATTATCTATGGGAATCTAAATATCTATGGGAACCTAAATATCAAACTAGATTCTGGAATCTGCCAAAAGATTTACTTGTTGGTCAATTAAAATTTAATTTACTTGCTGGTAAAGCAAAAGTTATTTTCTTTGCCCCTTCAATATCTTGTAGTGGGCTTGGGCTCTTGGGCTTGTATTCTTGACCACATTGCATGATATCAATATCTTCTTCAAGACTTAACATAATAAGCATTTTGTTTTGATGTTGAATTTATTCTTTCATTTCGATTTTCTCAACTAAACCACATGGCGCTTCATGCATTTTCTTGGTTCTTGACCTCGTCATTGGTCCTCCAATTCCTTGCAATTGGTCATGTAACAACTTGATCCACATCATTCTTCATTCCTCGAAATAAATTCGGCCTCAAATCTCCTAATCATACAAAGACAAGTCACTAACATTGAAAGTGGCACTTACATTACCATATTTACTTGTAAAGGGCCATCTCCTCGAGGTTGCGACTTATTTTTCCTTCTACTTGCAAATATTTCTTTGCTTAGGTGAATCAAAACCCAATCTCGTGGCTTGAATACGACTTTTGTTCGAATTTTGTTTGCATGCCATGCATAGTGCTCATTTTTCTTTTCTATATTCTCCCTGACCTTTATATGCAAGTTGTTAACAAATTCTGCCTTTTTCTTTCAATCAAAATTGACAAACTCATTAGTAGGCAAATGTAGTATATCCATAGGAGTTAAGGCATTAAAACGATACACTATTTCAAACGGTGAATAAGATTTAGTTGAATGAATAACTCTATTATATGAAAATTCAACATGTGGTAGACACTTCTCGTATTGTTTCAAACTCTTAGAAACAATTGCCCTTAACATAGTAGATAGTGTTCTATTAACTACCTCAGTTTTTCCATCCGTTTTGTGGGTGTTCTACAGTTGAAAACAAAACGTTTAGTGCCTAACTTATTCCACAAAGTTCTCCAAAAGTGACTTAAAATTTAACATCTTGATTGCTCACAATAGTTTTTGGTAAGCCATGCAACTGCAAAATCTCTTTAAAGAATAAGTTTGTAACATGTGTAGCATCATTAGTTTTTGAGCATGCAATAAAATGTGACATCTTACTAAACCTCTCGCATGAGTTTTACTAACAAATAGTTCTCTCAATGAATATTTAAAAACACAAAGTTTAGCTGTTTAAAAAAACCATCATGTCTATAATAATCTAAATATGCAATCTTTCCGCACAATGTCAAAATTTCACCAAAATCCAATTCTACTTTATATAATTTTTTAAGTAATTCAAATCCAAGAAATTTAGATTGTAAGGATGTTAGAAGTACGTACCTTCGAGATAATGCATCGGTAACAATATTTTCCTTACCTTTCTTGTACTTTATAAAATATAGAAATGTTTCAATGAACTCCATCCACTTTTTGTGCTTTTTGTGTAATTTTCCTGTGACTTCAAATGCTTAAACTTTCATGGTTGAAATTAATGATGAATTCTTTTGGCCGCACATAATGTTGCCATATTTGTAGAGTCCTCACTAAAGCATACAACTCCTTGTCATATGTTGGATAATTTAAAGTAGTGCCATTAAGCTTTTTACTAAAGTAAGCAATCAGCTTGGAATCCTGCATCAAAATACCACCAATACCTTTTCCCGATCCATCACATTCAATTTCAAATACTTTATCAAAATTAGGTAACACAAGTAATGATGCACTAGTAAGTTTATCTTTTAGAAGGTCGAAAGTCTGTTCATTTACTTCGGTCCATTTGAATTCAACATGATTTTTAACTAAATCATTCAACAAGGCCACGATAGTACTAAAATTTTGAACAAACATTCTATTAAAACTTGTCAATCCATGGAAACTCCTAACCTTACTTGTATTCTTTGGTCTCGACCACTCTTAAATTTCCCTCCCCTTCTCTTGATCCATCAAAATTCCTTTTACTCCAACAACAAAACAAAGAAAAACTACCGAATCCATGACAAAAGTACACTTCTTCAAGTTATCATAAAGCTGATTTTCTCGTAAAGAAATAAAAAATAAATTTAAATGTTCAACATGTGCGTCTAAGGTTTTTTAATATATCATCAAAGTATAAAATAATCAATTTTTTGATAAAAGCTCTTCGGATATGATTCGTTAATCTTATAAAAGTACTTGGTACATTAGATAATCCAAACAACATGACTAACCACTCATAGAGACCATACTTAGTTTTAAAAGCAGTTTTCCAACAATCCATTTCTTTCATCCGTATTTGATAATATCCATTTTTTAAATCTATTTTTGAAAAAAACATTAACATGTAATTCATCAAGCATCTCATCTAATCTTGGAATAGAATGGCGATAATTTATCGTGATCTTGTTGATGGTTGACAATTCACACACTTTCACAAATTCCCATCTTTCTTTGGAACTAAAATCACTAGAACCAAGCATGGACTAAGACTCTCTCTCATGAAACCCTTCTCCACTAACTCGTCCACCTTTTTTTGGATTTCTTTTGTTTCTTCAAGATTAGCTCGGTAGGCCCGTCTATTGGGAATTGAAATCCCAGGCATAAAATAAATTTGGGGTTGGATTCCTCTTAAAGGAGGTAACCCACTTGGAACTTCTTCGGGGAACACAACTTTAAATTCCTTTGAAAGAGTAGAAACACACTTGAAAAGAAAGGGGTTATGATGAGGATCAAGTGGTGATACAAGACAAATTTCAAGGAATTAGACGCCCAATGACAAGGTCAAGAATCAAAAAAATGCATGAAGTGCTATAGAGTTTAGTGGAGGAAATCATAATGAAAGAATCTATTGAACATTAAAACAAAACGGTTATTATGTTAAGTGTTAAAGATGATGTTGATATCATTCAAGGTGTTCGAGTATACAAGCCCAAGAGCTCAAGCCCACTACAAGATATTGAAGGGGCAAAAGAAATAAATTTTACTTGACCAGTACGTAAATCACATTTTACTTGACCAGCAAGTCAACCATACTTTTCCACTGAATTGCCTTTGAATCAAGTACGAGAAACTTGACATCAATCAAACATTGCCGACAGAACCTAAGTTATCAAAAGAAGGAACTTGTCCTAGACTGAACTTGTTGATAAGAACCAAAGCTAGCTAAGTTGATCTATCAAGAATGAACTTGATGAAGATCGAGTTCTTAGCAAAGAACCAAAGAGAAAATTCTCTCCAAACACTCAAGGTGAATTAATTGTAAAAGTTATATCTTTCACAACAACTTGGATGCCTTTAAATAGGCTACACAGCTTCTAAGTAAATTAGGAATTAGAAGTAATTAGGAACTTAAATATCTTTTGAATTTTTTTTAATCTGCCTAGATTCTTAAATATGCCAATAAATTTTCACTGGTCAAGTAAAAGTTTGATTTCCTTGCTGGACAACTAAAATTTGATTTACTTGATATTCAAGTAAATTTTTATTTACTTGTAAAATTTATTTTCTTTGCCATTCGATATCTTGTAGCGGGCTTAAGCTTGTGTCATTCACCACCTTGAATGATATCAAATATCTTCTTCAACACTTAACATAATAAGCATTTTGTTTGGATGTTGAATAGATTCTTTCATTTCAATTTTCTCCATTAAAACACATAGAACTTCATGCATTTTTTTTGTTCTTGATATTTTCATTTGGCCTCCAATTCCTTGCAATTAGTCTTGTATCACCACTTGATCTGCATCATGATGTGTACACAAATAAGTACTCCTTTATATACAGCAAGAGACCAATTAACCTTGTTCCTCTGTCGCCAAGGGCTGTATACGGAGATCAGCTCAGACTTCAACAAAGTTATCATAAAAAAATTAGGCAAAAAAGAATGAAAGAAAGAAAAAGAGATTGAGAGAGAAGATGAAGAGAAGAAAGAAAAGGAGCAAAAAATAAAAAAGAAAGAAAAGAAGAAAAAGAAAGAGAGATTGAAATAAGAAATTTCATTATAAAATGGAGTAAAGTGAGTAGAGCGCACTCCGAGGGACAGTCCATGATACTCTTATGGCATAAACACACTACGATTTTGACTAACACTTATAACCATGTTGCACCTAGTGTTGTCCATTCTCTTTTGTAGAATTTTCAAGACATCGTAACAGAAGACATACTTAAAGAAATACCACTAATTTGACTTGGTACCAAGAGCTACGTTTCCTAGCCGACCTGCTTATCTTAGCAACCTTGAAAAGATGAAGGAGGTACAACAAAAAGTCAAACTATTAGCTAAAGGCTCCTATAGGAGAGCCTAAGTCCTTGTGCAATTTCTATTTTACTAGTTTGAAAGAAAGAATCGACTTGATAGCAGAAGCTACGTTGCCCAAAGAGACAAAGGAGCTCCAACGACAAGTAGATGAACTATTGGCTAAAGGCTACTATAGGGAGAGCCTAAGCCATTGTTCACTTCATTTTTTACTAGTCCAAAAGAAATAAGGAGAAACAAGGATGTGCATTGATAGTAGAGCTATCAATAACATCATGGTAAAATATTGTTTTCATATTTCTTGTTTAGATGATATGCTAACTAGATGGCATGGTGCGTGCTTATTTTCAAAATTTGACCTGAAAAGTGGTTACCACCAAATTCGAATGAAATAAGGCAATGAGTATAAAACTACAATCAAAACAAAGCATGAATTATACGATTGGTTAGTTATGCCATTTTTCTTGACAAGAGCTCTAAGTACTTTCATCAGATTGATGAAACGTGTCTTACGTCTATTCATAGGTAAAATTGTTGTAGTTTACTTTTATGATATATTACTCTACAACAACACTATTATTGATCATATCTTACACTTGAAAGAAGTATTTCTAGTACTTNAGAGAACTATATAGGATTTGTGAGAAAACTACTTAACTATATAGGGCTTAAGGCTTAAGGTTTAGGCCTTAAAGCTTGAGCCTTAGTGCTGAACAGTTAGTTCTACGGATTAAGACTTAGGGGTTTGGGTTTAGTCCTTAGGGCTTAGAGCCTAAGTCATAGGGCTTAGTGACTAAGGCTTAGGGTTTAATGCTTAAGGCTTATGCGTTAGATCGTAGGACATGGGGTGTAGGGCTTAGAGCTTAGGATTTAGAGTTGAGAGCTGAGGGCTTATAGTTTAAAGCTTAGCGTTTAGCGCTTAGGTCTTACGACTTAGGGCATAGGGCTTAGGGCTAATGGCATATGGCTTAGGGCTTAAGGCTTAGGTCTTAAGGCTTAGGTCTTAGTGCTTAAGGCTTCTCACTAAGGGCATAGAGTTTGGGATTTAGAGTTTATGTCTTATGGCTGAGAGCTAAGGGTGTTGGGCTTGGGCCACAATACTTAGGGTTTAAGGCTTAGAGCTTAGCGGTTATTAAATAGGTCTTTCGACTAAGGACACATGGCTTAGAGTTTAGTGCTTAGGGCTCAATAAATCTAGCTAAGAGTTTAGTGCATAGGGCTTAATAAATATGGCTTAGGACATAGTGCTTAGGGTCTAGGGGTTAGGGATTAAGGCATAGGGCATACATGTTAGGGCTTAGGACTTGGGCTTAGGGCATAGAGTTTATGGCTAAGTTCTTAGAGCTAAGGTCTTATGGCTTAAGGGCTTAGAGCATATGGCTTAGGATTTAGGGTATAGCACTTAGGGCCTAGAGCTTAACAGATAGGCTTTGGGCTTAAGGGTTACGACATTGGGCTTAGAGCTTTGCATTTAGGGCTTAGCGTTTAATGCTTAGAGCTTAGCACGTAGGGATTAGGGCCTAAGGCTTAGCGCCTAAGGCTTCCAACTAAGGACATATGGCTTAGGGTTTAGGCCTTAGAGCTTAGGGCTTATGACTTAGGGCATAGAGACTTGGCTGACCGCTCAAGGCTTTTGGAATATTGCTTAGCACTTGAGGCTTCAGACTAAGGACATAGGGTTACGATTTAAGGTTTAGGTTCTACGGATAAGGGCACAACGCTTAGGGTGTAGGTCTGATGTGCCTTCCTTGGGGTCGGCGCACCGTGGGTTGGGAGAATGCACGCACACGGGGCTCGAATGAACGTCGTGTAAGGCAAACGGAAAATCGGGTCGTGCGAATTGTGGGGTTGAGTTGCGGAAGCGTATTGTGATTGAAATAAGGGGTAATGGTCAAGTGATAAGTGGAATGGCTCGGGTAAATAATGGAATGGTTTGGTGGGTGAAAATATGAGTGTAATCGGGTAATGGAAGGTTTGAAAGCTCGGGGAATGGAATGGTTAAACTCTTGCATGTTTAGATAGGGGATGGATGAAAAATTTGAATACCTGAGCAATCACAGTATTCTCCTCGGTAGACCTCGCCCGCACTCGGATATGACTCACCGAACGCACGTTCAAAAGGGTTGATGTTCTCGACCGGATGTTACTCACCGGAGAAGTATACGTCGGAGAGAGCTTCAAACCTTTCGGGAAGAAGGTGAAATGCACAATTTTTCTCTAAAAATTCACTCTATTGAAAATAGTGTAAGTGTTAAACTTAAATAGCAAAACGTAAAAGATAACTAAGAAAGATAAGCTAAGAAATTAAAGCTAAGCCCTTGATGAATTGAACGCCTTGGATTAGCTTTGGAAGCCTTCAGTTGACTTTAGGCTTGGTTCAATCGGATTGGCACTGTTGGTTTGAAGCTTTGACCGGTGGTGCTCAAGGTTGACCGAGAGGGTGCGTCGGGTGAGCGGAGCTCCGAGCGAATGAGAGATTGGCTAGAGCCAATCTGGATCCGAGGCTTCTAAAGTCTCCTCGGTGGTTAACTTGATGTAGCACATGGTCTGGTTCTTCGATGGTCTGATGATGACTCGAGCGTGTGCGTGGGCACGTCTAAATGGGTCGAGCCGGCGGTCGCGCATGGGCGAGCTTCAAGGGATCCGTCAGTTTGTTGAGAAAAGTTGTTGCTTGAAGATCCTCTGATGATCCAACAGCTGATTCAAGGATTTGGTGCATGAGAATCCCTTGTGGTTTGGTGGTGGTTCGGTGATCGGCCATGCTCGTGCGTTCGATGAGTGATCTACGGTCATCACAAAGATATGCTCGTGCTAATCTGAACCTCTTCCTTTCCTTGACCAAATAACCAAAATACTTAAGGATTTAAGTAAGTTGGCCGATAGGATTTGGCCAAGGCTTTGAATGGGCCGTAGGTGGGCCGAGGCTTGACTGTGGGTCGGTCCATGATCGGCCGTGGCGGTCCTCCGTGGGCTTTATCTTGAGCATTGAGTTCTCTTCTTCTTGGGCTGACTTTTCTTCCTCTTCTAAGGCTAAATGCTTGCTGAAAGGAAATCTACTAAGCGTGACCGAAAATAGGGCCCATGGTTGAACACTCGATCCATAGGATTTGGACCGTGCGTTCATCCATGTCGGTCACGTATTCCGCTGGGCCGAAGCCCTAGTGAACTTCGGCGAGGCCGACGACCGAGGTCGTCGGGTCGTGGTCGTGGGGAGCCCGTTGGCCGGGTGCATCATGGGCCGGGCTGCCGGGTGCATCATGTTCGGGTACGATCGAACACCACATGACTGAGACTTTAGGTCTCTCCAGATCATGCTCGGATGGAAGCTCCGAAGTGATGATACCTGCAAAATGAGCAACTACGTTAGAAAAATTACTCGTGCTCATCGGGATCATGTCTGTGTCCGTGATGTTGTCTGTGATGTGCTCCGGTTGCACATCAAGGCCTTAGGGCTTAGGGCATAGTGCTTAGGGCTTAAGACTTAAGGCTTATTGCTCAGCGATTAGAGCCTAAAACTTAGCACTTAGGGTTTCCAACTAACGACAAATGGTTTAGGGTTTAGTGTTTAGGGCTTAGGGCTTACGTTCTAGGGCTTAAGGCTTAGAGTGTATTCTTAGGGCACATGACATTGAGCTTAGGGTTTAATGCTTAGGGTACAACATTTAGCACTTTCAGATTATGGCCTAGGGCTTAGCGATTAGAGTTTTGGACTTAGGACATAGGGCTTACGATTTTGGCCTTACGACATAGGGCTTATGGCTTAGACATAGGGCTTATGGTGTAAGGCTTAGGGTTTAGGGCTATGGGTTTAGAGCTTAGTAGTTAATACTTAGAGCATATGGTTTAGAGCTTAGGACTTAGAGCTTACTGCTTAGGGCATAGAGTGTAGGGCTAAGTGCTTTATAGTTAGTTCTAGGCCTTATTCCATAGCGCTAAGGGCTTAGGGATTAGAGATTGGGGAATAGAGCTTAGCACTTAGGGCTTAGTTGTTAGGGTATAGGGCATAAGGCTTAGGACTTATGACGTAAGACTTAGGACTTAGGGCATAGGGCTTAAGGGTTAGAGCTTAACCCTTAGTACTTAAGTCTTAGGGTGTAGCAATTAGGGCTCAAGGCATATGACATTTTCCTAAGGCTTAGGGCTTATCGCTTTGGGATTAGGGCCTAAGGCTTCAGACTAAGGACATAAGGCTTAGGGTTTTAGTCTTAAAGCTTAGTGCATAGGGCTTAGTGCGTAGGGCTCAGTGCGAAGGGCTTAGAGCTTAGGCCATATGATGAGAACTACGGGTTTACGAAACTCGAGACAAAAAAAGTTACCTGAATCGCCTTTGAATCAAGTACGAGGAACTTGACCCTAATCGAACCTTGTCGACGGAACCTAAGTTATCAAACAAGGAGCTTGACAAAGACCAAACTTGTCGGTAAGAACCAAAATTATTAAAATTGATCTATCAAAAATTAACTTGATGACAATCGAGGTGAATCAATCATAAAAGTTGTATCTAATTACAATAGCTTGGATGCCTTTAAATAGGCTACACACTTTCTAAACTAACAAGTAAATAAGAAAATAGAAAGTAGTTAGGAAACTTAACTAAATAATAGAATAAAAGAAAGTTTTTTTGGAATTGTTGCAGGACACTTTTATTTTGGTAAATTATGCATTTTGCCATCTAAACGATGCCCGATTTTTATGATCCAGCCAAGCTAAAAAAGGTCTCGAAGGTAGCTAAAAATTTTGTGAAGAAAACTTATTAAAATAACTTTGGAAAGTTATCGAATATGCCAATCAATTCTTGTTGGTTAAGTAAAAGTTTGCTTTAAGGAAAGTTGCATGCACTTTCCTATTTTCTTTGTCTCTTTAATATCTTGTAGTAGGCTTGGGCTCTTAGGCTTGCATCTTTGACCACCTTGCATGATATCAATATTGTCACTCCCCTTTCAAATGGTGAATAAGATGTAGGCAAAGATAACTTATCCATAAGAGTTAAAGGATTAAATCCAAACACTATTTCAAATGGTGAATAAGATGTAGTTTAATGAATGACTATATATATGCAAATTAATCATGTGGTAGACACTTCTCCAATTATTTTAAATTCTTAGAAATAATCACTCTTAACAGAGTAGATAGTGTTCTATTAACTACCTCAGTTTGTCCATCCGATTTTTGTTGTTCTGCACTTTAAAACAAAAGTTTAGTGCCTAACTTATTCTACAAAGATCTCCAAAAGTGACTTAAAAATATAACATCTCAATCACTCACAATTGTTTTTGGTAAACCATGCAACCACACAATCTCTTTAAAAAATTAATTTGCAACATGTGTAGCGTCATTAGTTTTTGAGCATGTAATAAAATGTGCCATCTTACTGAACCTATGAACAACTACAAAAATACTATCATTTCCACTTTGTGTTTTTTACAAACTACTAACAAAATCCATCAAAATATCAATCCAAGGTTGACTGGAAACTGGAAGAGGAATATACTTTCCATGTGGTTTGATTTTTTATTTAACTTTCCTACACTCCATACGTTTATCATAAATTACTTGCACATCATGTCTAATTTTTGGCCAATAAAAGTGCTCACATAAAAAAATTAAGATTTTGCTATCTCCAAAATGTCTCATTAATCCTCCAAAGAGATTTTGCTTAACAAATAGTTCTCTTAATGAACATTT
>QAOC01016352.1:0-87290 GCA_003255005.1 Begonia fuchsioides
ATAAAATGTTCATATTTTAATCATTAAATTTGGTAGTAATCTACACCAAAATAATATTCTTCAATATTCCCCCTCAAGCTAGATCTAGGAGATTGATGGATCCAAGCTTGGTTAAAAGGCGATGAAACTGAGCAGAAGCTAAAGCTTTAGTGAACACATCTGCAAGTTGGTCGTTTGTTCGTACATAATGTTTGTTAGTTGGACTATGCATGTGCTGGCTAACCAAACTAACTGCAAATGTAATATCAGGTCTTGTTATAGTCAAATAAATGAGCTTGCCCACAAGTTGGTGGTAATAGCGTAGCGAATCAAGAATTTTTCTGTTTGATTCAAGCTTGAATTTACTATCTAAAGGAGTAGCTGCAGGCTTGGATGGAAGTAAATCAGCATCTTGTAATAAGTCAATAATATACTTACGTTGATTGAGAAACAACCCTTTGCTAGAAGTAGTCATTTCAATACCAAGAAAATATTTCAAGGCTCCAAGATCTTTAATTGGAAATTGAAGTTGAAGATTCCTTTTCAACTGAGAAATTGTATCTGCATTATTTCCAGCAATAATAAGATCATCAACATAAACAAGGACTATTAATCTGTCAACTTTACCATTTTTAATATACAATGAATGATCAGCAAAACTTTTTATAAAACCAAGAGCTTCAAGTGCTGAACTCAATTTGGCATGCCAAGCACGAGAGCTTCGCTTCAATCCATAAATAGATTTATGAAGTTTGCAAACTAAATTAGGATTATTACTTTGAGGATATCCAGGAGGCAACTTCATAAAAACTTCTTCTTCTAGATTGCCATGTAAAAAAGCGTTCTTGACGTCCATTTGACTTAAAATCCATCCATTGTTGATAGCTACAGACAAAACAACTCTAATAGTAGTCATTTTAGCAACATGAGCAAAAGTCTCTTTGTAGTCTACTCCATATCTTTGAGCGAATCCTTGTGCTACGAGACGAGCTTTATGACGATTAACGGATCCATCCGAATTGAATTTAGTTTTAAATACCCAACGACTACCAACTGCATGTTTTCCGCTTGGAAGAGGTACAATACTCCAATTTCTGTTTTCTTCAAGTGCATTTAATTCTTCATCCATAGCCTTTTTCCATTCAGCATAGGAATAAGCTTCTGAAATGTTTTTGGTTCAGGTATATTAGAAATTCCTGCAAGAAAAGCTTGATACGAAGGTGACATTCTATGATAGTTAAAAAAATCAGTGAGAGGATACCGAACTGGATAAGCAGTATAATTTTGAAATTTTGTAGAAGGTTGACGCATCCGTGAAGGATTACGTCGAGGCAATATCTGACCTGATGTATCAGGTATTAAACTTGATGTATCTTTAGACGACACTTCTTCATATGAACATGTAAAATCATTTGTTGCCATAATATTGTTTCCATTTGAGATATCATCATGAGTGTCAATGGTAGATGCCAATTTATCTGTATCATATTGCGCAGCATGTGGTAAGGGAAGCAAATCGTCAAATGTCTCTTTTTGAACAGAAAAATAAGGAATCATTTCGAGAAATCAAACATCTCTGCTGCATATAATTTCTTATTAACAGCATCATAGCACTTGTATCCCTTTTGTGTTTGAGAATAACCCAGAAATACGCACTTTACTGCTAGTGGATCAAGCTTATCATGATGAGTGACAAATAAGTGCATGAAACATGTGCAACCAAAATCTTCAAATGAGATATGTTAGGTCTTTTTCCCTCCTTTACTTCAAGAGGACATCGAAAACCCAGTATTCGACTTGGTAGACGATTTAAAAAATAAGTACCAGTTAAAATTTCATAAGACCAAAAAAGCTTTGGGACATTCATTTGAATCATTAGAGCTCGCATTTTTTCTAGCAAATCACGATTTTTACACTCAACAATTCCATTTTGTTGAGGCGTATTGACACAGGTTGTTTGATGCAAAATTCTGTTAGAGTTCAAATAATTTGTCATGTTATGAGACATATATTCCGAGCCATTATCAGATCGAAGAATTTTAATTTTAGCTGAAAAATTGAGTAGTAATCAACATATGAAAATCCTTAAAACAACCAAAAACTTCATCCTTGGACTTTAATAAATAAATCCAAGTTACACTTGAATAATCATCTATGAATGTTACGAAGTATTTGAAACCATCAATAGAAAGAGAAAAGGGTCCCCAAATATCTGAATGAACAAGATCAAATGACTGACTAGATTTAGACAATGATGAACTAAAAGGAAGTCTAGTAGATTTGGAATAGTGACAAATTTCACAATTATAAGACTCTTTGGACAATGTTGACTTTAGTTTGTCAAGAATGGACTCTGATGGGTGGCCTAAATGAGAATGCCACAGTAGATGCTCATTGGATGAAGTAGAGACAACTTGAAAAGTCTTGGAAATTCTAGGATCATGAAAGAAATAGTAAAGTCCATTGAAAATGAATCCTTCACCAATCATCTTTTTGGTCACCAGGTCCTGGAAAAAAACATTTTGAGGAGTAAATATGACTTCACAATTGAGAGATGATCTCAATTTATGAACAGAGAGTAATTGGAAAGGGAACGAAGGGACATAAAGAACATCAAACTTGATGTCACTAGAAACAATATTGATTTTTCCTTTACCTTTAACTTGAACTCCTTTTCCATTTGCAATGGAAACATAAGATGGTTCTTTTAAATGAGTAAACTCAAAAAAATCAGTTAAATTATTCAACATGTGATCTGTAGCACCGGAATCTATGACCCATAAATCATGCAAAGTACTAAGCTCTAATGCAGAAGTAAAATCAGTTAAAATACCTTGGCTATTTTCAACTTTTGCATCAGATAGGTAATCAACAAATTTACTGAGAAGTCTGGTTGACTTGTTATGTTCCCCTTTATCAAGTCTATTTATGGCAGTTTCTTGATCTTGTTTTTCTTGCAAGTAGCTCGCAAAATTATTAAGCAAAGCCACAAGATTAGAAGCAAAAGTTTCAACAGAATGAGCAGCGATACTTGCTTTATGACTGTGGCTTGTTTTTTATTTCCTCCACCTTTAGGAAATTTAGGCTTCAATTCATGATGAGCACTCCAACTCTGATCCATTGTATGTCCAATGGAATTGCAAAAATCACATTTCAAATCTGGACGTTTGACTTTGAGAACTTTAATTTCGGAAGGTTGATGAGCAAGATAGGCACGAGCATCTGATGCCCTAGTATGATCACTCATCATAACCTTTCGACCAATTTCTTCATGTTGAATAGTAGCGCAAACATTGCGTAGAGATGGAATTTCACCACTCATTAAGATATGACAACGTAAATCCTCATATTCCGGACCAAGACTAGCCAAAAGTTGAAAAACTTGATCTTCTTCTTTCCGTTTTTGTAAAAGAATAGAATCAATGGTATGAGGGCGATACATATCCAATTCATTCCATAAGCTTTTTAGGCTACCCAATAAACTCACAAATGTTTTTCCATCTTGATGAAGATTCACAATATCTCGTTGAATCTGGAAAATTCGAGCAGAATTATTTTGATTACCATACATATCTCGAACAGCTTCCCAAAGATCCAAAGAAGATTCAGAATAACTAAAAAGTTCAGCAATATTACGCTCTATCGAATTAATGATCCATGACATAACCAATTGGTCATTTGAAAGCCAGGATTCATATTCTAGTGCATCAGGGTCGAGAGATTTCTCCTTTCCATTAATAAATCTCAATTTTGATCTTCCACCAAGAGCAATAGTCACTGCCCTTGACCAAGGAAGATAATTAAAATCGTTCAACAGTACTGAACAGAGTTTTTGAGATAAATTAAAATCACTCTCTCCATTCATACTAGATAAACTGATGATCACTTCTTTTCCAATAATTTTCTTATCAGTCATGGAAGCAAAAAATTAAATACCAATAGTAGTATAAATTATTGCTCTGATACCATGAAGAAAAAAGAAGAAAAAAGAATTAGGGAAGTATATATAGACAACAAAATATAATTATAGAAATATTACAATCACATATATTTAGCGTTAATTGTACCCTAAGATTAGGTAAAAATATAAAATGTCCATATTTTAATCATTAAATTTGGTAGTAAATCTACACCAAAATAATATTATTCAATACTAATAGACATCTTCTTACTAAAGTATGTCTTCAGATGACTTGCTGAAATCAATCAACTTCAACAACAAAGCCCGAGTCAATTCCTTTGCTTTCTTAAGGTTAGAGAAAACAGAGTGCTTGTGTCACAGGCTTTAAAAATATGAAGGTAATCCACTACTAAAACTTCTCTCTATGAATTATTGGTAAGATTTTAGATAATCCAAACGTAAAGATAAAACTTTTGGCGTTAGCCATTTTTATTTTTGTTCAAAAATAGTCATACTTTGAATGTTTTGTGACTTTCGTATGTTTTAAATTAATTTGGGTCAGATAAAAAATTTGGCAAAAACGAACAGACTGTGTTGACTTCCTTGTTTTCATAATTTAATTCCTTGTTTTTTACCATTGAAATTAATAGATCTCCATCAATTATTTTTATATGCATTCTATTCATATGACTGAATCATTCTCAAGTTATACAGCACTGCCTCTTTGCATACCGATATGAAATTTTTATTCGTGCGATGCAAGAAACTCCCGAGAGAGAACTCTGATCTCAATGCAGGATAGCCAGTGGCTAGAAGGTAATTTAAAAGTAAATAAATTCTAATTTTCTTTGTTATAAATTTAGACACAAAATATAGAGATATGACTAATAAACTACTCATTATTTTAAGAAATGACAAAAGTAATGAACGAGTCAAACCAAGCCAAGTCTAAAATCCACTGTGCATACTATTGAATCAGTTGGTGAGCCAAAGATAAACAAGCAAAGCCATCCACCACGTCTTTACCTAATATGTTTTTTCTTTAAACAGTATATAATGTATTTCCTTAGAAAAATAAATATTAATATTGTAATAATAATTTATCATTGTAATGTTAAAATGTAGTAGTTAGATGTTTAAATAAAAAATAATTCAGTATTATATAAAATGACATGCATTTTTAGAAAAAAATTATTTTAGATGATCTAAGAGCAACTATCATATTAGCTAGGTTTACATCTATTTAATTTCTCGATCATTTGTGGCATGCCACGAGAAGCAACGACACTATCAAGAGTCATGTTATTTGCAAAGATTGAGCTTCATGCACGAAAGAAGAAATAATATATGTTAAGCCTTCCTAATACACAGAGAAGCCATTCAATTTGCTTTCATGTGAAAAAACAAGTAGATCATCTTTGACCAAACAAGAGAAGTTCCATGGCACGCAAGGAAGAAGTGAAAGAGAAGGGAACAAACGAACAAAGCACCATGCATGCCCATGTAGGATGGAGAGAAGCCATTCAATTTGCTTCCATAGACTGAATAAGTCACGGAAACATGGCATTACGCCTGTTATTTCCACACTATTACTGAAATTAATTAGGTTAACAACTACAAAAGAAGGACCTTTTGGTAGAATAATGTTAAATGGGAAAGGTTTGCACCACTTGCACCAACTTTCTTCATCCCAATTGGCTGAGGTTTCCTAAACTACCTCCATGGTCTACAATTTTGTTAAGATTTATTGCTATGTAAATCATCATCTACCTCCTCTTACAAATATTTCTTTGGCAAGATCAGTAAACCTTGCTGAAGAGAGAAATGAACGAGCAATCCTTGTACATTTGTCAAATGGTATAAATGGCGTGGGTCCCTAGCCATAACTAAGAATCCTACACCATTTACATGAAGACCAATCAACACTCTCCCACTTGGTCTTGGGGTTATTTGATTTCTGTAGTAATGAAACACAATACATTATCCTAGCGAAACATTCTTTTAATGTAATCGAAAGTTATCTTTCATATATTACAATTCATTATGTTCATTCTTTATAGCTCATAAACTTAATGAATAAACCCTATGTTTATTCCATGTCCATTACTTGAATATATTCTAAACATAAATGTGTACACAAATGTTATCAAGATGAGAAATATAAACTAAAGAGTCATCATTCATGCTTACCATAAAAATTACATAGAGGAGCCAAGTCCAATTTTCTCTATATGATCCTTAAATTTTCAAATTGGCATGCCTCTAGTTATATGATCAACAATCATCAATTCAGTGCTAATGTGTTTGATGTTCATTATGGCATCCTTGACACGTTCCCTTATGACTAAATATTTAATGTCGATGTGCTTACTTTGAATATCTCTTTTGTTATTTTTAGCCATAAAAATAACAGCAGAATTGTCACAATAAATGTTTAACAACCTAGAAATAGAATCAACGATTCTAAGCCTTGAGATGAAACTCTTGATTTATACACAATGTGAAGTAGCTTCAAAACATGATACAAACTCAGCTTCAATAGTGGATGCAACCCGAAGTTAATTTAAGTGAATCAACATAGCCAACAAAGACTGAATCTAAATAGCCAATTATATCTAAGTTATCTATCTGTTTGTATGTAAGCATTAATGTTTAGTTCATCGGAGGTACCTCAACACTTTCTTTGCAGCGATCTAGCGGCCTTTACCTTAATTACTCTGATATTTTCCTAACATCTCAACAATAAATGCAATGTCAGGTTTTTTACAGACTTGAGCATAAATTAAGCTTCCAACAACCGAACCATATGAAATGTTCTTCATTTACTCTCTCTCAAAATCTCTCTAAAACTTTACTGATATAAGTTTTTTGAGACAAGCCTAAATTTCATAGAATCTGTCTCGATGAATTTTGATACCAATGACATAGGATGTATGACCCATGTCGTTCATGTCAAAGCTTTTTGAGAAATTATTTCACCTGACACAATAAACCTCTATCATTAGTTGCAAGCAAAAATTCATCTACATATAAAACTAAGAAGCAAATTTTAGTCTCATTGATCTTCTAGTATATACATTAATCCATGATATTTTCTTCAACACAAAATAAAGAAATACTATATGAAATTTTAAATATTTTTCGATTCCTTTTTTTTTATTGACTCTCTTAGCAAAAAGTCTTGTTTTATATTTTTCGATGTTACCTAGTGAATCTTTCTTAGTTTTGAAAATCATTTACATCCAATGGCTCTGACATTATAGTCTAATCTCATAGATATGTTACGTAATCACTAGAAATCCTGACTTCTTAACTATGTAGATCTCCTTAATATTATTTTAACATTTTATTGAAAAACTTGTTGTTCTATAGGTTGATTAATAATTTATGGAATTCCCTTAAGAATTTGATCTGCTAGATGATCAGAAATTTGTGGAATTTCATTGATTGATTGTTCAACACTCATTTGAACTGAAGGAGTGTTTTGAACAACAATCAATCATTCACTTGATTTAGTTGGTTGAACACCACTATGGTTTTTTTTTCACGAATAATATCATGAAGTCGATAACTTTCACTGATCAAGTCATTTTCAAAAAAAATTCATGTTTCTTGATTCTATAATTTTAGTTGAGTGAGATGGACAGTAGAATCTATATCATTTGGAACGTTCAAGATATTCAATGAATACCAACTAATGATCCTTGGGTCTAGTTTCCTTTCTTATGGGTTATACACTCTTACTTCATACGAACATCCCAAAATGCGTATATGTCACAAACTCGATTTCTAACCTTCCATAACTCAAATGGTGTATTTTCGACAGCCTTGGTTGGAACTCGATTCAAAATATGCACAGCCGTCGAAAGATTGGAGTTGCTACGGATATTCCTCACTATGTCTAATAATGTTTGATTTCTTCTTTTTGCAACACCATATCCAATACTCCTCATCATGGCGTATTGGGCAACAATACTATGCTTTTGAAAAAATTTAGCAAATGGACTAGATGTTTGTCCATCCTTAGTGTATCTACCATAATATTCTTCACCTCTATCATGTTTCACGATCTTAATTTGTTTACTACATTGTTTCTTTACTTATGTCTTGAAAACCTTAAATACATTTGATGCTTCATTTTTGTTGTGAAACAAATATAGATACATGTATCATGAGTAATCATCAATGAAAGAGATAAAGTATTTTGGATCACTTGAGTCCATATTCGGACGACAAATATCTAAATGTATGATTTCTAATATTTCTAAACTTTTCTTAACATCTTTATTAGACTTGTTGGTCTGTCTTTCCTTGATGCAGTCCAAAAAAGTGTCAAAATCGGTAAAATCTAAAGGACGAAGTAGTTTATTATTCATCAATCTTTTAATTTCTGAATGGAGATATTTTCTGATCTCTGGTGTCATAACATGATAGAACTTTCATTTATAACACTTCCTTTTAAACCAACATAAACATGCATAACATTATAATTATTATCATTTTGTAGATCAATAGTAAAAAAAACCAACAGACATCGTACCATTTTCAATAAGATAAGATTTATAATAAAAACTAAAGTTTGCATCTGGAAGTTTAAGGAAATAACCATAAGGTACAAGTCTCGAAACTGAAATTAACTTCCTAGAGAATTTAGGAACATAAAAGGTCTTTTCTAAAACAAAAATGAAACCATTGCTTTGTACTAAACTACATGTTTCAATTGTTTCTACATGTGATCGCATCTTACTTACTGCATAGATGCATTGTTCACTTCCCACTAGTTTTTGTAGATTTTGCAAAGCCTGTAAAGTATTTGAAATGTGAATTGTACAACCAGAATCAATACTTCACATGTTATGAATAATATCAATCATATATGATTCATAACAGACAAATGAAATTGATGTCCCTTTTCTTTCAAGCCTTAACTTCATTTTGGTGCAATCTTTCATAAAATAGCCATTTTTTTTAAGAAAGTAACATCGAAGGTCCTTTTTTATTTTACTATCTTGGATCGATATTGTAACTTTTTTTAAGTTTGCTTTTTACTTGATTTTTTTCTTTCCTAGAGTTGTCAACAAGTTTTCAGATGAAACTAAAAGAAATCGAAATTTGGAAAACCGAGTTTCTTGAGAAGAGAAAAAATAAAATTTGGAAGAGAGAATAACTTGTGAACTAGTCTTCTTTTCATTTCATTCAGCTACTATTTATAATACAAAGTGACATAAATAATATTAAAATTAAAATTAAATCAAATAGTAACTCTTGTGGTATTTATTCCTAAAAATTCCCCTAAATTTTTTTTTACTTTTTGTTATTAAAATGACAGTAACTTTGTCTACAACGCTTGGAATGACCTGAAACTTAAATTAATAGAAATTAGACATCCGGGACATAGAAATTCATAGGTCACACATTAAATTTGGTGATTGTTTGTTCTTCTAAAATTCATTTGTAATCTACCACAAAACATTGACAGGTTTTTATTACCCTTATTCATTGAGTTTAATACTCAACAAATTTCTCCCTTAAACTCAAACCTTTCTGATCGTCTTCTTCACCATCGCCTTGAACTTTTTGAACATTTCAAATGCCTTGGATTTGAAAATAATATGGGTTAGCTCATTGAATAATATGGGTTAGCTCATTGACTATTTTCTTCGTTGTTACCTCTTGTAGCCCACCGTAATGTAGATTTTCATTGACGATTTCCTTCGTTGCTATCTCATCAATATCTTTAAAGTTGAGTTTGAACATCTGATTTTTTGTTATCTCCACATGCGCGAATAACCGACCATATTTATCCTTCAATTTTAACATCCAGTCTTTCATGAAAATCGGACACCACACCATTTCTCCAATAATTGAATCATGCTAAGAATATTGTTCTTCAATTCAGGTACATAGTAGACATCTTCTATAGTACCTTCTTTTCCATCTATTTGGGAAAAATATATTTTTCCTCGACATTTGACTTGGACCTTCGATGCATCTCCAAAAGACACATGTCCTTCTCTTATCTCTTGCATAACAACAAAGAGATGTTTGAGCCCAGAGATATGATTGCTAGCACTGGTGTCGAGGTACCACACCATATTGTTATTTAGAGCGGAGCCTTCGTGGGCCATCATCAGAACACCATCATCTTTATTCTAATCTTCCGCGACTAGGTTTGCATTTTCTTCTACCTTCTTCTCGGAGTAGCAATCATTTGTGTAGTGTCCATATTTGCTGCAATTGTAACATTCGACATTTGAACGATTTGATCGACCACCTCTTTCATTAGCACGGCCCCGTCCACGCTAATTTTTTTGGCTTGTTTTTTTTTCTCTCTTTATAGTTATTTCTATGACCACGACCTCTTCCACAATCGGAACCGTGACATCCACAACCACGTCCTCTTCCTTGATTGTGTTGCACATATAACGTCTCATTCTCGTTGATGATCATCTTTGTTTATAAGGCCTCCACTAAGACCTCTTCTTTGTTTTTCTTCTTTCGTTGTTCATGCGCTTCAAGAGAGTCATCGAGTTCATCGACAGACATTTCTCTATAACTCTTTGACTCTTCGATTACACATACGACATTCTCAAAATTATTTGTCAATGATTAGAGAATTTTCTCCACAACTCTTGCATCCGTGAGAGTTTCTCCATTTCTTTGGAGTTGAGTCGCTACTATTTACACACGAGTAACGTAGCTAGATACATATTATGAGTCATTCATCTTCATGGCCTCCAAATCACCTCGTAGAGTTTGAAGACGCACTTGTTTGACTCGATCGGCACCTTTGAACACTTTTTTGTAAAGTATCTCATTCTTCCTTTGAAGTTGATGCACTAGCAATCTTCTCAAAACTCGACTCATCTACCGCTTGGAATAAGAGATAAAGAGCAGCTTTATCCTTCATTCGTAATTCTTTCAATGCTTTCAATTGGTTCGTTGTGGAAGAACTAATATTTTCTTGCTCCTCGTAACCATTTTTTACTACTTTTCACGTATCTTGTGCACCGAGTAAAGCACGCATTTTAATACTCTAATTATCGTAGTTTATGTTGGTGAGTCATGGCAACGGCATTAGCCATAACGTTAAGCTCTCATAGTTCAACATAGCTCTGATACCAATTTGAAAGAAATCGGAATTCAGAAAACTGAGTTTCTTGAGAGAAGAAAGAACAAAATTTGGAAGAGATAGTAACTTGTGGACTCTTGTGTTCTTTTCATTTCATTCGGCCAACGCTCGGAATAACTCTTATACTATTTATTTTTTAAAAATTTCTTAATATTTTTTTGCCCTTTTGTTACTAAAATAATCATAACTTTTTCGACAACGCTCGAAATTACCTAAAACTTGAACCAATAAAAACTAGACATTTGGAACATAGAAGTCCATAAGTCACGCTAAATTTAGTGATTGTTTGCCCTTCAAATATCAGTTGCAATCTACCATAAAAAACAAATAAATTTTTATATTTTTATTTATTGAATTTGATACTCAACAGAAACTACTCGTCACTCGCAAGCCAGAGAGAAGTTGAGGAGCAAGAGCAAGGCTACCAACATCTTAGTAGCCCAAATTTTTGCACCTTCAGAGAGGCTAATGGAGGGCTTTCTAAAGACGAGGAATTTGAAAATGATGATGAAGATGAGAACAATACTGAGAATTGATAGGAGCCTGCCTTAATTTTCTGTTTGAATCTTTAGCGAATTAGGGAGAAGAAGCTGGTTTCCATTTTGTTAATTCTTAAATTATTCCATATTCCATATCTTTCTGTTTTAGAATAGATTTTTGTTTATACAAGATAATTGAGTATTTAATGTATCGGATATTGTTATTTTTGTTTTTTTTAAATTCAGTCTTTTCCTCTTGTTTGGAACTGAGGAAAATCCTACCATATTTGATATGAACTGATTTAGATATGAACTGGTTCGAACTGAACCGGTCATCAACTTCCTCGGTCCATTTTTGGTCTGATTCGACCCGTTTTTGGGGCGGATTTCTTTTTTTTTTTTTTCCTTTTCTCATTGTGGCCATATTTGATTATTTTTAGATGATTTTGCCGAGATAGAACCTAATCCAAAAATTTTAGAAAAGTCAAGCGGAGCACAGATTGCAAAAAGGGGTAAGTTAATTATGTTTTTTTTTTTGCATTATCCATTTCATTGCATAATTTCTAATTGATAAAAATCTATTTTGTTGGTTGGCACTTAAGCGAAAACGGGTCTGGTCGCCAGCACGTTGATTTTTATGATATATGTAAGTTTGATTTAAATTACTTATAATTATTCTGGAGTGGACTACGATTATGAATGTTGGTGATAAAGTTATTTGTGTAATTTTATTAATGGGTGAGTGGGAGAGTTGATCACTTTTGGGTTGCTTGAGAAATCTCTAAATCTGATCAGGATAAATGTTTGAGTTTGATCAGTATGGCTTGACTCGGACCTAACAGACAACAAAATATTATATTTTTTCTAGATCTCAAGACGTTAAGCACTTTACTTTTGTCTTTCTGTGGTGTGATAGGAGAGATCCTTGAGTGATACTTCTTTTTCATTGAGGATGATTTGTTATTGTGAATTACTGTGAGTGTATTTTTTAGTTATTGTCACATATGTATGTGATGAGTTTTTGAATACATTACAGAAGCAAAAAAGGCCGAGTTTTTAATAATAATAATGATAAAAGAGAGACAAGTGATTTTAACCAATTTATTAAATTCATGCATAATCATAGATAAATCATTGATTAGAAGGTGTTAGTCGATCAATGCATTAGAACTTTTTCTTATTTTTACCGTTTGACATTATTTCCTTATTAGTATTCTTAGCAGCGTATTTTAAGATATATTTAGTTTATAAAATTTCAATACTTATTTTCTATTTAATTATTATGTCGTAAATTGATAGATTTTACTTTGACCTTTGATATATTGTGTCATGGATATTTCAACACATTTCAAACCTTTAGGTCAGGCATGACTCCACTTTAGTGGAATTTGGGTCTGTCCTGACATTTTTGTTTTGATCCTTTCTCGGGTCGAGACAACACTGTTCCAAGAAGTTAAAAAGAATGGCTTAGATTTGATTCAAGAAAGCAAAAACGCCAACACTTCGATTCAAATTTTAAACATCTGACTCAAACGGGGATGTGTTTTCCTTCCCCAACAATAAAAACAGTCAAATCATCAATTTTGTAGCCCCAGTCTCTGCTTCTAACGGCAGGAGATGGAGCTTTGAATCACCCATTTTACTTCCTACCAATCACTGTTCTACAACTGGACATTCTCAAATTAAAAATTGAATGGCTTATCACAGAGCATTCCACTTCCACCTGTTTTTTTTTTCTTTTTCTTTATTTCTTTGCTTGTTTCTCTTGCTGGTAGTGTCATGTTTTAGAAGCTCTTGAGCTTGTAGGAGCACAAACAGCCTCAACTGATAGCCTTTTCAGCACATTTGGACAAGGGTCTTTTTCGAATTCACTGTTTGATATTTCCACAACGCATCTCTCCTTTCCAACGCAACTCTGCACGAAGAAACGATGGTAAATTGAAAATTTGAATCGATGTTCTCCTCCTTTTGTATTCTACTATCGTGTCAAATTATGAATTATCTTCAAGGCATTAGAGAGTACCTTTTCCAATATGGAATGAGAGGCAGGGGCGTGGCATATTCCTTGCTGGTAACTCCCACAAGTCCCGACCGGAGTTCCGAAACTGGCAAATTTTATAGAAGATATGGAGTGCCCATTGCTACACTTGAGGTGAACCTGAGGCCCTTGAAAGTATTCCAATTTCCCGTCGCCTTCGATCTGCCAGCTCTTCGAACTCGGGTGGTATTCAGAAACATCGGCACAAACACTTGTCACTGTTCTTTTCACGAGAGATATTCTCAAAGGCTCACCTCCGAGTTCTTCAAACAACACAAGCAAGTTTTGTGTTGGCTTCAGCCAAGAACGAGGAACATGGTACCTGAAAATGAGATTTGGGAGGTATGAAATCTAGGAAATGTCACAATTTTATCACCTCTAATTTCGAATTTTGGGTATTGAGTAAGTTACCATCTTTGTGTTGGTTTTCCGCAGCCAAGCTGACATTTTGTCTGTCGATAAGTTCCAACATAGCTGCATCCGTTGCAATCGCCAGTGGCATATGCAGTCCAGTATCTACCTATGCTCTGCCCATTAATCCATATTTGCCCCTTCCCCATGCCTTCCATGTCCAAACCCAAAGGCTCATCCCCTTCGGGCTCATCGAAATAAGTCTGAAGAATTAACAATGGTGAGATCAACTTTGTGCTCATTTAAATGATTAAAAACGAGTAGATTTTTAATTTTATTGGTACCTTATGCCATGTAAGCGGCTGCTGCTGTTGGGCTGCCAACGATCCCCTCGTCCATTCGACAGAAGAAATATCATTCGGAGAAACAAGATTTACAGCCTCCCCTTTCAATCCAACCTTTTGGAGGTTCGTCTTACGTGAGAAAGAATTCATGAAACAACTATAACGACAAGTTTTGAGGCAAAAAGAGCAGAAACCTGATAAGTCCATTTCTGCCAAGAAAGGTCCAATTTCCCCTGGTCGAGTCCTCGAACGGCAACTGGACCAAGAATTCCTGTATTCCACGTCTCAAAGTGTCCCCCAACATTCTTTAACATTAAAAAAATGAAAAATAAATTAGAAACCAAGCAAGAGAAAGAAGACCAGAAAGGAAAACTCACAGGCAATCCAACGGCAACGCTAAGCAAGGCGATTTTATTTGTTCCTGCACGTAAATTGACCTTGCTCTTATATGTGAATCTCCTATTCTCCCTTGTCCCAAAAGCCGAACCTATAGCAACATTATATAGTTAATACGTCTGTAATCAGCAGAAAGAATACAAGAACAGAAACATGAAACTTTCAAAGTACCTGCAAACTGCCCGTTTATAAAGACGTGTACGGCATGGCCTGAAGATTGAACGATCAGAGTGGGGAGCTCTCCGCCATGCAGAAATGACTCACTCGAATCGATTTCAATGCTAAAAGCGGTATCACTCAAAAGTGAGAAAAAGTGCTTATCCTTACATATCCCAAATTACAGACACTAAATAACGTTGACGAGAAAAAAAATGGCAAGACAAAATAAACTTGAAAAGTTGGCAAAAAGATTGTATCATAATGAGAGATGATCTCACCTTGTAATGTACCACAAGTAATCGCTACTGTCTCGGGTAACATTGATCTGTTCCAAAAGACCAAGAGCAGTGATTGCAGAGGTACCATCAATGACCAAAGTATCTTCATCATAACTTTCCCAAGACTGCATCAGAGAGTTCGTCGGTAACATTTCCATCTGAGAGGTTTGGACTCCAACCTAGACAAAATAATATTTAATTTCTCAACACAAATTGGAGGAGAAGACAAGTATTTGACTCAAGTAATATAAAATCCACACCTTGGCTGTGTTAAAGACTGAGTTTCGACAATCAGGCAGGATGCTAATCGACCAAGGAGGCAAGTTATAATGCATATTATTGAACATCACTCTGGCACCTGAATTGGTATTGTAGTTGGCAAGAAAAGCAGCACAATTCCCTGACTTCGAAGAAAAGACATGAGCCTGGAAAAATCTTAGTTAAAGTTAGTAAAATTAATACCCAAAAAGCCGAACTTGTGAGCAAAGTGGAATCGCAAACCTCTTGATAGCTCCCTAAGGAAGTAATAACTGGATCAGCAGAAATCAAAGCTTGTTCGCACATCTTTACCGCTTGATGAAGCTCCTTCAAATGCCCATACTTTGGTTGCCTGAGCAAACCTATAACCCATTTTGGAATCAACCAGTTCATTAGCAAACTCTTTTGTCAAAAATTACAGGAATTATTTAAATTCTCACCATATTCATCAATTGGAGCATCATAATCATAACTAGTAGTAATGAAAGGTCCTCCTGCTGTTCGTCCAAAGTTAGTCCCGCCATGATACTGCCCAAACAGAAAATTCAGTGCAAGTATGATAAAGACGGCGTCTTATCTACAATTAAGGTAAAAGAAACCAGACCATGTAATAGTTAATAAAGGATCCTCCTTTTTGAATGAATCTAGCGACTGCAAATGCTAGATCCTCAACTGGTCTTTGGTGGATTGGCCCTCCAAAATCAGTAAACCTTCATGATTTATTGTAAAAGGAGTGAAAAACGGCTGCAGATGAAGGGTTGAAGAAAGGAAAAGGCACAGAGTTTGACTCACCACCCACTCCAAGCCTCTGTCCAAATAGTAGGCTTGTATGGTTTATTGGGTGAGAAAGAATCACCATAAAATCCATTGCATGTATTTATCTGTCCATGAAAACCAATTTTCACATTTCAAAAACAGTTCACGGAGAAAAAAATAGGAAAGAAAATGTTTTCATTTCTACAACAGGCTTCACGATATGAGTGTGGGGATGGACATTGATCGTTTTCAGCAACTTACAGAAGGTTGTCAAGTATTCAATATGAATCGACGAAATCAAGTTCGTTCGATTATCAGATTCGAGGCAATTAAAAGTAACTTGTCATCATTTCAACTCTGCTAGAATTGAAGTCAGCAATAAAAATAGGATTTTAAGGTGAAGATTTAATGGATAAAGAGAGCTCACCACTGGATCTGGTGCATCTTCTTCCTTACACATCACCCATGGGACTCCAGTTCCTAATCCAACGGCCATGTTTGCGGCCCAGTTCATGTAATTCTGGCCAGCACTCCCAAGCAATTTACTCTGAGCACCATATTCATTCTCAATCTGCATTGACAGAGCTCAAGATTTCAGTAAGAATGATCAATATCGACTCCATTTGAATTTCAGAAAGAAGAAAATTGGGTACCTGAGAGAGAATGATGGGGCCACCTTGAGACTCAAACAAGTCATGGCTTTTCATCAGACCCACAATTTTCTCAGTGAATCCTTGCATTGCGTTCTGAAAAAACATAAGCAATAGGAAACTCAGACCAACTCTTAGTCACAACTATCAGAATTCAAAGAGAAATTAAGCACACCGACAACCTTAAAAGGTTCATTATCTGTTCTGAAGCTAATGCCTGGAATATATTTCAGCCAAACAGGAAAGCCTCTGCATGAAACAACAAACTAAATAAAACCATCCATTTGTACTGAAATCCGAAGATCAGAGAGAGAGAGGAGAAAATGAGTACCCAAAGTTCCACTCTGCACAAACGTAGGGTCCGATGCGAAGATTTGCATAGAGTCCTGCCTTTTGAATCGTCTTGATGAATCTTACCAGATCATACCTTCCTTCAAAATTGTACTGAAATCAACCGATATAAAAAAGAAGAAAACAGAGAGAATGAGCAAAGAGGAAAAGAATATAAGAACTGAGCTTCCACTGAATATTAATCGAGAAGATAAATTTCAGTACATTCCCCGGAGAAGGCTCGTGAACATTCCAAAAAACATAGGTCTCAACCACATCCAACCCTCCATCTTTCGCCTTCTGTATCAGATCTTCCCACATCTAAACACAGTTCACATTTCAAAAATCAGAAAAATCAAAAAAAGAAGCTAAAAATGAAGAACTGGATATATTTGTACATTAGGAGTGCTTCTAGGGTAATGTATGGAGCCAGAGAGGAGGATTCGCCTTTGCCCATTAATGACAATTGCTTTCTTATCGTACGTAACACTACATTGAACAAGCTGAAAACCCAGAACCCAGATCAAACCCCAAAACAATAAACACTCGAGAGTCCAGTTTTTCCCCATTTTTCTCTTCGCAGAGCTAAAACTTTCTGCTCAAAAGACGAGGGTAAAGTGCAGATTCAGGCTTAAGTAATGACCCTCAACCGGAATGTGGCAGAAAAAAAGCAGTAAGAAGAGCTCACTTCATGTTTCGACAACACATTTCTGAGATCCCACCTCTGAACAAAGCTAATTCACTGCTTGTTATATAGAAATCGCCGTTCATACCGCTTTAACTGGCTCGAGAGCAGGGAAGCCAGTCACTGAGGGGCTGTGAATTTGACCTACAAACAAAAGGTGCTATAAATTATTGACAAATACAAGAATTTAGCATGTCGCGAGAATTCTTAGTTTGCAGTGAATTGGTAGTTTAAGGCGAGTTTTAATGTTAATGATGGTGTCATGATTATGTGCTATTTTCATATGTAATAAGATTTTATATTTCTAGTTTTTTTAATCAAAAAAGGGTTTTCCATCTTTGTTTATAGAAGAAATGCTATTTGATGAAAGCAACAAATTCAAGGATCAAGGCTGGCGTGAAGCATTAATGGCTTGCAAGAATTGTGCTATGAAAAAAATGTGAAAATAATGCATGTGTGGTAAGTTAAAGAAGACGAAACAGAGGTTTAGGTGGGTTGATCAAAAGTTGAAGGAGCAAACCCACTCAAATTGGTTGAAATGGGCAGATCAAAAGTTGAAGGTGCAAACAACTCAAATTGGTTGAAATCGAAACTATTTAAGTTGAAAGCCATAGCGCTAATACATGGATGCCGTTAACTAGGGGGTGATTGGTTAGATGAGGGGCGGTCCACGTGAGAGACGGTGAGCCCTCAACTCATTAGTCCTTTATGGGCCACACGAACCGCGATGGAGACTTGTCGGTGCACGTGACGTGTATGATTGCTGAATAGGCTAAGCACCGTTTGAATGCCGTTTAACTGTCGGCTGTGAGTGCTTCTTTCCGCGTGGTCTGGGACCCGGTGTGGGGTAACTCCGTTAATTTTGGTCCCACTAGCTAATAACGTCATTTCAGTAGAGCCGTTGTGTTCATGTTGAGTGGGATTTTGTGTTTAATAATCTTTAATAAAATCATCATAGTGAACTATTCTACTCAAATTCACTTTATTGTGTTTAATTTTTTCTTTCCCTATTTGTAGAGACAACGTACGTATGGTATCTCTATCACTTGAATAGAGCTTCCACGAATTCGACGACTTGGTTTCAAGATTATTTGAATTAAGAGATCTATTTTTCTCATCGATTTTGTTTTACGATTTTTGAGTTTTTTCGACAAAATTCTCAATGGCTTCTTCTACTACCACATTCGCCTTCATCCCTTCGTTAATCTTTAGTCTCTCCAGAAAAAAATCTTGGGAGCCTAATTCTTTGTCGGATTTGAGCGACTTATATCTATCTGAAAGCTTCTTCTGTGCACTTGTTTTTTTTTGTAGAAATTTCATTTTCTCTTTCAATATGAGCGTGATTTGTCTGATAAGAAATGGTTTACTCCATTTTTTCTTGAAATAGGTCTCTAGTCACATATGGTTGTTTCAGTGCTCCGATCTACCTTGCTTTTGTTCTAGAATATCTCGCTACTAAAGTATTTTTGACCTAAGTGAATGTTAAAATTTTGATTCAATGCTACTGAGGTCTTTCCGTCCTAAGTGATTTGGAGATTTAAGAGAGAATATTTATTTTGATTGTATGTTTGATCCAACGTTGTTGAGGTAGATTAATCTGAATCTTATATTAATTTTGATTCTGGTGTATGATGTTGAGATTTGTAGCTCAATTTGTTATGAAATAATCGAAATATGGGAAGGATAACATAATTAAGTCTTATCATTTTACTACAACATTGATATCAAACACAATTATACTTTCCTTTATAGAAAACTTAAGTAGGTCTTCACTCAAGATCTCGCTCTAGAACTAATTTTTTTTCTATCTTATACCTGAGGATGCTCGAAAATCTTTTCGATTGCTCGTTCGAGAACTACGATCTTTGTCTTTGGAATTGAATTATTTCCTTGTATCTGAAAAGAACTTTCAGATTCATAGGAAGGAAGTTTAATCTGAATTAATCAAAAAATTTCTTTTATGATCGATCGGTATAAACATCAACAACTCTGAATTGGATTAGTTTCTCCTCAACAAATAAGTGCTATCTTTTTAATATTTTTAGTTTTTATTTTTTGGTTATATATTTTGTTTTGCCATTAAGATATTTTATTTATTTTTTGCTTTTGTAACGAAATCACTCTATAAAAGTATTTTGCACGATCATATTAGAATGAAGTCTACTATAAATGCAAGCAAAAAATGATGCAAATGAAAAAATCAAGCATGAGATCACTCCACAAAAAAGAATCAAATAACGAAACAAATAGGGCACATTACAACTATTGTCTGAAAACGTATGTGTGTGATATTGGGAAGACAGGAACTTCAAACATCTAGATAAATGTGCAAACTTCATGGCATCTTTGGACGGAAAAGGAAAGACAAATTTTTTTTAAGAAAGCATAGATTAGAGAGGAGAAGATTTTGGGTCAACAAGTTAAATGAGTCTCAAGATATTTAACGACGGAAGATGTCGAAAAAAGCTTGCTAGAATGATCAAGAAATTGATCTTTTTTGTTGTGCAGAAAGTAAATGATTTGTTGAGTTGTTGAACGATGATAGCCTAAATTTGTATGTGAGCGAAACTAGTAAGTTAGAAGGCTTATTTAGATAATTGACTTCAAGAATTTGTCTAACCACAAACTCACCAACTTTGATATAAAACATAAATATTATGATGGTGATAGCTCACTTTATAGATTCATTTTTGATTTTGTAGAAAGAAGGCTATTAGTTTTTGTGTGATTATAAAATAGAGACAATCGCTTCCACCATTGAAAAAAGCTTGTCAAATTGAAAAATAGAGAGATTGATGACTGTCCAAGTTGACAATGATTCTTCAAATGAGGATGCTTTGAATTTTCTAGTAAACACTATGAAATCACAAAAGTTTTTGTTCATATATAGAAAGTTTATGCATATTAAGTGTTTCGCTCATACATTGAATATGGTTGTTACTAATAGATGCACAATGATTATATTGTGAAGATTCGAAAGATGATGTACTATGCTAGAGCATCACTTGCAAGAATGCAGAAATACAAAGCACGCATTGATAGTGCAAAAATTGAATGCAACAGTAATGTATCTTGATGTTTCAATCAGATGGAAGTTTACATATTTGATGTTGTAAACTGCTGCTAAATTTGAAAAAAATATTTAATAAATTAGATGAGTGCGACATTAGCTACATTTCCAAATTTGTCCAAGATGACATCTTAACTGCCCCTCCAATGAAAAAGATTGACATATTAGTCGAGAATTTGTGACATTGTTAAAGTTATTTCATGAAGTAAGATTGGAAGTCTCTTCAACATTACATGTTAAAGCTGATGTATTGTAGAACTATGTTGACTTCATCTCATAAACAAGAAGTATGATGTAAGTGACAAGACTCTTATATGATCTACAACTTTGAATATGCAAATGAAATTCGAAAAATATTGTGGAGTTTACACTAAAGAAAATACTCATAGCTTTGGATGATACAATTAGATTTTTGTATAACAAGTACAATTACTTAACACTATTAACGTTGAAAAAGAGTTTATGCCTATAGTTGAAGATTTTGGAGCAAATTCGACTTCTATGGCAAACAAATGAAGTGAATTATTATTATTTTTGCAAAAGTTGAAAATTTTTCCGAAGTGAATCGTTACTACTTTGGTAGAGAAATGAACATTTCAAAATATCATACTCTTAGTCAAATAACGAGAGAAATTTTGCTATTCCTAATTCAATAGTTACCTCAGAGTCTGCTCTTAGTTGTAAATGTCCAGTTTTGGATCTTTTTTGAAGCTCGTTATCTTCTAAGACGATAGAGAGTCTTAATTATATTTAAAGTTGGATATGTGATGCAGATAGACAAATCAATGTTAATGATCATGGCAAGAAATATCAAAATTTGAACAACTATGTCATTTTATGCTATTTTTTAATATTTTTACTGTGCATTGAAAAATTCTAGTTTATCATTTTTATTTTATGTTTAACTTTAATTTATATAATAGATAAATAAAAAACAGAAGGATAGTAGAACAAATTTGTGATAATATTTATTATTTAAAGTAATTACTAAATTATGTTTAATTCTTATTTTATTTGATGCTTAAATTTAATTTTTAGTTTATTTTTTTTAAAGGTTAACGTGTTAGCTACCACTACTAAGTAATAAGATAACAAATATTTATGTTTTCTTTGTTAGGATTGGATTTGGAATTCTTGGATTGAATATTTTATTATTTTACGTATTTGAATTGAATATTTGGTGTTTTAGTATTTTAATAGAATTTTTTTTATCATTTATTAAATTTGGAGTAGACCTTCTATGTTTCACTTTACTTAAGATTTAGTTAATAATTTTTTTTAGCTTTACAAGATTGAAGAGACTATATCACTTGTGTTGTTCTTTTATGCTATTAAATGGATATTTATGATTTTTTATGAAACATGTAGTTTATTTAATTATTTTTTATGCTTATATTAATGTTGTACTAATATGTAATATTTTAATTGAACATTGTTTTTCAAACCCAATCCAAACCCGAGTCTAACCAAACTCGGATATTGGGTACGTGTTGGGTTCGGTTTTCACAACCCAATGAACCAACTTCGTATTTAAAACTTTGTAACTCGACCCATTAAATGAGATTCATTTTCTTTTAAACCGACCCGAACTCACGAGTCTCACTCTTATAAGGTACTAACTAATTCTGTTGTTAAGATTTGATATTTAAGAAAATCAAACCTTAAGGTTTGAATTTTGCAAATTAAACTTTTGAGACTGGTCACGCATCGCGTGTGGCCTTCCTCATTGTTGACAATTGCAGTGCAGCTGCCCACATTTATAAGTGGGCGTCGTTCCAATTTCATTGTATTTTTAGTAATTTTGAAGAGTTGTAGTTTTGTGTTAGATGGTCCAATTTAAGCAAATTTTCATTTCACAAATGTTTTTTGAAATCTATTCATTCACAAGTTGTTTAGAGCAGCTTATGGCACTTTCAAGTGCTAAAAACGCCTCTACTACTCCGAAGTTTATTTATATAAGTTAAAACCGGAAAGCTCTATGCATTCAGATGAAGGTTTTACCATCACCGCCATGCACGGTTGAATTTTCACGTGAGTAACATTGATCTTCTCTTGAAACATAAAAATTCATGATCATTAAATTGTTGAAGACATGTTAGATTTACAAATTTCAAATCTTAGAGTTTGATTTATTTAATACATCAAACCTTAGGCCGGATTTCATTAATACCCTAGAGTGTTGTTACTAATTCTTATCATTGATGCGGTTTTGGGTTGCATTAGTTAGTAGTTGAATTATTGAACTGCATTAGGTAGATCCTTAATTATAAATTGGATAGTTAAATTACTTTTGGGTTTCTAATTAAATTGATAATTAGATTGGACAAACTAAACAACTTATTTAATATATTATTTGTCTTGTTATTGATTGAAAAGTTTAAACAAAATTCCGATTATTTGTATATTTTTTATAATTTAAATTGAAAAAAGATATCTACAAATATAGTTTTGAGTTCATTAAATAAAAAAATAATTATTTTTTATTTAAAAAGAAACTAAACAAGAACGGACGACTCTTTTGGAAGATTCATTAGATTGAATAATTGACAGTTACAGGCCAATAATACACCGTTACAAAAATTATTTTGAAAGATAAAAAGTCATACTAATAAAAGAGAATCACTTTATAATTTTGACTCTTTGAGATCTATGCTATGTTCTCGTTATAGCACAAATAGTTTTGAAAAAGGGCCTTTTTTAAAGTACCCATTTATGATGGGGGGCCGACATGTCGTTTCTTCCGTGTATGGGAGGCTCATAAATGTCCCTCCATTACTCCAATCTAATTCTACTCTATGTTCTTGTTATAGAATGTAAAGCAAGTTGGATCCTTTCACCTTTTCTCCCTCTTGTTGCTTCAATTTTCTTTGTCATTGATCAATAGCATGATTTCAACTCCTACAACTCACTACCCTTTCTCAATGGAAAAATACAAGTGCAAAGAAAGGTTATCAAGCATTTAGATGGGAGTATCGGTAGAATTAGAATGATGGAACCTAATTCAAACCGATTGAAACTCACTGATTCAAGAAGAAAGACCTCGTTAATTTCATATGACTTTGACGAATCATCAACGGATGCAATAAATATCAAGAAATGGGGGATGGGCCGTTCAAATGGATTGCGCTGGAGACCAGAAAGGAAGTCTTGCGTAGCTGAATTCTGGAAGCAGCATGTGAACCCGGGGCTCCTTGAAGAAATGAGTCTTTTTCAACTTGTAATGGAATGCGAGTTAGAAATACTTGTCTTCCAGAACGATCCCCTGAACATATTTATGCACCAACGATATTCCTTTGAAATTGCTCACAAGTCCGGCGAGTATAATTTTGCTTTGAAAACTCTTGAAACGAGATCCGGTCCTTCATAAGGTTGAGGCAGTCTTATATTTTGGGCCAGCTAGGATTGCATGCCATAGTTAAAAAAAATGTATGGTTTTGCAAAAGATTGTACAAGTGCAGTAGCATCAAGGTAATATTTTCTCGTCTCTCTCATACCACCATAGAAGATGCTGCCAAAACCCTCACCAGAGTGAACACTATCCATCATGCGTTGGTAAAGTTTAGAACTACTTTCTTTCTGCTTTCTCCGGAAGAAATTGAACCTAGTTGTTTCGATCTTTACATACATGTCAGTAACATATTGCTGGAAAAGATGCCTAGAGAATGACAAACAAGGATTACCACCCGGTCAAATTTCTAACCCCAACAAATATATGGTTTTCTAACCCCAACAAAAATGGTACGAAATTATTGAACTCATTTATTTTACCAAATTAAACAGAAAAAAAATATTAAAAGAAATTAAAAAAAAGGAATTAGATAGTTAAATATTAGATGCAATAAAATATTTAAATTAAATGTATTTTGTAGTCGTTACATTTACAATTATTTTAAATTACTAAAATGATCACTTGGAAAAATAAACTAATTACTGCCCTATTTCTCCTCCTTCCTTCCGACTTCACAGCGCCGATCTCGATCGCCGACAAAATGAGATTCGGAGCCCTAAGGACTATTTTCCGGCCATTATCGCGAGCTCTACCTTTGCGTGCCTCGTCTAGCTTGACTAATCCGCTTCCCGCCGCTTTTACTTCTCCACTTTCGGAGTTCCGGCTTCTTTCCGATGGGCTAGCTCGTCTTCAAGCTCCATGGACCCCGATTGTCAACCATTTTAATAGTCTGACAGATACCCGCTTTCCGAAGAGAAGGCCGAGCCTTAAGCCTAGTCGGAAAAGGGCGAGCTTAAAACCCCCGGGTTAGTATTTTGTGTTAGTGTATCTACGCTTGAGAAATATGAAATTTAGGGCCGAATGGTAGGTTTGGCGAAGTAGTTTGTTTTTTGAGTGGTTGATTTCATTTGAAACCGGAATCAAATGCTTATTGAATCATGGATTTAGGTCCCTATGCTTGGGTTATGTATACTCCTGGCGAACCAATACTTGCCAATAGACCGAACGAAGGAAGTGTTAAAGGAAGAAATGAGAAAAAGCGCAGGAAGCTGCGTCGAGAATTCATTTTGGTATGTGTTTTTCACCAAATAAATAACTATTCCCAGCTTTCGCATCGTGGGACTTAGTTCGTCCAATTTTACAGATGCCTTTTCTTGCTGTTTTTGTATTTGGATTGATTTGTGAAATTTTGAAGTTCCTATCTAGCATAGGAACCTGGAAGGGAAGATGAATGTGTTTGGCTGCACAATGTTTTCTTCTTCAATTGCAACATTGTCATTTCAAAGCTACCTTAGAAGTGATCTGATATTTTTGAAATCAATCCAATTGTAAGATAAAGAGTTTGAATATGTTGATGCATTTAAGAGGTCAACATGTCAAATTTGATTTTCAAAACACCATTGAGTTTTTGTTATTAGTATTAACAATCAGATGTCTAAAGTCGAAGACTCTTAGCCAAGGAATACTATTAGATTACTTGATCTTAAAACTAATAGAAACTATAATGCCATTTCTACCTAGGACAAAAAATTGGTTTTACCTTTTCCTTGTGAACCTTGTGATATGAAATGAAATTGATTGAGGTTTTCATTTTCTGAAAGCTGAAGAATCCTGAGTCTACCTCGTATGCGAGATGCTATCACTTGTCTTTTAAGTCTATTCGTTAAAATCTTGCATCCACACATACTATCTATTGCAGTCAGACTATATTTGGCTTCATCTAATATAATGTTTCCAAATCAGTCCGTCATATTGAAATATTATCTGCTGAAGTAGAATTATAATATTCTGAACTCTGTTAATAGTTATCTACTCCTGCATATAATCTTGACAACATGCATAAACAAATGAAAGGATTGAACTTTTTTGTGCCATCTACACTCAATGCGCTAATGGATTTCACTTTTGAGCCATTGCAGGGTGAGAAAAAGAAGCGGAAAGTTCAGATGCAAGAGGCGAAAAAGAAGAAAGTTATAAAGAGGGTAGAACGTAAAATGGCTGCTGTTGCGAGGGAAAGAGCATGGGCTCAAAAACTGGTCGAGCTACAGCAGCTCGAAGAAGAGAAGAACAAATCAAAGGCATAAACCTTTGGTCTTTGTTTGGTAAGAAGTTTTCTTTTTACTGTCATTGTAGAAGTTGAATTGGCCAAAGGATCTCTCAGAGCTTGAGGCTGTTCCGTTCCATCTTATGATGTCCTTGCCATTGACTAGGTCTTGAGACACACAGAAGGCTTGTGCGTTGCCTGATAATTATGGAATACTTTCATGTGAATTCAATTTTTTTAATTGTAAAAGTTGTATTGTTTTGCATAACGTCCGGTACTGCATGTTATCGAAATAAAGATTAATACTGATCGACTTATTTTACAAAGTCCATTTCGATTAATATCCAGAATAAATCACGAAATCTTTTCTAGAAATAATGTCCTAACTGTTACATAGGAAAGGTTATAAGAAAACTCATTAAAGGGTATGTTTGAAGAATTCAATTATGTTGTTTTTTATAATTATTTAAGCATTTTTAGGGAAGAAAAGAATGAGAATAAAGAAATTCATGGTAAAACTCAATATTAAATAATTATATTTGTACTTTGTCTAGCTAAATTTACACTTTAATACTACACTTGTTTCACTTATTTATAAGATTATTGTGATATAATATAAATACTTGTATCATCTTAATACCTTATGAAGTAATGAGGTATCATCGTAATGATTGTAAATTGTCATGAAGAGGTAAATTAATATTTATCCGACTTATGATATTATTGTAGAATCAGATGCCCC
Organism: Begonia fuchsioides; assembly: GCA_003255005.1. NCBI lineage: Eukaryota > Viridiplantae > Streptophyta > Magnoliopsida > Cucurbitales > Begoniaceae > Begonia > Begonia fuchsioides. Next base: position 27,041 of record QAOC01016352.1, read on the forward strand.
ATCGAGTAGAGACAGGGTGTAATTGTAAACTTAAATATTCCAAACCTACTAAACATGAAAATTAACGTCTATGATGCCAAGTATTATCACTAGAGGTTAAATCCTTGGTCGACGTTTTTTCCTGTGATCTGCGATCGTGCTGCAACGGGATTGACCTTCGATCTACTCTCCGGTTTATCGACCTTCGATCTTTAGTGGGTTAAAAGTTAAAAACTAAGCTATTCCATTTTGTACACAATTTCCCTTCACTGAAACAGAAGTTTGAACATTAGGTCTCAGTTCACGACAATTTGAAGAATATAGAACATCAATCACAAGGTTGGAAAAATAAGAATTATACAGTTGTTTTACTTGAAAAGAACCTAAGAATTCATATCTGAATTCGTTCCCTTTTGCTCATATCAGCTTTGGAGCAATTGAAATGCACTTTCATTAAGAATCTAAAACTTAACTACTGCAGCAGGCAACGGCTTCTCTATCCGAGTTATTGTAGAAGGAACTTATTTTAGATATGGCACATACCTCACCAAAAAGCGATGCTCGAGTTGACTTAGATATAAGAACTTCAACGAAATCTCCCACCACCGGGCATCTTTTCCTCTCGAAATCAGCATCCCGATGCAGGACGGGCTGATTAACAAAGGAAACTCTGTGGCCTCTGTCAGTTTTTCCAATTAGTTCGGTTGTCGGAGCTCTCTTGTTGGGTCCTTCGACTAGTACAAGTTGAAAAGTGCCTATCTGCGAATCAAAGCACTGGCCTGTGCTCTCCCGAAAAGCATCGATGAGTTCGGTTAGTCTTCTCTGCTTCATTTCGTCTGGAACATCATCGACGTAATTTCGATGAGCATGAGTTTTCTCCCTCATGCTATATGCAAACATGTAAGCCATGTCGTAGCCAACAGCGTTGATGAGGCTTAAAGTTTCTGCATGCTCTTCCTCTGTTTCTTCGCAGAAACCTGTAAAAGGAAACAAATATGCTATGAAAACAAACCAATAGATCTCTGTTTTCAACCATATTGATCAATCAAAACTAATATTATCTTTTGCATTGACAAATACTGCATATTAATAAAAAGAAGCTGCTTACCACATATGAAATCACTGCTCAGGCCCACATCTGGAATGATTTTCCGTATCTTCTCAACGAGTTCCAAGTAGGCTTCGCGGGTATAACCTCGACGCATTCTTTCAAGAACTGTGTTATTTCCACTTTGCGCAGGCAAATGGATATATTTGCAGATATTACTTCTGTCTCGCATTAAATAGAGTAGTTCATCAGGAAAGTCTTTGGGATGTGGAGAAGTGAATCTGAATCTCATTTCAGGAAATTCAAGGGAAAGTCGATTCAAGAGATCAGAAAATCTCAAACCCATTTTCTTTATCTTGCTCATGCTCGAAAAGCCTTCACTAAACTTCCAATTACTTCCTGGTTCAACTTCTATTTCTTCACCCGATGCATCGTTATAGCTATTGACATTCTGACCAAGAAGAGTAACCTCTTTCACACCTTCTTTGAAAAGCTCAGCCACTTCCCTAACAATTGATTCCACAGGACGAGATCTTTCTCTGCCTCTGGTGAAAGGAACAATGCAAAATGAGCACATATTATTGCAACCCCTCATGATGGAGACAAAAGCAGTGACAGAATTTTTGGCAACTCGAACCGGATTAATATCTGCATAAGTTTCTTCAAGTGACAGAAGAATATTGATTCCTTTTTGACCATAATCGACTTCCTCCAATAATCTAGGTAGATCCCTGTAAGCATCAGGGCCACAAACCACATCCACCATCTTGTCTGAATCCAGTATCTTGTCTTTTAACCTTTCAGCCATGCATCCTAAAACAACTACTTTCGGAGGGCGGAGAGACTTGGACCTTCCTATGGCAACATTACTCTTCCAGTGCCTCTTAAGAAACCAGAAGTAATTAAGCCTCTGCCACACCTTTTGCTCGGCATTATCCCTTATAGCACATGTATTGATGAAAATAACTTCTGCACTCTCAGGAACATCAACTAGCTCACTATATCCTGCATTCTTCATGATAGATAGGACAATCTCCATATCATTGACATTCATTTGACATCCATAAGTCTCATGATATATACGACCTCTAAAAGATACTTCAGAATCTGGTAAAGAGCTAGACATGGAAGAAAAGGATAAAACGTTAATGTACAGAATTGGCTACAATTGACTGTGGTGACATAACAAATAGGCAATATGAATTAAAAGCCGCTTGAGAGAAGCAGTTTACATAAATATAATGACAATGAATTAGATTTGTCTTCTGCAATATCTAATGGACAACACTTGATTATTCTAATTATTACTAAGAACAAGATCTCATTCTCCCTCTTGCAAAAACAGACAAACCAGAAAACAAGGAAAGTAAACTAAAACTTTAAACAGTTGCCCCAAAAGAAAGTCATAATTTGCAAGGTAATATAGAAACAATAACAGGTGCTTCATGTGGAACGGAAATCGTAAACAACAAGCAGAACACCTCTAGGAAATTCTTCTTTTAATACTTCATATATAGATATGAATTTGATTGATTAAGTAACTAAAACCAGTTAAGTATATCTTCATGCCACTAAAGAACACTGATTTGTATTGAAATTATTGGTTCGTCTATCAACAAAATTGCCCCACAAATTAAAACCATGACACATGAAATTTCCAATTCAAAATACAGAGTAAAAAAAAAAAAACACCAAACTTAGAAATTTCAACAAGTGAGAATGTGTTTGACTAACTCTAACGGAGATTCTGAAGACGTTACAGCAGCTTGGGCAGCTAAATTACACAGTCTAGGAATATGAAAATCTTTGTGGAGAGCAGAAGGAGACTCCGAGAAGTTTTTGGAGAAATTGAAACCTAAACTCCTCCGGAGTGTACCAGCCGAGTAGCAGCAAACACAGGAAGCATCCATTTTCGACGATAAAGACCTGAAGCTGAAGCGCGACCTTCCAGTGAGCCTCAATCGTAGAGCACATTGAGGCTGGTTCAGAACGGACGATAGAAAGAAAGGCGAAGACGCCATTAGAGAGCCGAGAAAGAGAGTCGAGCTAGGCTAATCGACTGTGTATCCAACAGGCAAGGTGGAGAGACGAGGTGCTAGAGCTCCGAGTGACCCATTCTAATTCATAGTTGGGATTGACCCTAATTCATTGCTGTTAAAACATTAATTCATCTTTGGGCTGGACGAGTTTAATTCTTTTAAGTCTAAGTCATATGTATAAAAGAATTAATCAAGAATTAATCAAAAATTAATATCAGTCTCAGTTAATTAGTGTTCTAATTAAATTTAAATAATGTCATAACAACCGCTATAACATTTTAAGTAGTTTAAGTAATTTTAGTTTATAGAAAAGCTTAATCGAGTCTCTGTTAAATTCTCAATCTAACCACCCTCTTTTTTTTTTATTTTCTTTAAAACCCAAAACCAAAAATCAAAACCTAAAATATATAATTAGAATTAGATGACGATATGGAGTTTTGCAAGCATGTATCCTTACTCTTATTTCAACATGAGGTCACTTGAATATGACTTCTTGAATGCTGCAAATGCTTAACTTTATAGGTTGATAATTGTCGCTAAATTATAACAGACTTTGACCTCTATTGCTTCATGTTTTAATTTATCTGGTCATTGTAGTTTTTTAAGTTCAAGACAACTAAATTGGATCTCTGATGAAATGATTTGATCCACCTTTTGAAACAATCAAATCCAATCCAATAATGTCTATGATGATTCATTATTATTGAAACTATTTTTATTCTTTTTTGAAGCATGATGCATGGTATGTATGTACTCATAACTAACATCAAATATATAGATATGCAATGTAAGAGGAAAAATCAAACATTTAAACACACAACTTATTCTACAAATGAAATATGATAAAGATTTGTTAGAGGTATTAAAAGAGTGAATATATATGTATCTATAGACGTCATACTATGCAATCATTCAGCCTATCATGTCTTTAGATAATCAAGCATATGCAATATTACTTATCTGAAACTTTGAACATAATTATTAAACTTCTCTTTGTTGAATGATTTTTAAAAAAATATCGAAGAATACTACATTTTATGTGGATAAAATGAAGATTTTAATTATCTATTTGCACGGCTCAAAGTGAAGAGTTTTTATATAATGTGGTACTATACATTATGTCTAATTGTCGACATGTATGTAGTGAAGGTAATCTCATATATGAAAAGTGTTGTCATGGGTTGAATCTAAGTGTCGCAATACATGGAGTCAAGATGTCGTCATGCATGAAGTTGATATTGACAAAAAATATAACACATTATTTTATGTATAGTTAGATATATTCTTTTATATATAAGTAGATTAGAATAGAAATAAATTGAAATTTGTTATTTCAATATATAATTATGAGGTTAAAAATGTAAATAATAAATAAGAATAAAATAAATAAAAATGAAAAAAGATTAAATATATTATAAAAAGACATTTTATGCATGATAGAGCTGACATTCGAGCTGGCTCGAGCGAGCCGAGCCAAAAAATTGCTAGCTCATCGAGTCTATTTGAGCCGAGCATGTTGAGTTTTTTTCTAAAAAATTTTAGCTCGAACCTATTCGAGCCGAGCTAGAACTGTGTCGGTCAAGCCTAAATGAGCTGAGCAAAACGAACATAACATACATAAATAACCTTAATTTATATTTAATTTTCAAAAAAATTTCGTATTATGTTATTTAAAAAATTGATGAATAATTAAACACATGATAAGTGCATGAGAGAAAAAAAAAATTAATTCATTTTTCGTATTAGTCTACAATTTAATGATGTCACATCGTAATGTACTACAAAAAATTCGTCTAAAACTAGGGTAAATGTATTTCATAATAAATTGTTCATTGACTTTACTATCAAACATCGATAGCGGCACCTCATTTTGTGCTACATATTTTGCAGCACCTTCTCGTAATCTTTCGAGCGAATACACAAAATTTCTTCTACCACCAGTGCTTAGTTGTAATTGTGTACGATCTCTCGTTTGCTCGTGTGCGTGACATTTTTTGTAATGTCTACCAATAGTATTAGTGATAAATTCATGCGCATAGTGTTTTGCACAATATTTACATTGCACCTCTAATTTTCCCCCTATTTTCATTTCTTTTAATTCAAAGTGTTTCCAAACATCCGACGTTTTAGATTTTTTAGATCTAGGTGAAAATGTGAATGCTTGTGCAGATGTGCGACCAATTAAAAATGCGGGATTACTAAATCTAATTTCTTGAATATCGTCATCATCGAAAAGAAACGAATCAAATTGTAGTGATTTGCATCCATATTAATACAAAGTAATAACAAATAATTTTATAAACTGATATCGTTCATTAATTACTCGATGATGATTTCAACAATGTACTAAATATTTTTAAAAAAATTAGTTTATAAAACGCATCAACATTAACGACAACTTAACAATCAAATTATATGCATATTTTGATGATTAACTTCTAATTACTTAGATAAAAATCAAAGACACAAGGAACAAATAATTGGTGAAGTGAGATTGAGAGTACGAGAGATTTGGAAGATTTGACCGAATTTGGTGAAAATATTCAAAACACCGTAACCTCTTTTATAATACCCATAATCTTGCTGCTAACGGCTAGATTTCATACCCGTTGGAACGCTAGAGAGAGACAGAAAGAGGAGGGAGGCCCGCAAAACCCGCGACGAGCCCTCGAGCTGGAGGTCGGCAAATGCGAAAATTGCGACGAAGACGAAGACAATGACGACGCCGACGAAGAATCGACAACGATCGAAGACGACGGAGACGAAGAGGATGACGATGGTCGATGCAGACAAAGACGAAGAATCGACGACACTTCTTTGACCGCGAGCTCGAGAGTCAGCGTCGGAGAGAAGAGGGGAAAGATCGGGGTTCAGGATTTTTGAGTCAAGCTCGCTCGAACGACGGCTCTAATAGATAATTAGATATTGCTAGATATTTTTAGGAAGAAAAATAGTTTCCAAAATTAAAACATAATTTTAAGAATAAATTTCGACGATATAACAATTAACAGAAAACCCAACCGGCCTGTCTGCTGTCTGCAACTTCGTCAACAGTCGCCCCACATCTCTCTCTCGATCGAGTCAAGCATGACCAGCTCCTCAACCGCCGGGCGAAAGGTTCGAATCGCAGCGACCTTTGGGAAAGATGGGAATATTGTGCAGCGATAGTCGATTTGTTTGTTACTGATTTTTTTGCTTTATCTGGATTCAATTTTTTAGGCTCTCAGTAAAATTGCTAGCAATCGACTCCAAAAGGAGCTTCTCGAATGGCAGGTTAATCCTCCATTTGGATTCAAACACAAGGTCACTGATAATCTTCAAAGGTAATGTTTTATCCGAGTTATGATTTATCAGGAATCAGATTTCCACTATCAGTTATTTGAATTAATGGTGATTAGTGAAACTAGCTTAATAATATAGCTATTGCGAATAGTGAAAAACGCTATGGATTCATTTTTTTTCCTTGAAACAATCGGAAATAGTGTCTGAAAAGTTTGTTCGAGAATGTTGGTCATGTGAATTTCTCTCTTGCATTCGTTCGTTTCTGTTCAAAGGTGGGTTATTGAGGTCAATGGAGCTCAAGGGACACTCTACGCCAATGAGGTTTACCAGCTCCAAGTTGATTTTCCTGAACATTATCCGATGGAAGCCCCACAGGTCTGCAGCAGATCATTACTTTTTGTGCTTGGTTTGATGTCTTCTTTTATAGTTATTTTCTGGCTTGATAAAGATAATTTTTTTGTGGATTCGCTAGGTTATATTTCTGCATCCTGCTCCGCTCCATCCTCATATTTATAGCAACGGACATATTTGTTTAGGTAACCACAAAAATTTAGACATTATTTTGTTTTTTGTATCTTTATTATGGTTTTTTTTGTGTTGTCTGATGTATATTATTATTATACCATATGGAATGTGGAATCTGGAATTTCTTGCATGCTAAATTGGCTTGTTCTGTTCTTTTTTCATGATAGTCATTTTAACAATCATAGTGTAACCTTTCTTAGTCTACAAATATTTTCTTTCCTTTTCATAGTGAATATTGTGCCATTTTAATTTCTCTGCTCTAATTAGATCTAATCATATCAGTTTCTACCTTAAAGACCATGATGTCTGTTGAATTGTGAATTGTAGATGAAAAATCAAAGGTTCCTTTTCCTAAACCCTGTTCACAAATCATTACTCCTAATCTTTTCATTTCGATCATGTGCTAGAAACACACGAAGAAAATCACTTTGAACTGTGAAAAGATTCCTCAATTAATGCAAACATTATTTGTCTTTGTCGAATTACCATTCCTTGTCAAAACTAAAGTCAATTGATGTCACAATAGAAATTATTTAAACAACAAAAATGATGTTTGATCCATTGGAAAAGCTTTTTGGTGCCAAGTATCATTCCATGAAAAACAAATGGGGATATTTTCATCTCTTCGTTTCCTGGAAATCAGTTGGAGGAACAAGATTGGAAACTTTCATATGTTTTACATGTATTAACTTGCTTTCTCCTCTTATTCTTTCATTTTTCAGTTAATTGGGCTAAACTATAGGGCTAAGTTTACGTTGAAAAAACTGTTTCTTTTATATTTGAGACATCGAGATTATCTAACAGTAGTACAAAGTGGAGATATCATGTATCGCCCTTTGAAGTCCCCTTCAAATTCAAAACCATTGTCTGCTTTATAGTTGATGGTTGCTGTAACTGAATGGATAATATCATGCCCAATACTTTAAATGTTGTCTATTGGATACTTTTCATGCCATTTATTTATTTACGTGTTTCATAGCTCTAGTAAAAGAAAAAAAAAAGAGTCATGACGCCCAGGACTAAAATTGATTACCTAGAAAGACATTTATTTGATTTACTTTCTACGCAACAAACTACTGTCTAAAGCTTCCAACCAAGAGCCCTGGTTCTTATATTTTTTGGATAGTCTGTAACTTAAACTCTTATTTTTTATAGTATAGACAGCCTGTTTCAATTTCTGATAGGTGTGATTAGAGAATTGCTGTGATCTTTGATATGGCTCTTATTTGTGTATCAGATATTTTGTACGAGTCGTGGTCTCCTGCCATGACCGTGAGTTCTATTTGTATCAGCATTCTCTCCATGCTATCAAGCTCCACCGCCAAGGTCTGGCCTCTAATGCTCGGATTCCCTTTATTCCAATATTTCATGTTATATTATGCCAATATCCATTTTTTTCGAACAAGAAAAATTCTGGAAGATGGACATACTCTGTATCAGCAACAACAGACTAGGTAGAATGTCCTTCTTATGTTCTTACCTGCAAATACATTTTAATCGGTTGTTTTTGCGGTTTGTTGCAGCAACGCCCTGAAGATAATGATCGATATGTAAAGAATTGTAGAAACGGGAGGTCTCCAAAGGAGACACGGTGGTGGTTCCACGATGACAAAGTGTAAAATGTTTCGAGTGCGGAGTAGATTGCTTTTCTTTTGCAATGGAAATTGAAACTCTGGGATTCAAATCCAAAATCTCTAATCCGTGCATGCAATGTAATTGACGAGTTTTATATAATGACTGTGATTTGTTTATGTTTTCTTCAATCTGATATTGCTGAAGCAAAACCAGTAAGCAATAGGAGGCACAAGATTTACGTGGTTCGGACTAACGTGTCCTACATCCACAGGAAGGAAGAACTTCTTTATTTCGAATCCCAAGACAACATTATTACAACAAAATCAGATTACATTCAGATCTAGAATCCGATCTGAATAACCCTCTCCTCTTCAGCTCTCTCTTCTGCGATTTCTCCTCTAGGAGATTGTCGTCGCCTGAGAGTTTCTTCCACTTCTGTCTACCACCAGAACAATCACTCGTCTTCTTCTTGAATCCCACCAAGAAAGGAGGCTGCTGGTTTCTGTAGAAAGATAATCCGTTGGAAGATTGAAGCTAAAGAAAACTTGAGAGATTTATGGATGTCTCCCTTTTCTCCTTCTTTTATTTCTGATTTTACAGTTAGAGATAACTAACTCTAACTTCTCTTTGTTATCTTGACAAGTGTACGAGACTGGAATCAACACCAACAAATCTCCACCTTGATTCAAGTCTCCGATGTTGGTAAGCTCCTCCTTCTTCTATCCTTTTAATATTTTAGCAGCATGTTCACTAAGCTTAGGCAGTAGCTAAACTTAGTGACATTTAGAACTTTTGTTAGCATGTCAGCCGGATTTTCTTTTGTGCTAACCTTGTCAACTTGTAACATTCCTCTAGAGATTATGTCCCTGACGAAATGGTATCTCACTTCTATGTGTTTGGTCCTGTCGTGAAAAGTAGGATTCTTTAGGATGTGGATTGCACTCTGATTGTCACAATAAACAGTCAGATCTGTTGCATCTAGGTTCAAATCTTTACATAGACCTTTAATCCACATAGCTTCCTTAATACCCTCTGTAGCTGAGAGATATTCTGCCTCTGTAGTTGATAGAGTAACTGTTTTCTGTAATCTAGCTCTCCAGGATACAACTCCACCATAAGCTGTGAAAATATATCCTGAAATTGACTTATTTGTATCTCTACATCCAGCATAGTCAGAGTCAACGAATCCCTTAACATTGGGCTTAACTTCCTTAATTTTTCCCAATATTAGAGATGTATTTAAAGATCCTCCAATATACCTCATTACCCATTTCAGGGCAACCCAATGTTGTTTGCCTGGATTTGACATATGACGGCTGGTCATGCTTACTGCATAGGCTAGGTCAGGCCGTGTACAGATCATGACATACATAATGCTGCCTAGTATATTAGAATAAGGTATTTTACTCATATAGTGCTGTTCTTCCACTGTTTGAGGACACTGCTTAGAAGTTAACTTGAACTGTGCACCAATTGGAGTTAACACCGGCTTTAGATTTGATAAATCAAATCTGTCCAACACCTTATGTAGGTATTCCTTCTACGATAGAGTAATTAGACATTTCTTTCTGTCTCTGAAAATTTCTATACCAAGAATTTTCTTTGCTGATCCAATATCTTTCATATCAAATTCCTTTCCAAGCGTAGTTTTAAGATTTGATATAGTGATGGAGCTTCTTCCTGCTATGAGTATATCATCCACATACAGTAGGATGTACACTAGATTTCTATTTGAATCTTCAGGTTTGGTATACACACAGTGATCAAACCTGCTTCTCTTAAAATCGAGGCCTGTTATGAATTCATCGAACCTGGTATTCCACAGTCTAGGTGACTGTTTCAGCCCATACAAGGATTTATGCAACAAACATACTTTTTCTCTATCTTGATCTTCAAAACCTTTAGGTTGAGATATATAGATTTCTCTGTCTATTTTTCCATGTAGAAAAGCGGTCTTGACATCCATTTGTTCTAGCTCTAAGTCTTCAGCTGCAACTAGAGATAGAAACAATCTGATAGAAGTTTGTTTTACCACGGGTGAAAAGATCTCATTGTAGTCTATGCCTTCCCGCTGTGAAAATCCTTTGGCGACTAGCCTAGCCTTGTATTTAATTTGATTTCCATCACCTTTAATTTTATAGATCCACTTGCATCCAATTATTTTTGTGGATTGTGGTCTATCTACCAAGGACCAGGTTCTGTTCTTCTTCAAAGAGTCCATTTCTTCATTCATTGCATTTAACCATAACTCTGTATCATTTCTTGTCATTGCCTCTTCATAAGATAGTGGTTCTGATTTTGATAAGTCTGCTGATACTTGTAGTGCATAAGCTATGATATCTGCATAACCGAGACGCTGAACAGGCTTGATTACACGCTTAGATCTGTCCCTTGTCAACTGATAGTTTATAATCTGTTCTTCATTAGGGCTATCACTTGATTCTGTAATCTGTCTGGCTGTTTCATCATCACTTTCGGTATTATTAATTGTAGAGACTTGCTGGTTATTAAGCTCCACCTCAATCTGAATATTCTGAGCAGAAGTATTAACTTGTTTCTGCTCATTATCATCATGACTCTTTAATGGAAAAACATTTTCATTAAATGTCACATCTCTACTCACAATAACTTTCTGCTCTCCCCTTTCAATGCACCACAATCTGTACCCCTTCACACCTTCTTGATATCCAAGAAATATAGCCTTCTTGGACCGAGGCTGAACTTTGTCTTGCACTATATGAAAATATGCTGCACAACCGAAGGTTCTCAAATGATCATATTTTGGAGGATATCCGTGCCACACCTCAAAAGGTGTCTTAAATTTCAGAGCTGTAGAAGGGCTGAGATTGATTAAATACACAGCAGTTTTGACTGCTTCAGCCCAAAAAGACCTGGGTAATCCGGCTGTGACCATAATACATCTCACCCTTTCTAAAATAGTGCGATTCATACGTTCGGCAAGGCCATTCTGCTGAGGAGTGTGCCTTACAGTCAGATGTCTCACAATACCTTCCTTAGCACAATATTCATTGAACTGTTTAGAGCAGAACTCCATTCCGTTGTCCGTTCTTAACTTCTTGACTTTCCTGTTAGTTTGATTTTCTACTGCTGTTTTCCAATTGATGAAGCTTTGGAACACTTGATCTTTAGTTTTTAAGCAGTAAACCCATACTCGTCTTGAAAAATCATCTATAATTGATAAGAAATAATGAGCTCCACCTTTAGAAGGTAGTTTTTCCGGCCCCCATACATCAGCATGAATATAATCAAGGATCCCTTTTGTAACATGCTCTGATCTGGTGAATTTTACTCTTGTACTCTTTCCAAGTACACAGCTCTCACAGAAGTTTAGTTTAATTTCTTCACATCCTTTCAGCAGATTCTGGTTTTGCAGCTCGCATAAGCCTCTTTCACTGATATGGCCTAACCTTAGATGCCATAATTCTGCCTGATTTTTAGGCTGTTCAATAGCTGTAGACAGCTTTCCTTCCACTGTTCTTGCTTGAAGAATATACAGACCATTTTGTAGGAACCCTTTCATTATCACAAGGTTTCCTTTCATTACTTTCAGGACACCACTATCAATTTTTACATTGTAACCAGCTCTGTCAAACATGCCAATAGACAGTAAATTTCTCTTCAAATTAGGGACATATCTTACATGTTGAAGCACCCGAGTTTGCCCATCAGACATTAAGATTGAGACATTTCCTTCTCCTTCTACTTTGCATGAATAGTTATTTCCCAATAAAACCTGCCCACCAGAGCGAATTTGGAAATCAGACAGCCAATCTTTGCGTGGTGTCATATGGAAAGTGCACCCAGAATCTAGGACCCACTGTTCTGTGGAATCCTTATCTGATGCTAAAAATAATACCTCTGCTGATTCATAACCATCTGAGGCAATTGAAGCATCACCTTGCTCACTGCTCTTCTCTGCCATTTTCCTTTTATACTCAAAACAATTCTTTTTGAAATGTCCAACTTTTTGACAGAAAAAACACTTCTTCGAAGTTCTGGACTTTGAGCGAGATTTTCCTCTATTAATTTTTTGCTCTCTTTTCTGTGGTCTGCCTCGAGCTGTTAAACCCTCACCTTCAGACAAGTCACCAGAGCCAGAGCGTTTTTGTAGTTCTTTAGAACTTAAGGCAGATTTAACATCCGACATAGTCAATGTTTCCTTCCCATACAGCAGAGTATCAACTAAATGTTCATAGGATTTTGGTAAAGAACTGAGCAGTAAAATAGCCTGGTCTTCCTCTTCAAGTTTCACACCGATACATGCTAAATCATGTATTATTCTGTTAAATTCATCAAGGTGTTTTCGTAGCTCTTGTGATTCAGACATAGCCAGTGTATATAGCCTCTTTTTCAGGTAGAGTCTATTAGCCAGAGAACTTTTCATGTATAGAGTTTCTAATTTTTGCCATAACCCACATGTTGTTGTCTCCTCTGTTACTTCCCTTAGTATTTCATCTGCCAAGCTTAGCAGAATAACACCATGTGCTTTAGAATCTATTTCTTCAGCTTTATCACTATCCAGTTCTTGAATCTTAAGCAATGACTGTTTATTAATGGCCTGTGCAATTCCTTGATGTACCAATAAGGCTTTCATTTTCATTCTCCATATACTAAAATTGTTTGTCCCATTGAATTTATCAACCTCAAATTTTGTAGCCATGACAGCAGTAAACGACACAATTAATAAGCAATCTTAAGAACAGAACACACCTGAAAGATTGAATCTTGAAACAAGATCCACGCTCACCGCACCAATTGACGAGTTTTATATAATGGCTGTGATTTGTTTATGTTTTCTTCAATCTGATATTGCTGAAGCAAAACCAGTAAGCAATAGGAAGCACAAGATTTACGTGGTTCGGACTAACGTGTCCTACATCCACAGGAATGAAGAGCTTCTTTATTTCGAATCCCAAGACAACATTATTACAACAAAATCAGATTACATTCAGATCTAGAATCTGATCTAAATAACCCTCTCCTCTTCAGCTCTCTCTTCTGCGATTTCTCCTCTAGGAGATTGTCGTCGCCTGAGAGTTTCTTCCACTTCTGTCTACCACCAGAACAATCACTCGTCTTCTTCTTGAATCCCACCAAGAAAGGAGGCTGCTGGTTTCTGTAGAAAGATAATCCGTTGGAAGATTGAAGCTAAAGAAAACTTGAGAGATTTATGGATGTCTCCCTTTTCTCCTTCTTTTATTTCCGATTTTACAGTTAGAGATAACTAACTCTAACTTCTCTTTGTTATCTTGACAAGTGTACGAGACTGGAATCAACACCAACAGTAATATTGGTTATGCTGTTGATTACACGATTCTACTTCGATAAAAACTGTTTTGTCATGGTTGGTGAAAACTGATTTCTTGAAAAGTTGAAAACTCATAAAATTATCAATCCAAGGTCATCATTTAACATCGCAATTAGCGCATGTTCTGAATGGATTTTCCTGTCTTATTGTTCGAATTCGACAGGATTTCAAAGAACGAATTGAACCAAAGTGGCCAGCAGATGACGGGAGAGTTCAATTATGGTTTGGTATAAACACAGAAGATTATTTTATTACTAAGATATATATTTATGCTCACGGTCGGATTTGGGTTGAGTTTTGTTATATTTTGGTTGTGGGTCACCATCGCATTTTTAATTTGACCATATTTTGGGCTAATCATTGAATCCACAGTTTAGTTCTTTTGGATTCGGTTTAATTTGACAATTTCTATGTACATATAAAAGTGTAAATAAATTTGATTTTGTTTTAATATTTTAACTTATTTTATTCATATTTTGTAAACTAATATCCTCACGTTAATAATTTATTTCCGGGTAAATAGATAAAAAAATCTAAGTTTTAAAATATCGAATTAGAACTCCTCGGAAGTTCGATGTAGGGTCACTGTGTTCGTATTAGACGTCTGAGCTCCTTAAAATCTTATAAATTCTCACTAGTTTTTACTTGAAACTTGTACATTCAAAAACACTAATAAATTGTAAAATACATATATTATGAGCATCACAAAAATGATTAGTATTTGTATATGTTTGAAGCAAAAATCATAATTCCACGTCATCTAAATAAGAGCACATAGTACGTATAAAACATACATATTACATAAAAAAACCCAAGTGCACATGAAAAACTAAATAGAAACCAACAAACTTACAAAAGAAACAGAACACTACTAGAAATTGATGAAGTTTGGTGAAGCAGAGGACGCTGATCATAAGGTGAAACACGAAATAATTCAACTATATTTATCGTGCGTTGCATTTCAAGTACTGTGTGCTCTAAGCTATCAATCATCATTATCTGTTAAGCATGATAGCTATCTATCATGTGCTAGATATGGTAGAGGCTCGTATGCTCCCGCACAAATGTCAGATGAATTTTGTATGAGTGATAGATGAGAGTCTAAAAGTCCTCACAAATGTGTATAGGACTGGTGTGCCTAAAGTACGTGGGATGCGTGCTAAGGCAACGAGGGTGCGTCGGGGAGTTGGAAAATATGATGGTTTGCGGTAAATGAGAAAAGGGTTCGGGCGTTTAGAGAGGTGAGGTGGGATTTGTCGGATAATATGGGAAATGCGGAAGTTAGGTGATGGGAATGGAAGGAAGGCTCGAATGGAAATGGGATTGGCTCGGGAAGGATGCTTAATGGTTCGGGACGGTGTGAATGATGGAAGATAAGTAGAAGGGATCGGAGGTTGGATGATTGGAACACTTGAGGGATCAAGTGTTCAATCGGTAGGCCTTGGTTTTACTCTCGGATATGACTCACCGGAATGCACTCATCGGGACTACGTCGCACACCACGGAATCTTTGTAACCACCAATTGAAAATTCAATCCGAGTTTGTTTGGTGACTCGAACATCCTCTCGATCGGTGATCCATCGGAGCTTGTACGGAATCGGGTGCTCGGTGGTCGGGAGATCGAGCTTCTCGACCATTTCTCGTGATGCAACATTTGCACAACTTCCACCGTCAATGATTAAGGAACATACCTTATTCTTGATCAAGCATCGGCTGTGGAACAAGTTCTCGCGTTGAAGAGGACACGTCGGATTACCATGAGCAATGGGCCGCCTTGGGCATGACAAATTTCTTCGGCGTCATTGCTCGGCATTTCGTTCTCATTTGATGGGCTTGGCTCGGAGGCAGCCTCATCATCACTTACCACGTCCCCGGTGTCATCGATGATGGTCATGATGCGTCGGTTAGGACATTGAGCCGCAACATGACCACGGCCCAAGCACTTGAAACATTGGATTTCTCGTGCTCTTGGCGCTTCTTTTGGGGCTTCTCGTGGTTTCGGATCTGTACCTGGCCGAGGTTGGGGGACCCATGGTTTGGGCGCCGGGGGCGGGACACGTTGCTCGGCTACGGGCATTGACCGGTAGGGTGCGGCTGGTCGAGCGATTGGCCGTGGGCTTGGACCCTTGCTTTTTCTCTTGATTTGCCTTTCGACCCTTAGAGTCATTTGAATGAGATCATCAAATGTCTCGAGGGGCTGCAATTCCACGACGTCACCAATCTCTCGGTGTAGGCCTCGTGTGAACCGGGCCATCATTTGTTCGGTGGGCTCGGCTAGATCGCAACGGATTCTCAATGTTTCAAACTCATTGAGATATTCATCTACCGTCATATTACCTTGGCGAAGTCCTTGTAGTTGTAGAAAAAGGTCTTGCCGATAATGACTCGGAACAAACCTTTTTCGCATGTGATTCTTCATGACCCGCCATGATGTGATCTCTTCTTCATGCTCTCTTCGTCGTTGGGCCCGTAAACTATCCCACCAAAGGGCTGCATAGGCCGTGAGCTCGAGAGAGGCAAGTTGAACTTTGAGTTTCTCCGAATGGTTATAAAGGTCAAATACCTTGTCAACCTTTTCCACCCAATCGAGAAACGAGTCTCCATCGGATGACCCCTTGAATGTTGGTAGATTTATCTTCGGGAGTCTCCACTCATCTTCCCGATCCGCGTGTTGATCCGGGATGATCTCTTCATCGGAGTGGTCCGAGTCGTGATGCGGGGGTCGGCGGGCGCCGGCTCCATGTCGTCGCGCTGGCCGAGGTGCGGGTGCGGGTGGTTGCGGCCGAGTCGTCATCTCGTCCAGCCGATGTAGAATGGTGTCCATTCTTCTGTTCATAGCTTCAAATTGCCCTTGGATGATAGGGTCAATTTCTCGTGGCTCGGAGGCAATGGTGGGCTCGGATGTAGTGGCTTGGTCACGGTTAGCCATGTGAATGGCACCGCTTCGGGTATTCATGGTTTGAGAGGGTAAAGAAAAATTTTAAAACGAGGGGAAAAGGAATCTTTGGCTCTGATACCAAATGGTGTGCCTAAAGTACGTGGGATGCGTGCTAAGGCAACGAGGGTGCGTCGGGGAAGTTGGAAAATATGGTGGTTTGCGGTAAATGAGAAAAGGGCTCGGGCGTTTAGAGAGGTGAGGTGGGATTCGTCGGATAATAGGGGAAATGCGGAAGCTAGGTGATGGGAATGAGAGGAAGGCTCGAGTGGAAATGGGATTGGCTCGGGGAGGGATGGTTAATGGTTCGGGATGGTGTGAATGATGGAAGATAAGTAGAAGGGATCGGAGGTTGGATGATTGGAACACTTGAGGGATCAAGTGTTCAATCAGTAGGCCTTGGTTTTACTCTCGGATATGACTCACCGGAATGCACTCAAGGTTTGACGAGACTTGGCCGAGAAGGACTCACGGAGAAGACTCGTCGGGAAATGGAATTGATAATAAGGCTCTAAGCACTTTTGATTATCAAATTCAACTTGCTTACAATGAGGCATGTAAGCCTTAATTTATAGACAAAATAGAACATAAAATTAAACTTAAGAAAATAATAAAAGAGCCGTCGGATAGCTTTGGATGTACGTTCGCCGTTGATGCTTTGTAGCCGTTTGAGAGATAGCCGTTTGACACTTGAATTTGAAGTGTACTAGCCGGTGGAAGCTATCCATTTGAAGCTTTGAATATTTGAATGGCACTTAGCCGTTTGGGAGCTCGGCGGGATGCTTAGGTGGTGCACGGATGGTCTTCGGATTTTGAACATGTGTAGACCGGAGTTGACATGGCGTGCGCGGGCGTCTCGTTGGAGTTTGAATGTGTGGAGACCAATCTTTGACATGGCGAGCGCGGGCTGATTGTTGGAGATTTGAACGTGCAGAGACCGAGCTTTGACATGGTGGACGCGGGCGTGCCGTTGAGAATTTGAACTTGCATGTACCGGGGTTGACACGGCGCTGGCTGTCGGCAATGTGTTGGGCTGGCACGGATAGTCGGGCGCTGGGCTAGCACGGTGGTGTCGCTGGCCGCTCGAGTTGACCGTGCGCTGGGTCTTCGCTTGGTCCGCCTTGGGTTGACACGGCGTTGACCGTGTCTCCTGGGCCGCTACTTAGCGCGCTGCGCGGCTTTGCTGAACGATTTTCTCCAATGGGCGCACTATAATTTGACTCGTGCGTTTGCTTTCATCTTTGGGCTGGGCTTCTATTATTCTTCAAGTCTTTATTTGCTGAAAAGAAATGTGACACTTAGTCACTTATTCACGGGGATGACCGAGACCCTTAATATGGCACGGCGTGGGCCGTGTCGCACTCCGGGTAGGCCGAGCCTTGTGGGTGCCAAGTGAGCACTCGTCTTGGTTGCTCCCTATCAACCTCGGTTGGAGTTGTCGAGGTTAAGGTTCCTGGAAAATGAGCAACTAAGTTAGAAAACGGGGTGGTGGCTGAGGGTGTGGTCGATGGGCTCGGTGTCACGGTCGTCCTTGATGTGCTTGGTAGCACATCAAGGACGACCTGACATATGATTGAATAAATAGTTCAACATCTCACCATCTGCAGACGTCGTCATCTTCACATGGAAGATCAGTCATCTTCAAATGGAAGATCAATGTCCAGACCAAATTCCATCTATCGACGTGCTTCCTACCTCTACCAAATTCATATTCTTTAGTTGAAACTCATCAATGTCATCTTGTTGTCGAGGCAACCTCATCACTTCTGAACGAAAAATCTCTTCACATATATTCCCAATGACTTTAATTTTCAAAAATTCATATGAGAAATACCTCTCGATGAATCTAGTCATGCTACCCGAAATCAGCTTCCAGTCTCTCGCTCATTTCCAAAGAAATTCAAAGTGTTAGCCTTAGAATTTTCTCCCTCTTCGTCTCAATTACAAAATCGTCCATAGAACAGATGAGCAACAGATAAGAATTGCTTACCTCACCAGAATCGCCACACCCACAGCCGTTCACCGTGGGCAGCCTAACGTTCTATCTGGGTGACATTCTTCTCTCTTGCTTCACGTCAAAAAATGCACGTTTCAAGCAAGCTCTGTCTCCAGCATGAGAATCCCCTTCTCTCGGTGATGTTACACGCAGCAATCGGAGATATTTCTACCTAGTTCGCAACTAACAAACTTCGCCGTCACCTTGCATCAGCAGAAAAAGAAAGAAGAAGGTTGGGGTCCAATTTTCTCAAACTGAACCGGACATAGTTCAATAGAAGATGACCAGCAAAGTTCAGCGATCGTCAGCCAAGAAATAGTTCACAAGAGGAGATGTAAAAGCGTGAGCACGTTGTTTTGTTATGGATTCGTTTCTGGCACCGTTTGGCTTGGATTCAAAATGAACCAAACACCATTTGTTTTCAAAGTAGAGAGTGAGACAAAACCGAGTACAAGTAGGAAAAAAACAAAACATAAGATTCTTGGTTACGTTAAAATAAAATAATTTCAAAACTTGTAGGGTTGGGGTTTAGATTATGTGTGCGTTTTGGTGAAATTATAAGTTTGGTTAGTCATGACTTTGGTTATAGATTAGATTGGGACAAAGTGGATATAAATAGGTGTTGTCCATGTTATGCATTTCAAAACAAAGAATGGGGCGATAGATAGACAAATTGATCTCCATCTACACAAGTACTGTCGAGGAGTGACAAAGAGGAGGAATGGCCGAGGAGCCACAAAGACGATCGGCTGCAAGAAGTGACAAACGGCATTAACTTCAGCTTTGGAGCTTGGATTTCAAGTACTTATATTGTCACAGGAGAGTTCGTTTGTGAATCTCAAAGTGAATAATGCTTGGATTACTTTAACTAAACTGCAGTTAATGTATTAATAATGAATAATATTAAGTTTATCTTCTAACATGATATCTTAACTTATCTTCTCGCGTATCGAGTCTTAATTGTTACGATAAATATTATAAATAATTATTTTAATTACAATACATTAAAAATATTTTAATTATATCAATCAGAATTCGATACGTCAGATATAAATTAATAAGATATGTTGAAAAAATAAACCTAACATTACTAATTAATAATTATTTATTACAATTATTACACAAATTATGATTTAACACATGAAGTAACTTTAGAATTACTCAAACAAAAGAGGAAACGCAATCTGGTTAGGCTAGGTTGACCAAAATGTAGTACCGTTAGCCCCAAATAACTAAAATGTAAATGGGTTGGCCCACTGATTGGTTTTGCTACGATTCAATGGTTTGAATTGTAAAACAAGTACCCTGCCAATGAACCATAGTCTCACCCAAACTAGCTTCATTGAATTTTGGAAAAATTGGCCTAGGCCAGCCTGAACCGGGCATTGTGGGGCGATTTTGGCCACCACTATTTTCTAACAAAATCAGTGTTTTAAATGACATTGGATTATTCCTTGATCCAAAATGTTTTAAAGGCATGGAACACCAAATTGAACCATGAGTTCTACTTTGCGTAGTAATCCGATGAGGCTCGCTCATCAGGGACTTGTTTATAAAACAAGCCCTTTGAATTTTAGATGAGATATTGTTGCCTTCAATTTCACTATATAACATACAATAACTAAAAAAGTAACAAAAAATAAGCATTATTAATTTCAATGTCATAAAATCGTCACTACCCAAGACAATGAGTTGAGGGTTCATTCGAGCATTAAAATGAATGCTTTTTGCTAGCAAACATTTCAAAGCATACAAAACCCTGCCTGAGCAAAAGTGGTCTCTAATTCTTTGCCTAGTATAAAAAATACCGAAAGTACAAACGAATTCATCAATAAATCAATGCTACATCTGGTGTAAATGAGTGTGAGTTTGCAAAACAGACAGATAATCCATTTATGCAGACATTAAAATTCATCTCACCCTGTTTCTTAGTTGCAAGTCGGCTAAGTGTTCAACTTGCCAATATGCCTGTCAAGAAGCCTCCCCTCAGCTACTGCAATCTTGTTTGAAAGGAACTACATTGAAAAATGGAAAGGGAAGTTAGGTATGGTATTGCAAAATTATAAGATTAATTTATGTTTACCTTTCTATTGATAATTCTTATTTTACGTATCACACATCAATTGACTTAATCAAAGTATAATTGATGTATTCATATGAATAATTATTTATTATATTAATCGATATTTAACACATCAGCATGTACAATAAGAATGTAATTTCAGACTAACCCAAACTATAACGACGTCAAAATTTACGTCTCGAGCATTGATACAAGACAAGGTCCTAACTAGATATAAATAATTTTCTTATTCAAAAACTTGACCACCTCTATTTACAAGCCCCCGCATTTTAGTCTCAGTCGAAAATGTCGAGTTAATGAATCAATAGCTCAAACAAAGCATGTTCATAACATGTCTTTCCATACAACCAAAAGCAGAGAATTTTCAGTAATTGTTGAGTAGAGAACAAGGGAGTAGTTTAACAAATAAAGATCAAGAAGTCACAAAATTATTAGGTAAGGTGTTGTGTGGGATGGGGAGAAAAGAGCATTATAAATAGAAACATCGGAGAAGAGAAGGGATCAATTATTGTTGACAGAAAATGTATTATTGTCTATGTTATGCTACAACCCAAGTGGGTAATTCTGTTTCCGGTCCATTGTTTAGCCAAAACTGTGGTGTTTCTATTGCTATTTTATGTTCTTGTTGTTGTAATTTTGCCATGGACCACTATAATGCTCATCAGTCATCAACTAAGGAGCCGAGCAAAGCCACTGACAAATTACTACTGCAACTCCAGGTCCTCCTTCGCAGTTAACACAAGTTATGCACATTCCATTATTACATGTAACTTGTGCATAGGTCCTAGTACTTTCCCTGATGAACTTAGAAAATTTTTGAACTCAAGGGCATTTAAGCCTTATAATTTGAAAAGAGGACGCATTGACAGCAGAAGTTTAAACATTGGAGCAAGATCTTTAAAGTTATGACTACACAATCCGAAGATCTAAAAATCACACAAGTTAATTTATTCCATATTTGTCCTTATTGGCTTCATGATATCTATCACATTTTGATATCCATCTACTTAGCATTTAAGGCATCATCGGAAAACTTTCCCGTCCTATTCATAATAAAAGGGCTTGCCCAACCAAGCAACTAAAAAGTAAAAGAAAAGAAAAAGACGATTGATGCAGATCAAGTGGTGACACAGATTAATCCAAATGATAAAGACCAATTGCAAGGAATTGGAGGCCCAATGACAAGGTCAAGAACCAAAAAAATGCATGAAGCGTTATGTAGATTAATGGACCAAATTGAAATGAAAGAATCTATTCAACATCAAAACAAAATGCTTATTATGTTAAGTGTTGTAGAAGATATTGATATCATGCAAGGTGGTCAAAGACACAAGCCCAATAACTCAAGCCTAATACAAGATATTGAATGAACAAAGAAAATAAGAAAGTACATGCAACTTTCCTTAAATGAAACTTTTACTTGACCAGCAAGAATATATTGGCCGATTCGACAACCTTCCCAAAGTTATTTCAAAAAAATTTCTTCAACAAAGTTGTAGCTGCTTTCAAGACCTTTTTGGAATGGGCTGGATCATAAAAATCGGACGTCGTTTGGCTGACCAAAAACATAATTTACCGAAACAAAAGTGCCCTGCAATAATTCTGAAAAATTATTATTTAGTTAAGTTTCCTAATTATTTTCTATTTCCTAATTTACTTGTTGTTAATTTAGAAATTGTTTAGCCTATTTAAAGGCATCCAAGCTATTGTAATAGGACACAACTTTTATAATTAATTTAACTTGAGTGTTTTAGAGATAATTTTCTCTTTGGTTCTTTTCGAAGAACTCGATCTTCATCAAGTTAATTCTTGATAGATCAACTTTGATAGTTTGGTTCTTACCGACAAGTTCGGTCTGAGTCAAACTCCTTGTTTGATAACTTAGGTTTCGTCGGCAAGATTCGATTGGGTCAAGTTCTTCGTACTTGATTTTAAAGGCGATCCAAGTGTCAAGTTCTTCGTACTTGATTTCAAAGGCGATCTAAATATCTTTTTCTGCATTGTTGAAGGGTCTCGAGTTTGATATACCCGTGATTCTCATCAACGATTCTCTTTTTTCCTCAAGCCCACTGCACACTTGAGCAAAACAAACAAACCTCTTCTATAAAGATTATGAGAAAAGAAAAGCCTCTCTACACATTAAAAGCATTATAAACAAAGAACACCACCATAATAGGAGATTTAGGGTTCCAAACACGTTTTCAGAAGAAAAAAAACATGTGAGGTACCTCCACGTAAATCCTCATGAATTGGTTTAACATAAGATCCTATCAATGTTTGAAGCATAGTATGTCATTTTTGTCTCTAGTCCAAGGTACATTATAAAAAGTAGAACCCCATAGTTGTAGGGGACCAAGCCTTCCAAACACTTTTTGAAGAAGAATGTGACTATGTGAGTTTCCTCTTTGCAAATTCCATTTCAAAGAAAGAATATAATCAATACTTTTGTCTTTCATAAGTCTTCTAAAGGCGATCCCACTAAATATCATCCCCCTCAACTTGTAAATTTCTTGTCTTGCGCTAAGATGGAAACAACCAAATCCTTCCTATCTATAAAATAAGGTCATTGATGTCACCTAGGTGCCTTCAAAATCATCCTGAGAACCATGATCTCCTATATGGCCTAGGAAGACAATGAAAAGTTTAAGTAGAAAGTCAAATGTGCAGTGGCCAAAAAACACCAAATAATAGCGCGCGCCCCATCTCCTTGCATCCCAAGCCTGACGTAGTCGCCCAACAGCCTAACCATGCGGCATGCTACTGCACCTCATTCTTCCTCCAACCTTTCCAAACCATAATTTTCACTCATTTTTTATTTTTATTTAGTTTCTTAATAGCTAGATTATTTACTAACTATTTTTATGCTATTGAGAGTTTTTTATATATTTTTAATGATTATTCTATCATATTTGTAGGACATCTTTTTGATGATAAGTTTTATAGAAAATTAAAAGGTTGATTTTATGTGAGACAATTTCTCCTCTTGACTTACAGAATAAGATAATATTTTTAAAGTGTTTGTTTAAAAAGATCAAACTTCATAGTTTTTTTATTCAAACAACAAACTTGACACATAGCAAACTCCTTTTTTGATAACTACCATTGTACTCAGCGACCTAGTCTAGTTCCTTAATTTATTCTAGACTGAAAGGTGATCCGGATTTTCCTTTTGTGTAGTTGAAAAGTCTTGAATTTGATATACTTGTAGGTGGTTCTAATAAATCATACCAACAACCACACCAAAAGGTAAACAACTCTTTGACACCAACCTTCAAAAAGATACCTAAAAAAAGGCTTCTCATACTTTCTAACTACCCCAAACTCTATGGTCCAGCTTCCCTTGGTTAAAATTGATGAGCCACCACTTATCTTCGAGCCTAAAATTAGCAGCAATTACTTCCTTCCATAACAGTCTATCACAAAAGTTCAACAGTTCTTTTGCCCAAAAGGATCTAAATTCATGCATCTTAATTCTTTTACTGGTCAGAAGTGACCACACGCTACAATTTGAAATTTTTTTTCTAGCCACCAAACTTCACCATCAGCAAATGTTCAGCTCTAAAAGTAAATCACGTGTAGTATTCGACAATAAGAAAATATGACCATCTGCATCCAGTCAATCAATTTAAACTTCCACTCTGTATTCACATAATTTTGAGTACATACCAGACTAGTAAATGCTGTATCTATTGATAAGAGGTATTGTATGATATATGTATTTCAAAAGGCATGAACAAAAAGCCAAAAGTTTAAACCAGCAACGCTATTAGTCGAGTAACTCCATCGCATCATACTAGCTGATTAAAGAAGAGAAATAAGAATCCAATACCTCACTCCATAACAACATTAGCTCCAACTGCCTTCATTTTCGAAATAATACTCTCGGCCTCCTCCTTCGTCACTCCTTTCTTTAAAAGAGTTGGCGCCTTCTCCACCAAATCCTTCGCCTCCTTCAAGCCCAAGTCTGTAAACGACCGAACTTCTTTGATAACCTTAATCTTCGCTGCAGCATCAAATGCCTCGAGCTTTACATCAAAAGCAGTTTTCTCCGCCTTCTTTTCTTCCACACCCTTGGCACCAGGGCCGCCCTTGGCTGAACCCTTGAATCCCCCGAAACCCATCCCAGGCATCATCACGGCCATTACTGGCATTTCCGTTATCCCCAGTTTCTCTCGCAGGACCTCTGAGAGGTCCGCGACCTCGAGCAAAGTAAGTCCGGAGATTTCATCAACGATAGCCAAAATTTTCTCCGATGGAATTGGTTTCGCTTCCGGGGTAGCAGATGTATAGTTACGAATAATATTATATGGCGAAGTAGATGCAGAGCTAGAATGGGAAAAGGCTAGGAGAATGGAATTGTTCGTAGCTCGAGAGTTGCAGTTGTAGTGCCGGAAAAAGTTTCTGTGAAGACGAGAGAAATTTGAGGAAGCGATTCGAAAATAGCCCATTTTTCGGAGAGACTATGCTCAGAAAAACTTCACAAGAGCAGAATCGTAGCTCGATCAGCACTCATTCATGGCGATGGATGGATCCTAAACCCTACAACAGTGATGAACGAAGTAATCCATTTTCAGTACTTCACTCAAAATTTGAAGGCTGAATGGGCCATGCTCTATCTGAATCGGGCTTTGGACCTAAGTATATTCGCCTTATTTTTTTATTTTGTAATTTTAGTTTTATTACATTTATTTTTTTTATTCTTCCCTCAAAGCGTGTTATCGATCTATAACTAGTCAAATAAATTTTAATTAATTAATTATAATTAAACCAATCAACAAATATACTTAAAAAATATACCAAAAAATAAACATAATTGCTCGTATTATTATTGTCATTTTTAGATAATATTTCATGTCAATATTTTTCAAATATTTTCATTTTTCAGAGTACTCCAAACCCCAAGCAAATCTACTAGTAATAAATTAAAGAAGTATTTTCCAAAATGTGATTGTTACAATAGATACTATGATTGCTATGTCATATTTACTAAGACAATTAGAAATGCATGTTAAAGATGATAATATGCATGTGAGATGTTTTGCGCATATATAAAATCACCGTTTCTAGCAACTGAAAAGAACATCAAAGGTCAATAACATGAGTACATGTAATACTCAAAAAATATTATTTGTAGATATTTGTCGGTTCAAATGTTGGATATGCTTAATTTTTGTTAAATAGTGATCTTTACTATTTTAAGTTCGAATAGTTTGTATTTCGTTGGATAAATGTATATAGGATAATACAAAAAGCAATATGAATCAAGAGATTAATTGTAACACCCGACTTTTTCCATATATTTTAAATTTTATCAACGTAGAATAATGAGCGAAATTAACCTAAGTTGACTGTTAAAATTAATCGATTTTCGAAAAGATTGATAGGTTGGGTAGACACAACTTTGTGTTGGGTCGATATAACTTTGAAGGATCCGTCTCTGAAAAATTTTAGGTCGACACAATGTCTTTTGGGTCGACACAAGTTATATACGTGGGTCGACACAAAATAACATTTTGGGTCGACCCCAGGATTTAAGAGGGGTCGACACAAGTCACTATCGGGAACTTGTTTCGGTCGACACAATGTAGGTTATGTCGACATAATTTGTGTTGGGTCGACATAACTCTGGAGGAATTCGTCTCTGGAAAGTGAGGGGTCGACACAACTATTTTGGTTGGGTCGACACAATGTAGGTTGGGTCGACATAAATTCTTATGCGGTCGACCGGTTATGGATTTTAAGCAATTCATACGTTCATTTTCTGAATTTGGTGTCTTCTAAGAAGTTATAGTGGACTTTTTAAGGAACAATTTGACACCTTAATAATCAGAAATGGATCATTATCAAGGAAGTTATGCTCATTTGAAGTTGGTAAAGGAAATCTGGACTATAGAGTTATGGACTTTTTAGCGATGCTCGGTCTTTTGTATATTTGATTATGTTAAACTATTATTTTGAAGTTTACGTCTTCTAAAAAGTTAAAGTCAACTCAATGAGGCAACTATGGGTTTTTGAATTATGAAAATTAAAATTGTGGAACAAAAGTTATGAAACGATTAAAGGTCGACACCTTGAACTCTCGGGCTGGTTAAGGATGACACCTTGAATGAGAGGTTGACACTTTATTTCTGAAATGTTGAATTTTCAATTGAATTTTTAAGGAAGTTAATCTATGATTAATTAAAGATGGACCAATAAGAAAGTGTCACGTGGATTAAGAGATAGTTAGCTTGGATGGTGACACCTCATGCTTCAAGTTCCATATCACCATGACCTTTCACCTTCCATATTAATCCATTTAATAAGGGAGTAAGAGCTTTCAACTTGTAACCTTATCCACAACTCAGCTCTCCATTTTCTAAAGTTCTCTCTGCTCTCTTTTGCAGATCTCTCTCCTCTCTAAATCTTCTCCAAATTCGTGTGAGATTCTAGTATTTTGTGCAAGAAATTGTGGTGTTTAACAACTAGAAGTGCAAGAGAAAGAAAAGCCTACAACTCAAGCCCTAAGGTACCAAGAAATACCTTTAAGATGTTCATTTTGGTGCTGTAATGACTTATAAGGAATAGAATTTACGTTACATGGTTAAGAATACATGAAATTGTAAAGTTAGTTTATGAGTATACACTTTATAAGTCATGTTAATCAGTTTCTGAAATGTAACTTTTACGAATTCTTTGAGTTACAATTTAGTCATGATCCCTTCTAATGAAGTGTAGCCAACATTCTAAGGTTTAGATTGGCACCTTATTCATTCTGATTTGATTAGTGTATTTAAATTTGTGTATATCGGAAGTTGGGGTAAAAACAGAGTATGAACTAATACGGTCATGTTATACCCGATTTTAAAGATGTAGCATCTATGAGGCTTTTAAGTGAGAATCTGATCACAATGTCTTTTAAAGAAATGTAGTAGACATCTTAAGTATGAATTTGGCACCTTAAGTGTTTTGATCAAAATTCTGTAGAAAAAGTTATCAAAGCCGAAATTTTCTGGTAAAGTAGGGTATTCCGAGTTTTGCTTATATTATTTTATGTTATGATGTTAAGGTATATAAGCAAGCTCATTGGATCCTTAAGGACTCGGAAACCTAAGACTAAGCTAAGAAGATCAAGTAAGAACTCATTGCATGTGTTTTGCCCTTCGGGGCCTACATCACAAAGAGTAGGACTGAGGTTGATTGATTGATTGAATGATTGAGAATGTTAAAATGTTAAATTATTAAGCATGAAATGAATACGTTATAGTTATCTATGTATGAAATATGTTTGGGGTCCATCACACTGTGCACCGGCCCAACAATATGGGTGTGATTGATGTTTTTGTGACATTGAATTGTGATGTGTATGCTATAAGTAATGCCTAAATACGTAAAGCATGAAAAATATGTTAAGAGATAAAGTTTAAGTGCATTTGGGAGACGTATGTGTTTATGTGTGATTTATGTTAAGTTGTTAAGCAAAGCATGATTTCTTAAGTTATCAAGAATGCATGAATTATGTTAAGTTGTCAAGTTTTGCATGTCATCTCATTCATGCATTACATTTCATGAAAAATGTTTATCAAGCATGCATTCAAGATGTCACCATGCATCGCATGAAGATCAAGTTATCAAGTATCAAGTATCAAGTTATCAAGTATCAAGTATCAAGTTATAAGAGGAACCCGTAGGTGCTAACTCTCTATCAAGTTATCAAGTATGGGAATGATGCATTTCCCCTTTATGCGATGTAATGACAACATGTATCAAGTTAAGTTTTGAAGATGGTCGTGGTATGAGACACGGATCTTCACTCTAAAAATGAAATGATGTTTTGAGGATGGTCGTCGTATGGGACACGGATCCTCACCCAAAAATGATTTGAAAAAGACACGTTTTACAAAAAGAACATGTTTTACGCATATCATGAGCATGCTAGGCACGTAGGATATTATGATTTCTTACTGAGCCTTAGGCTCACTAGTTAAGCTTTGTAATGTAGGTGACGAAGCTCGGGATGAGGAATTTAGTCCTCATCACGTGCCATGACATGTGAATGAAGTTGTTTTGGAGCGGGCTTTTTACAAAACCAAGTGACGACTCGTGGGTGAAAGAAAAGAAAATGATTTTAATGTATTTGATGTTTTATCGATATTTTGATATATATTTCTATAACGCGTTTTATAAGTATGATGAGATCACATTTTTAACACTTTTAATGTCTTACGCTTCCGCTACGATTTTAAATCAAGAGTTTTGAACGAGATTTTAAAAAGAAAAATTTTACCGTTGTTTTCAAAAGGGTTTTTAAAGAACGGGATGTTACATTAATTGGAGATTTTTTATTTGCTAATTTATATGAAGCGTTAGAATTTGATTGAAGAACTAAAAAGCAAATGGAGGCTGAGGATAAACATCACTTAAAGGTGGAGAGAATCCACCCCATACTTAGAATGTCAATTTCACCTTATTGTTATCTCTCTTTTAATTATAAAGCCCTAGCTAAAGAAGGAGCTACAAAATATTCTCAATCTCCTCTATTTTCTCTCTATTTTAAGGATTCTAAGTGAAGCCCTCTTGGAATTGAAGGAGTCCTTGAAACTCAAAAGGTGTTTTCTGCATTTAGAAGGTAGTAAGTGTGATGAGTAAGAAACCCTCGAAATAAAAGTTTTCATCCAAGTTTTTCTGCTTCAAGGTACCAATTCTTACCTTAAAAACATAGCTAAGCTATTTCAAAAGTTCAGATAGTTCACTCATGCATATTTGATATACCTAATCCCAGGATATGCAAAAATAGTATATTTGGGATAGTTTTGTGTTTTTGTTTGAAACAAATTCTAGATGATATCGAATGACTTTAAGCCCAAATAAAGTAAACACAATAAGTGAATTGTTGGCTTTAGAATCAAATAATTAGATGAGAGTAAGTTAATTTATGAGATTTTGAAGTTGATAAAAAACAAGGCAAGTTTAGGATTTGGAATTGTCTTCTTTGACACCATAGGTTATCAAGTGATAAGCATTGTTGATCAAGTATTGTTGCGAATAAGCAAAAGACATAAGGTAAGTTAGTGTTGCAAGTTTTTGGGCCCTTGAGTGTGACTACATTACAAAGATACAAGTTTTTACGTACTGTTGCAAATACTGTGAACTATTTGAGTTAGTTATTCTTTTTAATGTTGTTTGAGCTAGTGGATTAGTTTTAATATTAGTTCATTTTTTCATGCATTCTCGATATGTTCATGCATCATGTTTTATGAAAAGAACAAAAATAAAGTTTTACGCATAAGTTTTCATATAAAATGCACCAAATTGTTGAAGGCGAATCTCAAGTTAGGCTGCATCAAGGGAGGCCAATGATGCCTATACTCTTTTTGTGGTGCCTCAAACGATCAATTTATGTAAAGATTAAATGAAATGAATAATGAACGTAGCAAATCATTATGGGGTTCAACTTGAGCTTTTTGTTCTTTGATGAAGAGCCCCAATGATGTGGGCTTACCTTCCCAACCGTGTATTTTAGTTATGCATATTTAATATACCTAACGTTAAGTTATAGAAAATAGTATATTCTCGCTAGTTTTGGGTTTTTGTCTAGATGATATCAAATGACTTCAAGTCATTTTGACAAAGTAAAGTAGGCCTAATAAGTGAAACACTGGCTTTGAAATTGAAATAATTGGATCATAGTAGCTTAAGTTAAGAGATTTTTAAGTTATTGAAAAACATGACAATTTTGGAATTTTGAATTAAGTCTTCTTTGGCACCATAGATTATCAAGTGATAAACACTCTAATCAAATAATGTTGTGGATAATCAAAGGACACAAGGTAAGTTAGTGTTGCATGTATTTGGCCTTTGAGTGAGATTACATTACAAAGATACTAAATGTTTATGGATGGTTACAAATACCGTGAACTATTTAGATATGTTATTTTTTAATGTTGTTTTAGCAGGTGGATCTATTTTAGTATTTGTTACATTTTTTCATGTATTTTTCAAATTATTCATGCATCATGTTTTATAAAAAAACAAAAAATAAAGTTTCATGCATAATTTTCATATAACAGGTAGCATATTATTGAAGGCGGATCTCGAGTTAGACTGCCTCAAGGGAGGCTAATGACATCTATACTTCCTCGTGTTGTTCCTCCAACTATCAAATGATGGAAATAATAAATACAATGAATAATGCATGTAACAACTTAATTGTTCTCAGAAGAAGATGACAAATGATGTTCCCCAATGATCTCCTAATGACATAATCACGAATCGAAAGTAAATAAAAGAAAAGAAAATGAAATTGCATGTTCTTATAGATTGTATGAATGCCATTGTACACCTACTGAGTCTTAGACTAACTAGTTAAGTTTTGTATGTAGAAGCTTTGTATGCAGGTGATGAAGTTGACGATGATAATAACTTTTTGTGCTTGAAAGTAGCGTGGATAAAGTATATCCATAACGAAAGCTTGTAGTTGTTAAGCATTTTGACTGATGATGTAACTCATCTCCCTCTTTTTGTAAACTAATGTGAATATGTATGTTCGTTTGACAAGAAATATGTTTAATATTATGTAACAACTACGTTTTGACATGAAATGTTAATGTGTATAATTAATAAGATTCGATATAATTGAAAATGATTTTACTAGGTTAAATTATTTCACTGTGTTTTACAAAAAAAGAATTCAATTTACGAGTTTTAATAACATGTTTCAAAAAAAAGTATATGAATTTGGGTCGTTACATAGTATTTTTAAAATCGTTTCGGCTTATTACCTAGTAGCACAAGTTTCATATGGGAATAATTCAACCATGGTAACTTTAATGTATTATGTCATTGTTTATACTTATTGTTTGCTAAATTATTTAAGATTAGTTCATTATGGTGAGAGGTCGAAGAAGAGAAAGGGACGATAGAAATGATGCAATTAATAAGTTGTGTAACATTCTGGATCCAGACTTTTATATGATACGATTGACTATACAAAGATCGAGAATGAAGAGAAAGCCACATGTTGTAGTGTTCATGTTATCGAAGGATGCATTATCTTAGTGGGACATTGTTAAAGCTACCACTACTGTGAAGGAAATGTCATGAAAAAAGTTTAAAGCAGTATTTTATGATAAGTATTTTAATCATGCAATTCAAACAAGCAAATTGGTGGAATTTGTCCAATTACGTCAAGCTAGGTAGGTCACTAGATATATACGAAGGTTCAAATCACTATCTAATTTTGCAACACATCTAGCAAGCAGCAATGAACATAAAGTTCATCAACTTATATGAGGGCTAATGGTTGAAGTTTATAGAGAGTCAAAATATAGAGGACACAAGATGCACTTTATTAAAAAATTATCACAAAAGTTCTTGAAGTAGAAGAAGCTGAGATGAAGTTTCAAAAACAAATGTAGTCTCAAAGACAACTTTTCAAAGAAGTTGAGCCTCAACAAAATCTTGGATGACAACATGCTAAAGCTATGAAAATGGCTTGTGATGAAAATGTTGAACAAGGAGAATGAAAACGTGTACCACAATCTATGTAGGCTTTAAAAGGTTTTAAAGCAATCAATTATTTTTTATGATAACTATGTTAATTATGTATGAAAGATAAAATTGAATTCTAGCAAGTGCTGCAGTTTTAAAGAAAATTTATGTCGACCGAACTGCTCAATATGTCGACCGAACGGATAACAGAAGGGTCGAAGAAGCAACTTATGTCAACAGGTAAGAAGTTCTGTCGACCGCTCAAAGACCAGAGAAGAATCATATGTCGACCGCCTAACAAGTATGTCGACCTGCTGAAGACAATTAAAGTTCAAGGCATTTGATCGTATGTCGACCGGACGCAACTTATGTCGACAGCTTAAAGTCCAGAGAAGAATCATATGTCGACCGTCTATCAAGTATGTCGACCGGTTGAAGACAATTAAAGATCAAGACATTGGATCGTATGTCGACCGGACAAAACTTATGTCGACCGCCTGTAATCCAGAGACAAATTGTATGTCGACCGTTAAGAACATCTGTCGACCGTTCAAGTTTCCAGCGGAAGAAGAAATCTGAAGTTATGTCGACAGTTAAAGAACTTATGTCGACCGGCCAAATAACAGAGAGTTTTCCATGTCGACCACCAAGAGTAGATGTCGACCGAAGAACTTCGAGATACCGAAGTTATGTCGACAGTTGAAGAACTTATGTCGACCGGCTAAATTCCAGACAGTTTTTTATGTCGACCGCAAAGAGTATATGTCGACCGAAGAACTACAAAGATACTGAAGTTATGTCGACAGCTACAATGACATGTCGACCGGTCAAGACCAACGACAGGAAAATTCTTCAACGGCTACTTTCTTATGAGTCTTAACGGCTATCTCTATGTCGACAGCCCTCGAAGATATGTCGACAGCTCCGAAGTCTGACAGACGGAAATCTATAAATTGGAGATGAGAAGCCAAAAGAAAAAGCCGATTTTCGAGAGAGAAAAGCACGTCCAAACTCTGCCAAAATTTCTAGTTAGCTTTTCTCTTACTCTCTCCTCATTGTAAATTGTATAAGATCATTCTCATTGTGATCGAGAGAGTAGTGTTTCAAATCATTCTCGAAAAACTTCAAGTTATTATTTGTGAGAAATTGTAAAGGGGTGACGCCTCTCAGAAAGAAGAGTCATTTGTAAGGTTTGATTGACACCCGGAAGTCAATCATAGTAAAGCTCGAGGTAGAGCGGAAAGATCTTCAAGGAGGAACCTTGAAGCGCGGACGTAGGCAAGGTTGGCCGAACCGCGTTAACAATCTCAGTGTTATCTCTCTTTCCCTTAAACTATTTAATTATTGTTTGTGCCTAGTTATTTAATAGATAAATAAATTTTAAGAGAGAAACGAAGAATTTGTATTAAACTTACAAAATATCTATTAACCTAATTCCCTTAAATATCTATTTCCCTTAAATATCTATTGTAAATGTCGACCGAACTGCTCAATATGTCGACCGAACGGATAACAGAATGGTCGAAGAAGCAACTTATGTCGACAGGTAAGAAGTTCTGTCGACCGCTCAAAGACCAGAGAAGAATCATATGTCGACCGCCTAATAAGTATGTCGACCTGCTGAAGACAATTAAAGTTCAAGGCATTTGATCGTATGTCGACCGGACGCAACTTAGCAGAACATTTTTATGATGTGGTGCTGTTATTTGGGGAACAATTACACCTAAATCAAATTTTATTGAACTCTAAAGTTTGTATGGATGATCAAGTTAGGGATGCTCAAAATAGAACCAGACTAGAACTAAAAGTTTTGGTATGATTTTGGTCAATTTTTCTCAAATAAAAAATGAATTTCTAGCTAGTTATCGTAAAACCAATATTTTTTAGTCTGATTCTCGGGTTTTATAAAGCAAACCCATGAAAATTGACCTGACCATAATTCTACCTTACATAACCCTAAAATCATCAATGTTGTTGGATTTTCTATTACTATGAAAAAAAATCAACTTTTTTGTGAGTTAAGCATCAAGTAAAATTTGTTTATTATAAAATATGTTTACTTTGATATTTTGTAGAGAGATACATATTCTATTTCTTGCATATTGATTATTCCAAATTTGAATAAATTTGTTTAACTATTTCATAGGAAGGCTAGAATTCGACTGAGATTAAAATTAAATATACGATACAGTTCAATTCTGGTCCGATAAATTCAGAATCAAAATTTTATGTTCTGATTCTAATTTACAAGAAAACCAAACTAATAGACCACGAATATCCCTAGATAAAATAATGTGTGCTAATTTTATTATCACGGACATGAGGGGCTATGATATTATTTGGGGATGGACTATTTATTTTTATATTAGCAATTGTTAATTTTTGAACAAGAGTTGTCTACTTCCCACCCCTAAATGCAGAGAAATATTATGTTCAAGCTATAAAAGGTACTAGTGGAATCTAAACATGACATTCGAACTGGCTCAAGCAAGTTGAGTCTAGAATTTTTTAACTTGTCGAACCTAGTCAATTCAAGCCTATCAAAATTTTTGAAAAAAATTTGTCTCTAGCCAGCTCTCAAGCCTCGAGTCTAAGTGAACCAAGCCTGCCGAACACGATGAGTGTAAACGAGCTGAGTCAAATGAGTTAAATATACATAAATAACCTTATCTTATATAATTTCTTAAGAGTTTCTTTCACTATTGTAAATTTGAAAATTTGATAAACACTTACTAGTGTATTAGAAATATATTATTAGAATATTTAAGAGACAAACTTGAGAAGAAATCACATCCCCTCCTCTTCCAAGACATCACTCAGTCATCGTAACAAATTGTGTCTAAACATTCTCAAGACTCTATTAACAATTTTTTTTTCCTCAAACACATTCAATGCGTAATCCACAGTTTCATCATATCTCCCCAGAGTTTTAATCCTCCACTCGGTTCTCCCTTTGATGATACCACTCTTTCATAAAACTGCAACTCGTGACTAAATATTTGTAATAGGCTGACTCACAAGCTCTGATATACTCTTAAATTATAAGTTAAACATCACCCGAGAACCAGACTTCTTCTGAGACTTTTGAACTTATCTCTTAGAAGGTGAACTAACAAACTTCGCAGTCTCACTATCTATGCACTGTAAAACCTTGTAATAAATAGAAATTTACAGACCTCCTATGTCTCTTTAACATAACGAGAGCATCCCTAATAATCTTCAGAATTCCACATATGACACTATACTTTTACCCTTTTACATTTAGATTACTCGACGAGATCAATTTTTTTAACTAGCGAACATGTCGTACATTACCACTGTCCTCATACCTCCATCAAATATTCGAATTCTAAGGTACCAACCTCAGCTACCTTACAAGGTGTGTTATTGTCTATGAACAAAACACCTTCTAAAATTGTCTCATATGGTGAAAATAAATTTCGACTATAACTCATATGAAACGAACAAGCTGAATTTAGAATCCCCTATTGACTTATTGAGTAGACAATAAGTCTTTATTATTTTTATGATGAATTTAATCGTTCATGATTTTATTATAAATGCCCTCTAAAAAGAATATTTAATATTTCTAAAGTATTTGTTAAGTGTGCGACAGTTACATTAGCAAAATTAAGAGTGTTGAAGATAAAAATGTCAAGTCACTATTGTAGGGGTCGACTGATAAACCTTCGAAAGAAAAATTAAGAGTGCATCCTCTTTGGAAAGGTCAACCGAAAAAGAGTATAGGTTGACAGCAAACCCTAGACGGAAATTGAAGAATGGAGCATCCTCTGGAAGACTCGACAGAAACAGATAAAAGGTCGACCAAAAGTTTGTGACTGAAAGATGTATAGGTCGACCGAAACCCCCCAAATGACCACTTCTCAATGGTTAGAACAAATATGAAGAAGATTCAGTTGACCGAATCTAGACTTTAGATAGACCAAAACTCAACATAAGACCAAATCTATAAATAGAAGAAGAGCAATTCAAAGAAGCTAAGAATTCGGCCAGAGAAAAGAGACACGGAAGCACTGCCGAATTTTCCACTCACGCTCATGTTCTAACACTTGAGTTTTTATTTCCAATGTGTGAGTTTTGAACAAATTGTAAAATTGTAACTCGAATATCGAGTGATTTATTTTTCTAAGCAAAAAAATATGAAGTAAGGGTGACATCCTTCGAAAAAAAGAGTCAAACGAGGTAAGGGTGAAACCCTTCAAAAAGAAGAGTCAAGGGTAAAGTTTGATTGACACTCGTAAGTCAATCACGATTTTCTCCAATGAGAAATAAAAGAATTTTCAAAGTGAAGCCTTGGAGCGCGGGCGTAGGCAAATGTTGAGTCAAACTATGTTACAAAATCAGTTGTGTTCTCTTTCCTTAACTCTTTAATTGTCGTTTAAAACACTTAGAGAATTAGAATTATAAAAAAATAGAAAAAAAATTAGTAAACCTCACCCCCTCATCCACCTTTTGTTTGGCTCTTAGTTTCCCTCTAATACTACAAGAAGATCTCCATCGTAATCTTTTTTTTTTGCAACAACAACATCACCGAACAACAATTGCTTACCCTTCTCAACTCCCTTAACATTTTGTAATTCTTAGCACTCATATTTCATTAGCTCTTTCTTCTTACAGAAGAAACATGTTCTCTCCTAGTTCCTTGACTTTGATTTATCCGATCTGTCCCTCAAATCATGAACACCACTGCTTTTGATGTCTGAATTTCTTGTTCTCCCCCGAACGATGAGTCCCTCTCCACGAAACTTGGATACCATAACTATCTGTTTCATTTTCTCATTTGACAGCAAAACATCATAAAGCTCTTTTAAAAATAGACTTTCCTTACTATATAGAATCATATCTCTGAAAGTATCCAATGAAGCAGGCAACGAGCACAATAGAATTAACCATAGATCCTCCCCATTGTACTTGCATCTCATAGTCTCTAATCTGAAACTAATTCCTTAAATGTGATCTAGTGGTCTTCAACTGAATCATTTTCTGACAAACGATGAAAATATAATTGTTGTTTCAAGAGCAACTTACTCGTCAGGATTTTTCTATACACAACTGCTCCAAGTTTACCCATAAATGGACAGTAGTTTTCTCGTTCAAAACGTCCTGTAAAATTTGATTTGAAAAATACGTATGTATCGTAAACA
Organism: Begonia fuchsioides; assembly: GCA_003255005.1. Lineage (NCBI taxonomy): Eukaryota > Viridiplantae > Streptophyta > Magnoliopsida > Cucurbitales > Begoniaceae > Begonia > Begonia fuchsioides. The sequence continues at coordinate 64,467 of QAOC01016352.1, forward strand.
TGACTTTTTGATCCTTTTGAAGTTTCTCATCTTCACTTAACATGAGCATATTATCCACCCTAAATAACACGTCATCCAAACCCATGTTCACAAGCATATCTCGCATCTTCACTTGTCATAACTAAAATCTTGTGCTCTGATCTAATAATGAGATATCAAATTTGAACGGTTTGCTAAAAAAATAATGATTTCACTAGATTATTTAATAACTAAATATTCAATGCAAGAAATTAAAAAAACCAAAATATCCCCAAACACAAAAATTAGATCCTAAAAAATAAGCAATAAAATCTGCCGAATTTATTTATCACATTCCACAAAATAAAAATCAGAGTGCAAACATTCCAAACAAATATAAATTACCAAAAGTAGAAATATTCTACTAAAACCAAAATCGAAGTGTAAATATTTTCAAATCAACAATATCGCCCAAAAATCTGAAATTCAAAAATAATCCTTTGAATATTCCACCGAAGCAAACTAATGAGAGCCTGAAATTTCTAACAATAATAAAAATGTGGACTTACCCTTTTTGAATTTCTCAATGTTTACCAAGAACAAATTCGAAGTTAGCAGCAATAAGATCACGGTGGATTTTTTCCTCGGATCAGGTGGTGGCGGCTTCTTCACAATTCAGTGTCAAAGAAACGGGGAAGAAACAAATTTCTTCTCCTTTTCTTGATTAGGCACACGGAAACCAAGAGAACTAAAGACGAGAGTTTCTGTCTTCAATGAAAATCACAATACATTCCTTCCTTCGTGGAATACTCGCTTCCTTTGTTGGAGTGCTCCTTTGTAGAGTTCCACGTTGAAATATTGACTTCCTTTGTAGGCTCATTTCCTCGTTGTTTTTTCTTTTCATCTTTATTTAGTTTCATTACGTTGAACTCTTAAGGTCTCATAGCTTTTGGGGCACGTCGGGATAGTCTACTCACAACTTTTTGTAAAGCAGAACATTGATGAGATACTCGGATCTTTAAAAGGCAAACGACTAGAAAGAAATGGTTAAGTTAGCATGAAAAGACATAGTTAAACCTTAACACCATGTCTGTTCTCACGTTCGACCTGATCATTTTTAGCGGATTGTATGGGCAAGTTAAGTGCTGTTGAATTCCTTTGCTCATAAAATAGATTGGAAAGTTGACCAAATCTCCCTTCCCAATCTCACTCAATAAACTTAATGGAAGACTGAAATTGATTTCCCACAAAGAAACAGATATTTAGTTATCAATAGAAAGATAGAGATATGAGTTAAAGAGGGAACGTGCAATGTGAAAGATACAGATAACAACCGACCTGATGGAGTGGACACATAAAAATGAGAAGCACTAGATGCTGGAATGTTCGTACAATTTGCAACCAAGATCTAATATGAGCATATATATGGAGTGGGCTGTTGAAGCAAAGTTTCATCTTTGATTCTTTTGTGAACATCGTGTACGATGTTGAAGAACGGTTACTTTGTGGAGCCGAACGCATAGATAAATGATGAGGAATGAAGTTTGCTTTTCAAAACCTACTTCATTGGTAAGGAGAATCGATTTGAGTCTAGACCATTCAATGAGAAATCGACGTAACAACCAGATTATACTCACTACCAAGTCCATTAAAAAGAATGAAAAGTTGGTCATTAACAAGCAACCTATGGAGCCCTAAACCCGTTAACACACTATTGTTTGTTTTGGGCGAGAGCCCACACAACTTTATTATTAGGACATGTCCAAAACACGTTGTAGTGAGTATGAAGTAGAATTTTACTTATATACAATACAAATTATACTCTCATAAGTGATATGAGATTGTGCATCACACTTGTATGGGTTATGCCCTTATAATCAACAATATATTTAGTCATCTTTACATTCACAAGGCGGGTCTTCACAATGCACATCACTTAAAGAGGGCCCGATCTGACACTCATCAATTTGTAATACTAATTTTATCATTGTTAGAGATTTCACATTTATATAGAATAAATTATGAGTATGAATAAATATATAAAGTTAGAATATATAGTGTACAAAAAAGTTAAATGATAAAGTTACCTTTGTGCGTTTAGCTTGCATTTGGGAATCTTTCATTTAAACTCATGTACTTTATCAAAAGAATAGTTTCCTTCTCTCTCATACCCAATCACTCTCTATCTTCATAAACAAAAAGGAAAGTTCATTCATGACCAAGAGCCTAGAATCTCAAGAGTTTCTTATATACTGGAACTAGGTAAAAAATATTAGCGAGAGTGAGTAACCAATCTTACCAACACGCAAGAAGGAGAAATCATTAACCCTATGACTTTAATTACAATCTGAACACTTCTATTTCAAGTCTCATATGTCATTTGTAACACTTCACGGCGTTTATAATACAATATTGTTCATTTTTTAGTCAAAGCCAAATTGGTTTTTGGCTTTACAGTCAAGAACCAGTTGTGCTTGTTAGGAAGGGAACTTTACATATACGTAACACTAATTTTACTTTTCTAAGCAATATGACATTATATACTTTTACTAGTGTCAGATGAGCACTCACAATCAACAATTACTAGTCGTACTTGCCTTTGTAGGATAGGTTGCCAACGTCCACTTTATTATATTTTTGATTGAGGCGAAGCTCTGATACCACTTGTACATTCTTTGAACCTGTCAATAAAATATTGTTCGCTCTGGGTCATAGTCAGCACAACTTTGTTTTCGGGCTATACTGAAAATAGATTGTAATGACGCATTTTGGGGCTCCACAAGTGATATCAAAGTCAATCTTTGTAGTGTGCTATGATGCCGATCGATATGTTAGGCCCTTTAAAGAAAGTGAATTGTGACATCCGGCCTAACAAACAATATAAGAGTGTGGAGTCTCACATTCCTCGAGGTGGAAACTTGTGATGGATCATAAATAAATTTTTCGTTCCTAACATGCACAATGCATTTACAGTATAGCCTAAGAAAAAAGTCGTACGTGCTTCGACCCAAAACAAACTTTGTGTTTGCAAATTCGAAGGGCTACACACTATGATAAACTTGAATATTCCTTTACTACCTATACGAGTCATATTTTGATGACGTTGTTTCTTCACAAATGTAGCGGTATTCCTTTTAATATTTAAGTAAGAATGTTGAAATAAAAAGGTTGAAGTTGAGGTCACACGTAAAATATACCAGCGTTTGTCAAAATTGCTAGCTGAATCTAAGCTCTCAGGTTGAAAGTTCAAATGGGTAGAGTTATTGGTGTATTGCTGTCAAAGACTCAAAACTAGTGAGGGTGTAGTCATGTAGAAACTATTCGATGGTTCGGAAACACTTCTCAGATAAATAAATTTAAATGATTTCAATCTTTTAAAAATCATTTCGAATGAGTAGACGGTAAACTTCAATCTTTCGTATAAAATAACTCAGTGATTACTTGATAATAGACGAACTCTGCTGGATGCTTGCTCGAACTCAGCAAAATGCGTACCAAACATATGAAACTATTTCATTTCCAGTCACAGAAACAGAAATAGATAAGCATTTTTCTAAGCCAGATTGAACGTGGTAAAAGTATTATAGTTAAGGTAGCCTCCTGGATGAAAGATTCTCATCTCTAAGAGAGGAACCATAAAAACAAGCTTATCATAAAGTAGATTATCGCGTCGAAATCCTGCAGAAGAATCATCTCAGCTTCCGATCCCTCCTCCTCTGTTTCTCACGGATCTTGCTCTCCTCCATAGCAGAGCCTTTCTCATTCTAGCAAATATTTTTTGAATCTGATAAAGCTTGTGAGACTGTTGGGCAATGACATTTGCAGTGTTAGGGCTTTGGCTCAGAATTATATCATAGCCATCGCCGAAAGACTCCATTCCTTCAGTTAAGAGCTGCCAGAAGAGGCCCCCGGCAGCTGCACCTCCTCGCCTAGCTGATGCATAGATGTTGGCGTAGACCGTGTTGAATAGAAGGTCTCTTTGAAAGGAGCTAAACCCGGAATCTTTCCAAGAGATTCCAAACTCTGTAAGTAACAATGGCTTTCCAAGAATGTATTGTGAATCTTGGATGTGGGTTCTAAGCCAATTGTTTAAGAAAGAAAGCTGATATTGGCGATTAGAGCTTGATAACCTGCTCAATCAATCAATCAATAAGTTTCTTCCAAGTTCGAGATTGAATAAACGATCATAATGGCTGCAGAATCAATATAGTTTGCTGGGTTTAGTAGATAATTTACCACTGATCAGGGTAGCAATGAAGCGTGGCAAAATCAATACCAGCAATCCTGTTGTTTGCAATGAAATCTGTCCCAATGTTAAAAGCTGGATTCAATCTCTTTCTCTGAGGTGTTGATTCTCCATAAAATCCTTCCAAACCAGCTTCCAACAAGTGGTTTCTGTCTATGGACTTCACAAAATAAGCCATTTCCATTATCCATGCCTGGAGGGAAAGAACAGAAAATAAAAAATCAGAATGAACACATACAGATCTGCTATGACCAGTTGGAGAAGAAAAGACAAAAACACTGCCAATGGAGGTCACCTGGATGGTCCTTCCTGATGGGTCTGATGGACATCTAGGCTCATTGATTAGCTCCCAAGCCATAATTGTTGGATCATCTTTGTAATGGATTCCTGTGAAGCTGTTGTATCTATTCAGTATAGTCTGCAAAAAAAAGTTTAAGCTTCATCCAAAGCTGACGAGGAACACGACTTTAAAATGCTCCATCCACGAAATTAAACCTTAATATAATCAAACAACATAATCTTGAATTTACTCTTTCAAGGTAAAAACACAAAAAGAGTAGAATTGGCGTACTCTGACATGATTCTTATAGAAACACTTCACAACACCATTCCTAAAGAAATCATCATCAGAACTAAGGTATTGTCCTTGATTTCTAGCCCAGTTTACATACTGCCTTCTCCCTCCAAAGCTTTCATAGTTGTTCACTAAGCTTAGAATCAGTCTGATTCCGTACCTTCTAGCCTCTGCTACAACAAAATCCAACCCCTATAAACGAAACAAAAAGGCCAAATAAGCCATAAAAAAGATAAATGTAGCCTCTGCTATCACCCTTGACAGGAAGAGGAAGGAGGGAGAGAGATCATAAAATATGTGAAATCAATATTACACTACAGAAGACGAGAAGAAGAGACCTTAAACGACTGCTCATTGTAGTAACCAGGAGAGTACTGGAGAGCCATGTAACCCCCATCTTTAAAAGCCCAAGTTCTGGCAATGGTTAGGCCATGGCTAGAAGCTTGCCTGAAAGCATCGGAAACCCTAGATCTTTGGGATGGGTCAGACGCCATGTACATCAACCAATACGCATTGAACCCATTCGCATAAAAGGGGCTGCCATTCAACACAAAATGAACTCCTCTCGTTCTGATGAAATTGTCCGCGGCCTCTACGCGAAGATGAAGACATTGCAGATGAATGCAGCAGAAAATGGCGAAGAGAGACAAAGCAATACATTTACTCATGGCTTCCGCCTTCGCCCAACGCCCAACTCTCAAAAGGAAATGGCACCAGCTGAACTTAAAGACGAAGAACAATGGCCTTCGTACTATATTTTGTCGGTAAAGCCTCTATTTATTGTCCAGCTTGCAGGACTAAAGAAGATGCAAAGGTTATGGGAAGAAGGGGCCCAGTCCCCACCATGGATGCGCAAATAGCTGCATAGATTCAGCAGTTGAGAGGCCACCGTCATCGTTTTGTACTCCTTTCAGACCACTTCACGCGGCTGCCCTTCCTTCATTCACAAATCTCGACCCTTTAATATTTCATCAAAGAGTGGAAGGTGAAACGATCGTTTGTGTGTCCAAATAACATTTTTAAGAATTCATAATGCCCCTCGTGCGTTCTAAAAGCTGTTTTCTTCGTATCTTCTTTCTTTACTCAAATTTGATGGTATATTACCCAGCGTTCGATGAGTTAGGAATAGTGACGACTATTGATTTAAAGTGACCTTTCAAGTGCCGAATAATCCCGACCCACATGCAATGCTGAAAAGTTGTCAAAGTATATTACCTTTGCACTTACCAATTGGAAAAAAGGGACTTTTTTGTTCATCTCGACATTTCCACAGTAATTCAGTCATTGCCACTTCATGCTTTCTGGCGTTTCAAAGCAAGTAACTTGAGTTTGTCCACCCAAGTTCTCCAATAACTTCCATTCAAAAGCATGTCCAACAACCAATTAAGTGGATGCCTAATAACTATTTCTTCACATATAGAACTAGAATCGTAGCTTCTAGTTTTAGTTTTCGAATGGAACTGGACGGGCCGACCCCTGCATCGTGGATGCTGCTTTTGATTAACTCTTTACGCACTTTGATCCCGAAACTTATAATTTATTTGCTCAAAATCCGACAAAACCTACACAAATTCATCCTTCAATTTTGTCTATCTTGATCAAATAAAGCCGATGTGCATCCTGGATTCGATCAAGCGGCTGTTGCCGTGTTCATTCTTCAAAGACCTCGTTAAATAACACCATACTTGCCCAGCCAAATTTAATGCATGGCAGCCTTTGTCATCGTCGTAAAATTCAACTTGTGCAAATTTCTTCTCTAATACACACCAGGTGTCATTATCGATCCACCTGCAGACAAAAGTCCCCATCAGAGAAACAATAAGTACAAAAATCAGCAACTGGATTTTACTGGTTAAATATTTTTCAAATCCACAGCATCTAGCATTCCCCATCTCAGTTAACCACAGCAGTCATCAAAGGGTGTAAAATACTACTTTGCAACTTTTTTACCCACCCTTCTAATTTGCAGCCTGTTGCTGAATTCACGCGAGTGGTGATGTACCAAAATATTCAAACCAGGTAATAATCCATAATAACGTTTCTCACACAATTTTTGACACAACAACTAAATAAAATCCAAGGGAGAGAAAAAATTGAACTGGCATTCGGTAACTTCAATTCAAGTCAAAACAAATATCTACCAAAGCTGTATCAAGAAATTGATGAAGTATTCTAACACAATCGACAGCTTCTGACCAATATTTAGATTCACCACGTTCAGTTTCCCAAGTAATGCTATGCATCTGGCAATTAACGTGAAAAAGAGGGAGAATAGATCTGAAATGTGCCTATAATTTTGTAATTCAACTAGACACTAACCGAGCTTCAGTGAATGTGTCCAGGCCCAGCATCACAAAAGCTCCTCTACTTCATAGTGGTCAAGCAACGCCATGTTTCTACAAAGCTCGAACATAAGATTGGGGCACAAAATGCTGGAAAGAGTTAACCCAAAAAAAAATTGTAGAAGGGAATATAATTCATCAAGTAAAATCTGTTGTATACTTTCTGCAAACTGCAAACTCATTTTTTTGCAGTTCTTCGACATCAGTAGTAAGAAATTCCATATCTTGAATAGCACCTTCCACTCTTAAAGCAAGTAAGTCCAACATGTAATATATGTCTTCTCCCTGTGGGTGTGATCGATCCCCAGCAACAAATGCTGAAACCATCTCTTTAACTTTTACCCAAGACCAACCTGGCTCCTTAATCACCCCTTTTGTTTTCATTGCTTTTCTTACACTTGCTGCTTCTCCCCACTTCCCTTTTGCAGCATAAATGTTTGCCAAAGTAATGTGAGTGCCTGCACATTTTGGATTTAGCTTCATAATTTCCTCCGCGGCTCGTCTTCCGCATTCTACGTTGCTGTGGACCCTACAAGCCCTAAGAAGAGTAGACCATACAACATCATCCCGTTCAAACGGCATGCTTTTAATCATATCCTCTGCATCTGTTAATCGCCCAGCACGGCAGAGAAGATCAATCATGCAGCCATAGTGTTCTTTTGAAGGATTGATAGAGTATTTCTCATTCATCACATTGAAGTAATGCAAGCCGAGGTCGACCAGGCCAGCTTGGCTACAAGCGGCAAGAACACCAATGAATGTCACTGAGTCTGGCCTCAGACCAACTTTAGGAATCTTCTCAAACAAATCTAACGCTTCTTGGCTGAATCCATGCTCCGCATAGCCATTTATCATGGCAGTCCAGCAGATGATATCATCATCTTCCTTTGCCTCAAAAACTTTGAAAGCCTCTTTGATGCTCCCACACTTTGAATACATAGTTATAAGAGCACTTTCAATCATGGCTGTTTTCTCTAATCCAACAGACTGGACATGAGCATGAAGTTGCTTCCCCTGCTCAAGAATAGCCATGCTTCCGCACACACTCAGCACACTCGCTAAAGCAAATTCAGTTGGTCTCGGGCCTTCTCGTCTCATCCACGAAAGATAACTAAAAGCTTCATTGCCATAACCTCCTTGCGAATAAGCCGCAATCATAGTGCTCCATGAAATGACATCTCGGTAGAGCATTCCATCAAATAAAATAGAAGCCGATGCCAACTTTCCGCATTTCGAGTACATGGTCATGATAGAATTTGCCACAGACAGATAATAAAGAAGATTAACTTGAAAAGCATGAGAATGTAGCTGTTCACCCAATTCAAGTCTCGCAAGATTGGCGCATGCAGAGATCACAGCTGCATAGGTATACTCATTGGGAGTTACATTCTGTTCTCGCATTCTTATGAATATGCCAACTGCACTTTCATCCATACCCATTTGGACATGTGCTGTAATAATATTCGTCCAAGACACGACATCAGGTGTTCTCATCTTCTCAAACAAATACAAGCCATATCTCAACTTCCCACATTTATTATACATTGTAGACAGAGAATTTGACACAAACAAGATATCATCAAAACCTTTCTTAATTGTCTGTGCATGAATCTCCCTTCCACCATTAAAATCACCTAAATCTGCGCAGGCCTTCAATGCTATAGCAAAAGCATAAGAATCATAAGTTACATTGAACCTCCACATTTGGGAAAAATGAGCTAGCCCCTTCTCATTATAGCCAGCACGAACAAGTCCAGTTATAACTGCAGTCCAAGTTACCACATTTTTAAGTGGCATTTCACCAAAAACACTACAGCTTTTCACAATTTCACCAAATTTCATATACATATCAAGAAGGGTGCTTCCCACAAACACCGAATTCACTAAACCAGTTTTGATAGAAAATCCATGTAATATTTCCCCATAAAACAAGTTCATATCGAGCCCACATGCCTTGAAACCAAGACTAAGTAGGAAAGGGTCCATTTGGAATCCAGGCAGAGCCCATGTTAATGTAAACAGACGCAAAGCTTCAGAAGAGTCTGACGCCTTGATGTATCCAGATATCATATGGGTCCACGATATTACATCTCTCTGAGGCATTTTATCGAACAGCCTGCGAGCATCATTCACTTGACCCGTTTTCACAAGCTGGTTTATTCGAGAGTTTACTTCAACTACATTTACATGGCTGACCAAATCAAGTTTTTGGACCAAACGGTCTGGTTTCGTCTCCGATGTCAGAAGTTGCCACTGTTCAGCGACGCTGGTTGCCGATCTTAAAAATATTTGGCGGCTTTGCAGCTTACACGTTAAACTCATGCCAAACGAAAGGCCAGCAAATGCCAAAGAGCTTGAAACCAAGGACATCGTCGTTCTAGAATGAAGCCTCAGCCTCAGCCTGAGATATAAACGAACTTATGAAAGACTTCACCAGGAACGCTCTTAAAAACTAAGAGATCCCCCACTAAAAATTATGACTTCAACTAACTCTGAAAAAAAGACTCTACCTCCAACAACTCTACTCTGCTAAAACCATCACCATATTCCTTTCCTTCCAAATGCGTCATATATTTCAATGGGGGCACTAGCTTCGTGCCAATCTCCTTATCTTCATTCTTCAGCACAAAAAGCAATGCATTCCAACAATTTATGTCCAAATATTAGGACATTGAAGTCAAGAAAAAAAAAGTAAGGGGAAAGGGAAGCGTAGAACGAAGCTAAAACATACCATTGCAGCTAAGGAATGAAATATTTTTTTTACCAGAGTCTACGACGATCAAGTTACACGTTATCGGATCATAATTTAACCAGTAATAACCGATGAAGAATACAAATGATCCCCAAAAAAGTAACTGGGATAGGATAATACCATGTCACAATCACGATCGGTGGTGGCCATTATTTTCTAAATGCTTCAATAGAGAGAGTCAGAGAGTCGATTTAATTGAAGTCGTACAATTGATAAACTACTTCAGATAAGAAAAAACCAAATGAACTCGACAAAGCAAGAGATTACGAGCGATTTACCGGACGCCCGTTTTGTATCTGCTGAGAGCAGAGAGAGAGAGAGAGAGAGTGAAATGCTGCCGTTTGGAAAAATATCACTCCACTCTGACGAAAACTAGCACTCTCAATTTTCTCAATTGAAGGATTCTTTTTGGCTACTTTTCAAACTCCACCCCAAGTATAAAAGTATTATTTTAGAAAATTGATAAGCGTACATTTTTTTAAGCTTTCATGCAAATAATATAATAAAATCAAATAATTAAAACAATTATATCAATAAACATTCTTTAGTAAGAAATATTTTAGTGACCTACTAAATTTTAAATTATTTAAAATAATGCCTCAAAATATGAACGTTTTGTAATTAACATCATAAACTTTAAATTCTATTAATTCAGTCAAAGTATGAATGTATTTCTAAATAAAATTATTCCAATATGCTCAATTAACTTAAATTTCATAATAAAGAATATTTGATAATGATATAAATTTTAAGGTGTCAATTCTATTTAGAAATTTAACGTGTCCATTAAAAAATAATCATATTATAATTTGTCAATTAGGACAATTACCCGTGTAACTACACGTATCACTAAAAAACACTTATAACTTTGCTTGTTCAATGATTATCATCCAAAAACTAATGCATTATATCGATTAAACATTAATTTTACCAAAAAATATTAATTTTTAGGATACATAACAATTTGTCCCGTTAACTATAGAGATAATTATATGTTACTCTAATTAATATTAATATGTCAATAGTTCGGAAGCCCAGCATCCTAATAGTAATAGTTAACTTACTCAGGCACTAATTAATCTCTCTAACAATTAAAAAAAACAAAATTGTATTTGTCAGTAAACTTTAGGCTAATCAAAAACTTGCAGTTTGGCTACTTATACAGCTTAATTTTGAAATTAAAAATTAACAATTTAAATCTTGGTTACAATCCTCGCCGAGGAACGACAAATTGAAATTTTATGCGGGTTGCTCATCCTAGACTTTAAAATATAAAACGCACAAAGCAACGATGTTTAAATTGATATTTACCCAAAACTTCATCGATGCTCCGGTTGCAGAAATCGAATCGAAAATTGGATGACCCGACTAAAGCATTTCAATTAATTTTTCATTACTCAACAAACAAGGACATCAAATTTTGAAAGAACGGATAAAAGTGGAACTCTCTCGTCGATAATTTACACAAATAGATACCGATAGTGCATTACCGATCGTTATACGTTAAACACGACTAATTTCTCAAAAAACTATCAAGGCTAGACTTGATATCCAAATTACTAACCTCCAACTCATCCAAAGCTAGTTCATATTACACGACTTGGTCCTCCATACCCGTAGTCCTTTAGAAGCCCTTCATTTTGTCTCCAGTTTTCCCTCACTTTAACTTCCACCTGCCCAAGCACCACGCCCATTGAAGAAACTTTTTGGGACAAAACTACAACAATCATTAAATTTTCAAGAACACGTGTCTATAGCAGTACCGTACGAGTGATAATACAGTATGGCATCAAATGTTTTTGGTTAAAATACTACCTCGAGAAAAACTTTCTTCTGCAAAAAATCTTCTATGTCGAGTCGAGCAGCTGTTGCAAGAAGTTTTAAAGCTTTTCCTTCCTGAATACGCATTTACCTTTCTTAATATGCCTTTCCTTAGACAGTTCCAAAGGCTAGCTAAATCCACACAAAAAGTCAGAAAAGAAAAACTCTACAAACCACTTACTTTCCCAATGAGGATGATCTTCTGAGAGTTTTTCTCTACAACAACTTCAACCTGTATAAAATCTTTCGCAGTTGGTCTTGTTTTGTAGCTCACCACGTTCACCTAGAGATATACATTTTAGCACGGGAAGTGTTTGATGCAAGAGGATGGAAAGATAGCTAAAGATGAAGTTATGTTTTCGATTTAGTACCTGACATGCGTAAGGAACTTCATTTCGATATTGCATAAAAATCTTCTCTCTGACAATTTCCGACACAAAAAATCTTTCTGGATGCTCACTAACAATATCCTGAGAAATCAAATGTAATTCAAAGAATATACATTTTTCTCTGAAAAAACAATTAGGAAATTATTGTATGAACACTGTCCTTAATTTTTAATAGTTATCTGAACGGACTTACTAAGTCTGTCGAACTTATCTTTGGATTTATTACATCAATGCATAGATGCATGGGCGTTAACATAACTAAGTGCTACAGATATACAATATAACGTACCTTAGGATAATAAGCTGGGCCGAGTGGAATTTTTGAAAGAATCCAATCCTTCACGTCCTCCACGCCATGACCATATTTAGCACTTACAGGTATTACCTCATCAACATCCGTAAATTTCTCATACCACTGCCATCAACACTAAATTTATATTGGACTATTTTTAGGAAAAAAAAAAAATCGTAAAGTTTGCTGAACATAACCAATTATATTGACCTACAGAAATGTAAAGAACAGATTCTGACCTCCAGCTTCTTCGCAATTTCACCAGGTTTAATTAGATCTTTCTTATTCAAAACCAGCAAAATAGGTGGTTTTTCTTGAAGGTCCCCTACACCTTCTTCCAAGATCTCATCAATCTATAAACGGTGAAAATTGAACTGATGAAAATAAAATGTGGACTTCAAACTTATTCCATACAGAAAGAAGCATACTTTCTCTGGCATTTTACAAGCATCAACAAGAATCAGCACACAATCTGCATTGATGGCGGCACTTCGAACGTTTTTCATCATCATAGAATCCAACTTGTGCAATTTCTTCTCAATTACACCAGGTGTGTCATAAAGTATCATCTGCAAAAAAAACTCAAACTCATTGTTAGATGGGGAAGCGAAACTTTAAAAATTCATGAGATCTCAAAATAAGAGCCCAACTAGTAAGAACAAAGAAATACAGTTAAATAACCAAAAACTGAAAAGAGGTACTTCAAGACCAACTTAGAATTACAAAGAACTTTACGTTGTATTTTATGCTTTAGTTTACAGAGTTGATAGTTTTCTATGTTCTTAAAGTCATCAACTTCATTAGAGGACGCATCAGACCCAAAAGAACGCACTTAGGAAAATCATGACTCCTCATCACTGACTTTTCCAGTTACTTTTTCAATGACCTTTCCTAATTTTCTGCTTGCTGCAAAAAACCCAGACAAGTAGTGAAGTAAAAAAAAGAAGAAAAATCACTCAAACCCAGTAAGGGAGTTTGAACCCATCAAACAAAGTTTTTGATAATGCATTAATCAAGCTAAGCAAAAGCTACACAAAAATATAAAGGTGATCAGTAATTTCAATCGAATTGGAAGGGAAAAAAACGAAAAGTAAACTCAAACCTGATATTCTGGACCCGAACATATACCAAGAACTCGATGCCTCGTAGTCTGAGGTTTATCTGTAACAATTGACAACTTCTGACCAATCATTTGATTAGCGAGTGTGCTTTTCCCCACATTTGGCTTCCCAAGCAACGCGATATAGCCTGTAATTTCGTTCATTAGCTGATAAAGAGAGAAGCAGAATAGACTTCAAAAAAATTCGTATCTCCGGATATAATTCTGCGACTCAAACAGATGCGAACCGCTCCGGTGATTGGGGCCGGCATCATAGGTGAGCTCTTCCGCCTCGTAGTCGTCAAGCAACGCCAAGTTTCTGTCCGGCTTCTCGCTCAAAGATAAGACAGATCGTTCGTCCTCGTAATAGGAAGAGCTAACCTCTTCGGCCTCATCCTTCACATAATCCAGGCCGCTAACGTAAACAGGGCGGCGTACTTTCTGGGAGAATGCAAGGCTTCCGGTTCGTCGGCCGGTGCTCTTGAGGAATCGCAAAGGAGAATCTCGGGAATCATTCCGACCAAAACAAAGAACAGCGCTCTGACAATGGAAATGGAAAGAGGTGAGAGCTGGTTTGAAGACGAAATCGGGAGGGAAAATATCTCGGGGGAGAGTAGGCGATGTACGCAGAGCGAGTTCCATTTCTGGAGCTCCTGCTTCTCGATAGCTTTTCTATTTAATATCCCGTAAATATCTAAATTATAGCTGCGTACGGCCAAAATCCAATTTAAATATCAAACCTTAAAATCCTTAGATATGTTTTTTTTTTCTACATTTAAACTTAAAATATTTTTAAAAAATTAAACCATAAACTCTTAATGAACGAGTCAACATCGTAATTAGCTTTTGTAAAATACAATTGTGATTGCCTACAGTAGAGTTGATGTGCAAGCTACCCAAATAGTTGAAACCGGAACGGGAACTTTTAAATTTTTAGAACCGGAACTAGAACTAACGGTTTCGGTTTCGTACCAGTTTTCAACCAGTTTTATTTTATATTGAAAAAATAAAATATATTTTTTATTATATTTGGGTCGAGTTTTAAGTCATTTTATAATTTATATTGGATTTTATTAGAGTTCGGGTCAAGTTTTATTCTATTTTAAAACTTTTTTTACCCACAGTTCAAGGTTTTTTTTCCTAAAAATCGACACAGATCCATAAATCACAATTTTTTAAAATTTAGAACCAAGACCGGATTAAAATCGATAGTTCTGGTTCAATTTGCAGTTACACTGACTTTGTCCACTTCTAGTTCGAAAGCCCCAACGACCTCGATTCAGATATGGTTGCTTGCAGGTATAGTTAGCAATTGGGCGGGCCGGTTCAGCAGCCCGCCCGCTCAGACCTCTACAGTAACGGTCTGAACCGAGCTCGGACCGTTACTGTAGCTGAGCGAACTCAGCCCGCTCGTGAAAGGCGGGCTGAGCCAAACTTATTTTTTCGGGTTCAGGAGCCTGCCAAGCCTGGGCTCGACGAGCCAGCCCTCTAGGCCCGCCCAGTTGGGCAGTTACAAGACTTATGTCGACCGCTGAAGTTCTAGAGACAAAACTTATGTCGACCGATGCGAAGTTTCAGAGACGGACCTTATGTCGACCGCAACACCTTCAATGCTAATCAACTATACTTATGTCGACCGCTCCACGATTATGCCGACTGCGCAATAACAACTATAGAGTCAAAGCTCCAACGACTACTTCCTAATGAATTTACCGTAGATTCATAGTAGTTGTGATGTTACTAATTTATTATTTGATTTTCTAAAGCCATTTTATGATGCTACAAATGAATATTTGAGAATTTATTATCTCACTACTCATCTAATTCCTCTAAATTTTTTTAAAATTAACGGCTATTTTTAAAAAATATAGACAAATTAATGAATTTTGTGATATACGTGATAAAATAGAGACAAAATTTAAAAAATATTGGCTTGACATACTTAATATTTTTTTATTTGCATGTGTAATGGACCCTAGATTTAAAATAAAAAGAGTGTGTTTAATTATTGATAAAATTTCTTCTTATTTAAGTATTACTTCAAAAATTAATAGTACTACATTAAAAAATGATATTGCTTGTTTATATTCTTCTTATGAATTTAAATTTTCTAATGTTACTCGTTTTATTCCTTCTTCACGTGGTATTTCTAGTTCTAGTAGTGGTGGTGTTGGACCTCCACAAGATTTATTGAATGACATTTTTTTATGAACTAGATAACGATGTTTATTATTATAGTTCACAAAGAAATGAACTCGATATTTATATTGAAACCCGCCATCAAATTTCTCGCGATGAGAATTTTGATATTTTGACTTGGTGGAAAGACAACTTCACTTCATATCCTATTCTTTCTAGGTTCGCACGAGATCTACTAACCCCTCTGGTCTATACCGTAGCATCAGAGTCTGCTTTTAGTGCAGGTGGACGTGTGTACGATGATCGACGAGGAAGACTTGCACCGGATATCGTAGAGGCACTCATTTGTATAAAGGATTGGAACGACGTTGTCACGAGAGATCAACAATGAGCAGGTGACATACTAGAAGAATTCTAAAATTTGGATGTCGAAGACTAGATATTTATTTAAATTAGGGCAAAATGCTTTTAATGGCCTGTACTCTGGGGTAAATTACAGATATTAGAACGAACTAAAAAACGTTCAATCTAATACCTTGAACTATGAGGAAAATACGATTTTTATCTTCCGTCAATTATTCCGGTTAATTTTAACCTGAATCGACCACGTGCAAAGCACGTTTGTTATTGTTAACAGTCAAATCCCCGAATCCCGTTAACCTCAAATCGTTCGAGGTAACAAACGTGCTTTGCACGTGGTCGATTCAGGTTAAAATTAACCGGAATAATTGACGGAAGATAAAAATCGTATTTTCCTCATAGTTCAAGGTATTAGATTGAACGTTTTTTAGTTCGTTCTAATATCTGTAATTTACCCCANGTCAATCTAGTCACATCATCAACTAAATAGATAACTCTAAGTTCACCCTTTTATTCTACTATCTTAAAAATTGAAATATCTGTTAGCGTGTCAATCAAGTACTGATGCAATGAAAATAATAAACGATTACTGATAATGAATGAATTAACTATAATTTAATTTGACTGATAATTGATTGTCACTTCATTTGTATTTAAAGGGTACAGTAAAAGGATAAGCCTAGATTATAAATCCATCCCCATCATCTTCTCTAATTCCATGAAAAAAAATACACAGCATTGAAGTCCTGGGCTTAATCTTAGATGAGATCAGACTATTTCGGGGTCCAGTTTCCTAGCCATAAGGAAAAAAAAACACAGGCTTCAACCTACGTATGAAGAATTAGACTCATGATTCCATCAAAGACCAATCCAAACACCATTGAATTTTGAGACTGGCATTGTAGAGGACAACTCAATTATTAGCAAAACCTATACATCCTCTCGGTTCAACTATTGCCATTTAAAGAGAGAGAAACCATTAATATATAATGGCATTTGAATACAACACCTTTTATTTTCTGTTCGTCAATATCTTCAATAACCTGTGATTTTGATCAGTTGGCCGAATCATCCGTATGCTGACTTGAAGATGATGACAACTTTGCTCCTGAAGGGGAGTAAGACCAAGCCAAGGCAGCAGTACCGGCTGTAATTGCAGCGACAACTGCACCCCATACCCATTTCTGTCTTCTTTTCCTTTTCAGTCTCTCTCGTCTCGCCATCTCTACAAAATAAGTGAAATTTGGTCAAACAGAACAATAATAAGTTAGAGCAACACTCAACCGAGTTCACCTTCTAATGCTCATGCAATGACTTACTTTTTCATTTTTCCATAGTTTTTGTCCCCATATTTAATTAACAAAAGAAACGACACTTTGAAACGTGCTCCATAGTGCAGATAGTATAGAGTAGGTTGTGAGTTCATTTTCAACTTGATAACGAGAGCCAAGGTAATTTTTAACGAAATCAAACAATCTAATATGTGCATTTGGTTCAATATCAGGTGATTAGTGACCTTTCGACTGGATAGTAAAGCACAAGGAAAAATATGTGAATTATTTCTCACCAACAGATTCTTGATTCCTCTGTGACATTTCATGATTCACTGCCTCATAGTAATGAAGCCTGTCAATCAACCGTGCAATCTCAAAGTTCTTTACATCCAACTGAGCTTCCATCTCCATCTCCATCTCAGCCCGAGCTATACCCTTCCCGATTGAATCTGAAACGAATCTGACCAGATAAACTTGTTGGCACAGATCATTCCCATGATCAGAATTAAACTGCAGCCCATCTTCCATTGAGACTGAATCAGCGTGAAGTGTCAACCCAGCACTGAGTAGCTGCTGCCTTAACCTCTCCCACTGGCTCTGCATGTTACTCAAGGTTTCTTCTGCCTGCCTTCGCTTCTCTATTTCCATCAAAAGACTCAATCTTATTTCTCGCAACTCACCTTCAATATCACGAACAGAAGGTTGTCGCCCACCCTCGGATGACAGTTCTGCAGGAAACAACAAAATGATAAGATGTTGTACTTTAAATCACGAATAACGCCGCAAGTTGTTCATGAACACAAAAATATTAATAATAATTCTACTACCTTGATATGACAGAAAAAATCCAGAACTTAGTGGAAAGGCAGATAGTACAACAGGACATAGTTGACGAAACCAAATGACAAAAAATATGTTAGACATAATAGAAACATAATAAAAAATTCATGACCAACACATAGCTTATGAAAAAACCTACCTTCCCAAGCATCAAAAAATTCTCCTGCAGGTGTATTGAATTTCCCTGAATGATCTGCACCATTATCTTCGCCATCAGTGTTACTGGTGAAACTCATTGACTCATGTGGCTCAAAAAAGTCCTCATCATCTCTAACTCTTTGTGAACCGGAAGTGACGACTTTTGAGGACTCATTCCCTGCATCTGAACTTAGTTCCATACCGTTGCTTCCACAATCACCATTTATCTTAGAGCTTTCAAGTTTACCAATACTTTTCTGAAGTTGGCCATTAATGCTTCTGCCTCCAATTTGATCACTACTACTACCATAACCATGGTAACCGTTCGTGCGTTCATGTTCAATTGGGTCAATTGAAGTAGAAGCAATATGAGCATCCTCATTCACTTTACCAACTTCTGGCTCCACTTTATTTTCATTTGCCTTTCCTGCATTTAATGTTTTATTGCGGGAGGATACATCATCCTCAGAAAAGCTCTTTAAGAGGCGTGGCCCACGTCGCTTGTGATTGACGATATATGGAGATGGAGGAAAAGAGGATGGTGAATCAGGTAATGGAGTTGATTCTGGTGTAGCATATAGTGATGGCTTCAACTGTGGTCGCTGAACTTTCCTTTCTGCGACGGATGCACTATTTCTCCTCTCAAGCTTTGACTTTGGAAGCAAACCAGAATTTGAAGCAGGCATTGGTGGAACAGATTGGTTCGTGCTTTTAGAGGCCCCAGGTTCCAGCAACATATCCAAAGTAATTGCAGAAAATGTCGGCATAGTTCTGCTTAACATGGAAGTGAAGCAAACTTGATGAGGAAGCAGATAATTTAAAGATAATTTAGTCAGATCGGCCACTGAACAGGTAAAGTTGAAATGTACGCATAAGATAAGAAATCAGAGGACGTCTAAACAATCCCCAAACGCTAGCTTCAACTAAAACTAAAACAATCCACCAAGAATTGAAAATTAATAAAGTATGCAATTGTCAAAATCAAAAAGTGGGAGGAGTTATTATGTCAACCTATTCCAATCACAACATACGCTCATCCAGCCACAAGCAAGGAAAATATCAACCCAGAAGATCCATTGACCTTATTACCAATCACGCCAATGATAGAAAAACAGAACTAGGAATCAAGACCCTAAAAAGGCAGATCAATTTTCTATAAAATGATAGAATCACTGTTTTTAATGATTCCTCAAGCCCATTGTTTACGTTCCTCCGGCTAAAAGCATGGAAGAGAAAACCAATAAAGATCCATTACCCATGTTACAAACAAGCAATATATCAAAAATTGAAACTAAAAATCAAAATTTATCCGATTGCTCTCGCACGTACAATAGCTAGAACTCAAAGTGAAACTCCAAACAAAATATTTCACTAAAACCAAGCCAAACGAACATAGAAATGAATGAAATGAAAAGCAACTTTCTATTCTGTCTTACCACAGCTCTCTGAAACCGGAAGAAAACCGAGACCAAAATATCTTGTCATCACAAACTTGCATAGGTTTCAACTAGATACCACCGAAAAGGAAAAAACAAAACACAGAAATAAGAAAGACAAAACAATATTCTATTTCCGCCGCTCTTCCCAAAAATGGAGAACAAAACAAAGACGCAAACTCCCAAGCAGGTCAAACGGAGAAATATCGCGAAGAAATAAGAAGAATAAAGAAAGGAAACCTAGAAAGCGAACCTCAGCGCAGACGGAGGTTTCAAGGGAAGAAAACCCCATAGGCACGGGAGGAGGCGGAAGAGAAGAAGAGAGGGCAGGCGAAAGGTCGCATAGTAAGACCTCGTCAAGAAGATCCGATCAATGGCGACGCTCGCTCTCCGATCTTGGAAGAGAGGGAGAGAGAGGAGAGAGGAGAGAGGGCCTCTTCTATCGCATCGCAACGACCACCACAGCAGTCTCTCTGGCAGCACACGCAGGCACCTCCCTCTATATTTCGAACTTTCCTTCGTAGAACCTTGCCCTCGCACCTTTATTTTTTTATTTAATCTTTGACACATTTCTATACATTTTTAGATATTTATTTTTAAAATCATTTTTATTACATATTTCTTTTCTTTTAACTATTTTTCTTACATTGAAAATATCAAAGGACGCCTAGCTTTGCAAAGAAGCAAAGTGGTACAACTAGTTCAGTTTAATTTGGGTCGAATTTGAAGCCAACCTGAATCTCACATGGAGATCTTCAATTATAGAGACATAATTGAAAACCAACTAGAAACAGCTCAAACAAGAACTTCTAATTTTCTTGCCCTGGTATCTCTTGATTTTAAACTTCCAATGCGTAAATCCACTTCATCCAAATTAGACTATCTATATGAAATCACCCATGTTCCTACATAAAAAAATAACAAGATCTCCAACACTAGCTTATTACTGTTAAATCCCTATGATGTCTTTGCTGGATCTTCTATAAACCCTTTAAAAAGATCCATTCTCTCATTCGGCACACATCATCTTCGATTCTCAAGTACATTGAAGCAAGCTGATTTAATCAACATCAAGCAAGCTGATTTATAGCTTCTTGATGATTTTCTTCGCCAATGCCGATAGAAAGGATACTCTCATTTACATTTTGGCGCAATTTGTCTTGCTACATATCATGGAAGGAAAGCAGTTCCTATTACAACGCGGGTAACACTTTTGGATACTCGATTCCTCAAGTATCAATATGTTATTATTAGGACGATAAATACAACTCTAAATGCATGAACAGTATTCACAATGTTGTACCCAAATTTCTTCATGTCAATCTAGGACCCCCCAAGTTGCTAACAGATTTACAGGTTCAATTGCAATCAAATAGAGCTCAACAATCCAGCTATGCTATTGAAGCCACATTACACTGTCAAATAACTTATAGGATACAAAATCATGCCCTATATTTGTCAGTACCAGGAACACCATACGACAATGATGCCCTTTTCATTATAGCAGATTATCATCGTTGTTCAACGCCTACATGTATATAATTGCCAAGAAAAACTACCAGAGAAGAACTAGTAAACTTACTCCCAGAAAAATTGGTGACAAACTATGAAATGGAGCACCGGCATAGCAAACTGGTTTAGTCAACATAGCCAGGGTTCATGAAAGGAAAAGTCGATCCAGTGACAATAAAGTTCGATCACTCCCATGAGAACGTGGCTACATCCATTCCTTTGATGGATATAGCAAAGTTGCTAACGTTATTCCTCAATTGATGCCAGAGGAAATGCAGACAAAAATAGCTCTGCTGAATTAGTCTTCAATTGGCAATCTCAAAATGCCATAGTCCAAAACTAACTATTGCAGATGATATCTCATAAGGTGACCGATATAGAAGCTAAGCTTGATTTCACGACCAGAAAAATGCAGAAAATTCTAAAAGCTCTAATAAAGATACTAGGCCAAGTTAAGACGTCGGACATAGATGTTACAACATGGATCTCCGCAAGCAAGTCAACCAGAATTATTTGTTGGTTTTGAGTCTTGACTATCATCTCAGAATATATCAACGGTGCCATGAGTATTTCTAACTATACAATTTCCTCCTACATAAAAGAAAAAGAAATGATCTGGATATACACTTTCAATCTTTAACTCAATTATTCTATGTTTCTGGGTAGAGACAATACATTAAAGCCTGTGTTTTTATCATCAATTCTACCACTATATCTTCACTGGTTCAACGAACCTTAGCAGCAAAAAATGTAAGACTTATTGATCTTACACTTGGAAAAATCCAGCAAGAAACTCCTATGGTAGTTTTAGATCCTTGTCAGAGAAAACAACTCATAGAAACGTTTTTCTCCAGAGACAGGCGTCTAGATCTTGCTTGCAAGACGTCTACAAAAGGATTGCAAATCAAATGTAAGTCCTCGGATTTGTGCAATTACACTTGTTCCAAGAAAAAGAATCATTTTAGAAAAATAGAACATAAAACCTTTATCGGAAAAGCCACAATGCAATGGGAGAAATAGACAGGTATGAAAGAAATTCTTGACCAAGAAAAAACAACTTAGACAAAAATCATCTAGCTAGTTTATCTTCACTCAACATTGACATTTGACAGAGAGCTGTCAAAAAAGGCAAATGAATATGCTTGTTCAAATTGAGGACTATACATATATCTCTCTAAAGATAAAGCGAATCATTATTCTCTCTAGAAGATTAGGCTACTTAAGAAACATTATCTTGTCTTGGAGGACGAACTCTCGTAGATGTAGAAATAGACATTTGTAGTGATTATGACTCTAATTCTCTCATCCTTCTCTCATATCTACAACAACTTTCTCTTCTCATGTCAATGTCCAACTTTTTCTTATTAAATATGATAGACCTTTAACAATCCTCACTTTTTTAGATACAAGCGCAGCAGAAAGCCTAATAAATCCATCTATAATTCCTCCCTCATTTTTAAAAGATCACAAAAGACAATTTATAATGGCTTCTTGCAAATTTTTAATACTTACTAGATAACGAAACCACTTAAGGTTATATGTTTTCCCAAGTGTGACATTGTTAACGCATTCATAGCTACCAATCTACCTAGAAAAAAATTGCTTATTAGATGGGATATTCCACAACAATTGTCACATCTCTGAATATTACC
>QAOC01016352.1:89392-107244 GCA_003255005.1 Begonia fuchsioides
TTACATATAGTTAACATTTCTGGAGCTCTTTCTGTATATGCCCACGAATTTGGCTACAAATTCTGCAAAATAGATAAATAAATAAATAAATATTACTAAATAATAAATGAGCAAACAGTAAGTAGTCAAGGGATTGATTTATTGATCGTTTTACAGCAAAACTGTTTTACCTTCTAGCTTTGGTAGAGCATTGATTCCCTTGGGTAGTCTTTTTGACTGCATGGCAAAATTATTAGCCCAAATATTGAAAATATAATTCATCTTTTTAATTTCTTATTTTTAGTTTAAATATTTTAATTTTATTATTTTCTTTTATTTGATTAATACGTTTGTTAATTTAGTTAGATAATATAAATTGTAATAAAGTTTTTAATATTATTTTTTAAAAATTAATAATTGGTAAGGGCGAGTGAAACGGGGAGAGACTCACGTAATAAGTGTTCCAATAGTAGAGCTCCCTTTTCAACCCCGCTTCCACTCGCTTGAGGAACTCTTCAACCAGCTTCTGCAAATTCAAGAAATCCTCAAATCCATATCGTAACTGCGAAGATCATAATTTTTCAAGAAGATTGAGCTCGCTCACCTGAAGGATTAAAGTCGGGTGTACGAATTGCAATAGAAGTTTTTCAATCCTCTCCTGGATAAAAAACAATCTGAAATTTCGCTGGTTATTTTGGATACGAGATTGGAAATTTGTTGAGTGATTGGTTTGTAATAAGAAGAAAACTACCTCGCGTGAGATGGATCGGCAAGGATTTCTGCTGATAGATCCGAAAGTGCTTCCTCCCATCCGATTGGAATTGGCTGATCATCGCTGAAAGGGTAGCTACAGAGGCAAGCAGTTTATGTAAGTTTTCTTGTTAAATTTCCCGTGAAAAGTCATTTGTAATTTCAAATATCGTCATTTGAATTCGCACTTGTGCGCTTTGCTTGCTTCAAGAGCCATGATTGCCTTTCTTAGATTGCTCTTTGAACTAGCAGCGATCTTAGCCGCAAAAGTCCTAGGCAGATCGAATCCCTCCTTTCCAGCAATATGGAGTAGGACCTCAATGATCTGTGCCGTAGATTACAGGCTTAGTCAGGTATGGGAATGTCAATAAAAAAAGAGAACTGGTTGATGCGAATTAAGAGCATAAAGTGTTGGCTAGAAAGAGAAATAGACAGCTTAGAAAGAATCAAAAGATTGAAAATAGGGAAAATAGGAAGAGGTAGCTGCAAAAAGTCCGAATATGTTAGTTAATCAACTGATATAAAGCATGAAAGTAAAGCAAAGATGTAAAAAATGAAGAGAATAGAACAAATTTTGTAATTCAACAGGTACAGACTTATTTCACATGTTATTACCTGTTTGGTCCCTGGGGCATTAACCTCCACAACTTGGCAACGATTTTTGACAGATTCTAGGATGCCGGTGTCGTCTTCACAGCAAAGAATTAGTTTACAGGTATCAGAGTGACAGTCCATAATCCATTTTATCAGGTGTTGAATGTTCTCATCTGCTTTCTCTACTCCTTGAAGAACCATGACTGAAACTTAAAACATCATAGATCTGTTAGAAGCCAATCGAGGATTAGAAAACTATTGAACTGCATGAGTTTTAGCCTTGACCTTTATAATTCGCCTTCAAGTTAACGTTACTGGCTTCAGGAGGAAGGTCATACTCGCTGCTTATTTTCTTTGCCAAGCCCATCAAAGCATACTTAGCATTGGGTTCTGAACTGACATTGATCTCCAAATGATGCGTACTTGATGCTATTGGAATGACGATTTGCGCGGCCATTCTATCCTGTCGGTACAATTTTGATTGAAGTTGTTCATAATGATTGTTTATGTAACTAAAATTAATGGCTGTCTCTATCAGTTTACCTGAATCTGGAAATATCTTAGATCATGAGAAACCTGGCAAAACAATTAGCAAATATATGTATCATTAGTTTATAAGGAAAGAGAACGGATTTTCTGTCTAATTCTTTATTTCTTTGTTCTTTAGTTGGGCAGAAGCTTACGTTCCAACTTGCATCGCCAAATACTTCACGAAGAAAAGCCATAATAAGAGCTTTTTTCCCAGAACCAGGTGGTCCCTTGAACAAGATATGGGGGCGAATATCATAAGACACCTAAGAATTCAACACGAGTTTTGGTAAATCACATGGACAAATATGAATGAATTTGATATCAAGGAAGAAATCTTACAA
Organism: Begonia fuchsioides; assembly: GCA_003255005.1. NCBI lineage: Eukaryota > Viridiplantae > Streptophyta > Magnoliopsida > Cucurbitales > Begoniaceae > Begonia > Begonia fuchsioides. Next base: position 91,588 of record QAOC01016352.1, read on the forward strand.
TGTCTCTGAGAAATTGAGTCTGTTGATGGTGTAAGATAAATCCATTTAAGGAACTGGGTCGATATTTATCTGCCCAGAACTGTCTCAAATTTTCAACAACAAACGCCTTCTCAATGAATGAAGCTTCATCAAAGGCTCTCTTTTCAGGTGATTTAGAGGTTCTGCATGGTCCTTTCTTAATACAACCAAACCATGTATCTGACTGGCTCTTTCGCCTATTTTCTGTGAACTTTCTCATGCTTGCAGTTGTCATTACACTTGAATCGCTCATCTTGCTATTTCCGGAGCTGACTTTACTGCTACTTTGCCTGCTTAACGTAGAGGTAGATATAGTCGTTGACAAACCTATTCCGGATGATATCCCTCTAGCATTTTGATTAAAATCTCCATATGTTCTTGCTAGTTGATCCCTTTGAGATATTATCTCAGGCTTCTGGCCAGGAAAGCTCTTGGTCATATTAATCTTTGATGTTTGATCTTGAGAAAAAAAGATGTTACCAGGTGAAATTGACTCTGTACTGTGAAGTATTGGATCATCATATGGAAAACCTTTAGAAATGTTGACATTGGCGATCATCTCGTTTAGCTCGCCAACGGATGAAGACATCTTATGGGAAGCTGACCTTGGATGTTGAAGAGTTGTTCTGGGTGCTGGAGAAAGTGGTCTCTCTCTTCTTTGAGATGTGTGGCCATAGTTTGAGCCTGCTTGATCCTCTCTACCTCGCAATCTTGGCGCAGTGACTGATCTTCTATTGTGGTGAGTTGTTTTCTGACTGCTTTTGCCATCAAAATTATTTTCATCAACATGGTATTTATATGGGGAGACATGTCTTCTTCTCTCTGATATTGGCAATGGGCTGACGTCTCTCTGCAGCTTGAATGGTGACTTGCTCGTATTTTTCGTTCTTTCCTGGCCGAGGTCAGAGTCGTCCAAATCATACCCTTGATGTTTATGGCTGAGATTAATCGGAGAGATGCTTCTTTGTACAGCAGATTCAGTTCTTGATTTCTTAGAACTCACATTATTGCTCGTCTCGTTATGATCATTCCACGGGCTCTCGCTCCACTCAGTCTCTGTATCGGACGGTTCATACCCACTTTGTCTTGGCTTCCATGGCTTCGAGGTATGTGGCTTGCTCACTCTGCTCCCTCTCATAGAACTCTCCATCATAGTATTAGAGGCCATGCATGGAATTTGAAACCCACCTTATGATTAACTTCAGCTATACAAGACCATTAAAATTCAGACAAGAAAGTGGGAAGAAAGAGAGAGGAAATGAGGTTGAAGTTGAGATTTGTACAGGTGGAAAACAGCCATCCGATGCACACAAAGGAAGAACATTGACAAGGACGATGCTGTTTGGATTCTACGAGGAAGGTACCAACTCTTCCAGCTATATAGGAAACAATTTCTTACAATCCCAAAGCTTAGCCTTTGTCTTTTCTCGCTCCAGCCAATGTTAGTTTTCCACGTCATTTTGTCCGACAGTACATCAGTTGTCAAGCTCTCTCGATTTATCCAATAGCTTAGTAACCAACAGAAGGCCCTTCGTCTTTTATAGGTGGGATGTTTTATGCCAGTCAATACACATTTCCCCGTCTCCCAAAAACATGTCATTTTCTGCTTTTTCCTTGTAATTGTTTTTAATAATTTAGATTTAATACTGAGCACATGAGAATTGACGATCATGGAAATGGAAATAATTAGGGGGACACACAACGGCTGAACACGTTATGTCACAAAAGTTTGTGGATGCAAGGAGTTTTGAAACTATAGCTATTCTAATGAAATTAAGTTATTTAGAATCTGTTTTACTGAGTATTTGGGGCAGTTTGATTATGGATTAAGACAAATAGAAATGGATGCCCATGTATTTTCATCAAGGTTTCGACTTGGATGCAAATATAAATGGTAAAAATGGTAAAGTAGGGCTAAGCTTAAATACTAAAGAATGACTATGAATATGATATTATTGTAAAGCCGATATTTGACCTAAGATGGAGTAATTTAAGTTGTTCTAGCTTTTTTGTAATTTAAAAATTCTAATTTGTAAAGTAACTAATGTCAAAAAATAAACTAGTGAGGGAAAGAGAAATTACGACTGAGTTGTAAATGCAGTTTGGCCAACCTTGCCTTCGCTTGCACTCCAACGACGTGCTTTGAAGATTATTGTATCTCCGTACGGTGATTTACTAGGTTGACTTACATATCAAACAAACCGTTATAATTTGACAATATTTTTTCTAAAAGTATCACTCTTTCTCCAAGTGACAATTCTTTTATAAGAGCATTATTATTTATCTCAATTTTTTATACACAAAGAACTTGAATAATTGAGTTACCGTCTTACAATGCGTACGATTACAAACGTTGTAAAAAAAATCAATTAAAAATAGCGAGTCGAAATTTTGGCAATGTTTTCACTTCTTCTCTCCCAACATTTTTATTTTAAATGAGCAATCATCCTCGTATTTATAGATTGCCCTTAGAGAATTTTTGTTTGACCCTACGAGCGTGTTGTGAGACATATGTTATGAATATTAAGTATCTTTATTAGATATTATTTCTAATATCAAATATTAGGAAGTAAATTAATCATAAAATAAAAAAATATATTTGAGGTTTTTCTGATCGATTACCTTTAACTTACGTGTTATCTAAATTAAAATCCATTACACAAAAAAATACAACCAAGCACTTATACCCAACAATCACAAATCACAATAAGAAACAATTAAAGACCGTTCATATAGTACTTAACAGGAAGTGATTTGGGTGATTTTGGTTTTTTCATGACTTCAGAAATTGAATTCTTTAAGTGATTAACGTGATAAAATAAACGAATGATAGAGAGAGAAATCAAACCAAGTTGGTTAATGGGTTCCACCAACCTTGCATGTGTCCGTGTTCTAAAGACGTAACTTGAAAATTCTTTCTTAATTTCACGAGCATCCACTAGAGACCTTTGAGTGTTAACCATTACAAATTTAGTTCATTTTCAAAAAAAAAAATCTCTTGATTCGTCAGATCACGGCACGATCTCACATTTTGAATAAATAAAAAATTCAATTGAAAATTTGCAGAGTGTGAGTCGTAAATTTAGCAGCGCATCTCCTATTTCAAATGAACAATCATCCTTCTATTTATAAATTTGGCCTTTTGCAGGTTTGATCGACCTTCTACTATCTCATTGTGAGCTAGTTCTAAATATTTAATAAAATTATTTGAAGGTATTGTGAATAAAAAATATTAACAATTAAATTAATAATAATAAATAATTCTTGAATGCTCAATAAGTCAATAATAATATAATGCTAAAAATTATATATTTTTAAATACTTTTCACTTATAAAATTATTCCTTCGTAATGATTTTTAAATATTTTTAAAGTTTCTATGCTAAAAAGACTGCATAACTACTTCATTGTGAAAATACTAACTATAATTGATCAACAATTTAAACTACATTTGTCAAGAAAATGTGAAAATGACATTTAGGCGATCTACTTGAAAAAATATATTATAAATTGGTAATGATTATTACAAGTACATTCGGGAAAGAGACAATTATAAAGAAACTTTTTCTTTTATATTCAAGAAGTATTCTGTTTGAATCATTCTAATATTGGTGACCATTTTGATCTTTGCATAAATGGATGCGAAAGCATAATTTTTGAATAGAGATCTAGAACTTATTCATACAAAACATAATCAGAATGATTTTTCTCTTTGAACGTGAGTCTTTAGTTTGTCAGTTTTCAATATACAGCTTGAAACAAGATTTATTACTATGTTATTTAAAATTGAGTAACTATAAGTTTACTTCTTTAGATTACTTTTTTATTTGTACGGTGACGTGATGATCTTTGAGAGAAGATAGATGTTCACATGCTCTAGAGATGGAGAATTGAGAAGTGAAGTCTATGAGAGAAAGGGAGATGAGTTCTCATGGATGAAGAAGGGGGAAATAAAAGGAGTTATTGGGAAAAATGATTATTCTCTTTTAATTTTTTTCCCATTGATTTTATATTCTTTCGCACTTAGTAAATTTGTCATTGAAATTTAGGACTACTTCGATAAAGCCTTAAACAGATGATAATATTTTATCATCATTACTCATTGGATAAATAACAATTTACACCATCAACTATTAAAGTGATTGTAATAGATACATTGAACCTTAAAAGTTATCAATGAATACTTTTAACTTTTTTATAATTGCAAAAGACACATTGTCAAGTTTTTATGATGTGCGTCAATTTGGTAATATATTTTCGTTAATTTGAATAAATTTAACAAATTGTAGAAAAATAAAAAGATATAATAATAAATATACAATTTTATTTAACTTATTTAACTTCATAAAAAATAAAAATTTCACAAATTTATAGTAATTTTAATATTTGCATTACCATTTATTGATCAAATATGTCAATTAAATAGATAATATCATAAATAAATTAAAAACATAATGATAAGATTTTCGTTCCAATTAAGATAAAAGTTAAAATAATCATTGACGACTTTTAAAATATAAGACATTCGTTACAACTACCTTAGAGAAAAAAATTAAATTTAGGCATGAGTTTCGAGTAAATATGCCAATTCACACCTGAATTTTGAAAAAATAAATTTTGCGTTTCCCGGACACAACTTGCATCCAAGTGATGATCAGATTTTGCCTCACCCGGATGCAACTTGCATCGTTCGGACGTAACTTGTCTCACTCGGACGCAACTTGCGTCTAGACCCAAATTTTTTTTAAGTTTTTATTTTCAATTAATTTGACTAACAAATCTTATTAGAATAACGTGAAATTTTTACCACACATTTACAATAATAAAAAACATTGATCCGACAGTTTTTAAATTTTTTTCGGTAATTGTACGATTTACTATAATTTTGTTACTGCATGAAAAAAATATTTCGTTAAAATTACATATGATAATAAAAAGTCTTGAAATTTTTGTCACACATTTAAAAAATTATAGGACAATACGCCACAAAGTGTCGTGAATTTTCAACAATCGATTTACTATAATTTGTTTAATACATAAACAAACGAATTTTGTTAAAATTACGTACATCAATAAAAAATCACGACACTTTGTGGAATATTTTTTTTACAGTATTGTAAGTGTGTGATACAAGTTTTTTAGAATTTTTATTACCGTATGTAATTTTAATTTTTTTTATTTATGTATTAAAAATATTATAGCAAATTGTACAACGTTCAAAAAATTTAAAAACTTTCATATCAGTGTCTTTTATTGTTGTAAATGTGTGCTAAAAATTTCAAGTCATTCCGATAAGATTTAATTAGTCAAATTAATTAAAAAAAAATTTAAGTCCGAACGCAAATTTTGTTCGAGTGAGGCAAGTTGTGTCTGAGTGATTCAAGTTGTGTCCGAGTGAGGCAAGTTGTGTGTGAGTGTTGCATCTGAGTGAGACAAGTTGTGTTCAAGTGTTGTGTCCAAGTGAGACAAGTTGCGTCTGAGCGAGGCAACTTGCGTCTGAGAAGTCTAAAATTTGTTTTTCAAAAAATTAAGCCCGAATTGGCCAATTTATTTGAAACTCAGGCTCGTATTTATTTTTTTCTCATTATTTGATTATTCATAGTGTATTGTTATTTATTCTTTTTTTGTTCAATCTCCATATATTTCTTTTTAGTATGATTTTTACCCATACTTTGGTTCAATTTTTCACGATTTTCTATATTGAAATCGTGAACTAACCATGAAACACGTATATGAGGGGATCGAAACATAAATCTATACTTTCCAAATTAGGGGAAATGAGTTTTAGGCAAAACTAACATTTATAAAAAAAATTAATTCCAAAATAGAAGTAAATTGAAAAGGGAAATTGAAGGCGAGGGAGGAGTGAGGTGAGTGCGCCGTGGGTCTGAGCCCGCAAAAATCGATTACTTTGGCCCAACACGAGTTCGGCCGTCCGGTTTGAGATTTAAAGATGAAACTAAAATTAATAAATTATTAATATCTAAAATAAAAGCAAATCAATATCTGAGAAATTGAGTGTGAGAGAGGAGTGAGCGTGCTGGCCGTTGGAAAGTCCGCCATGGAAGCTCCGGTTAGGATTCTCAGCCCCTACGTCATAACTCGCCGCCTCTCTCTCTCCTTCCGCGCCAATCCTCATCTCCACCGCCGTTTCTTCACACTCCATCCGCCGCATCTCACCCCCGTTGTTTCTAAAGCTCCTCTTTCTCTCTCTCATCGCTCTCCCTCGCCCATTTCTCTCCCCTTCTCTCCTCTAAACTTCAATCATTTCAATTCATCCTCTCATCGGCCGTTCAACTCTCGACCTCCGACCGGTGATTTGAACTCGTCTCTCTCCAGATCAAATGGCCGATTTTGGGATTGGAGTCGACCTTCGGAGAGCTTTGTCAATGAAAACTCCGGGACTCTGGGTGGGAAAGAGCGAGAGATTGCAGTTGTATTGCTGGGATGGCTCGGCGCAAAGCCTAAGCACCTGAAAAGGTATCTTGAGTGGTACAATTCGAGGGGGATTCACGCTTTCACTTTCGGGGTCGATGTGAAGGATATGCTCTGGTTTGATTTGGGTCGAAGGGTTGAGGAGCGAGTTTCGGCAATGGCAGATGAGCTCATTTCGTGGGTTTCTGGGGGAGAAGAGCATGGCAAAGAACGGTTCCTAATTTTTCACACTTTCAGCAATACCGGTTGGCTTGTGTAGGTTAACGATTAGTATTTCCAGATATGATATTTACTTCTCAAGATACATTGCTTTTGAATGTTGGTGATCTGAATAGCTTCATTTCATTTGCAGCTATGGTAGCATAATTGACATTATGCAGGAAAGGAAGGATCTGATGGAGAAGATTAAAGGATGTGTTATTGATTCTGGAGGAGGTGAACCGTTAAATCCTCAGGTTTGGGGATTATTATGAAATTCTTGTACTGAACATACATAAGTCCAAGATTTTTCACTTTTATGTTACTTTGAATGCTTGTTTGATCGCATTACATATACAAAGTTCAACTATTTTTAGCTGTCCAATTTTCTTAATTCTCTCTTTCACGCCCACCTTCATTATATTTTTACACCAAATTCGTCATTTTTCACTTGAAAAGGAAGCCATGCAATCCAAAACTAAAGGGTATTCAACTGTAGAGTTGCTATGTGTTTAACAAGATAATATTTAAAATTCGGATGGGTTATTGGCAATTGATCTGCCATTATTTCAGTCGGAGCTAAAGATGACTCTTTCTGAAAAAGGAATGAGCAATGTCTAGCTTTGTTTAGTGTGTTGGGTTTATCTTGAAAATGTTCTTATCAAGCTGACAAACTTCCTAGGCTTCTCTAAGATTGAGATCCTTCTTTTTGTAATGACCTTTTATGTTCTAAGTCTGCCACAAGGATTTTTATGACTTTTTTTTCCACAAAACATTGTTGTTCATATATGGTACGGTGTAATGCATCTGTAATATAAAGTAATAGGTTGTAACCTCCGGTACTATTTCATTGCACGGAGATTACTTGAAATTCATTCTTGACCTGGCAGGTATGGGCAGCTGGATTCTCGGCAGCAATTTTAAAGAAACGTAGTTATTTGTCCAACCCTATTATCGAAGAATCACAAAGAGATGAAGCAGAAATACCATTGACCATGTCAAAACCCAAAGAAACAGAGCCCCCCGCAATAGAAACTGTCCTCCTCTTGTTGTTGTTTAAATTTTTCACATTTGTTCTGAAGCTCCCAGACGTTCAACGGTTAGTATTCCTAGTTTATCACTATCTGTGCGTTATTTTGATATAACAGATAGTAATTAGGACAATTGAAGAGCTGGATAGAGAACAAAGATGTAGTTTGAAGACGTTTCTAAAATGATATTTGATCTAATGTTTTGTGTTTTGACATCGAAAACTCGTTTCTTTTTTGTTTTTGCCAAATGATTGATAGAGAGCCTCAATGATCAATTAGTGACATAAAAGCTACTCTTTATCGCTTTGTTGATAGGAGGTTAACAAAGATAGTCTCTACCCTCTCCACAAGTCAACCTTCTTGTCCGGAGCTTTACTTATACAGCACAGCAGACAAAGTCATACCTTTTGAGTCCGTTGAGTTGCTTATCCAAAATCGGCGGAGAATCGGCAAAAGGGTAAGCAGCTTTAACTTTGGTTCTTCCCCTCACGTAGATCATTATAGGGCGTTTCCAGACACATACTCGTCTCAGCTGCATAATTTCTTGGTAGCATGTTTTTCACCAATCAAACAATTTCAATCTCTTTAAAACATTGAGGAAACTTGGATAGAACTTAGAGCCTTACTACTCTGTTCTGGGTTGTAGAATCTTTGATCCATGACCTTCTCCTTTTAATAAGAAAAGACAGCATTTGGATATGATCTCTGTTATAATTCTTAAGCATTTCCATTTTGATTTCATGTTCACCTCGTCTCTCCACTACAAGTCGTTCTTCCTTTTGTAAAATTAAAAAAATATTTAGGATGCAAGCTTTGGACATGATCATAACTATCGATCGAGATGGATAACTTATCTAGTTGGAGTAGTTGTTACGGTTGATTCTGTAAATTGAATTCGATAAAACCAAATGCGATCATGTCGCAATCACGGAGACACTTAATGTTGAGTTGTCAGCTTTATGGCCCAAAGGCATATTATACAATAATAGAGCTTGGTTTTCTTGGTCATCAAAGCAAGAAAACTCAATGACATGTTCATATAAATTCAGTTATTCGATGAAAAAAGTTTTTTAGTTTTACAGATCGCAAGATTAACAAGATCATGTCCCTTGGATCAAGCTTGGACCAAACAGTCGCGAACTCATGGATTTGCGGAGCTTTCCATTAATGGCGGTTCTGCTGGTGTTGGTAATGGCATTGGTAACACCCCTTTTGCCTCCACTAATCTCCACATATACCACGACCCAACAGACCGATATGGCCTCCATGTTTCGCACAGCTTCTCCATTTCCAATGGCTTCGGCAACGCTTTCAACCCGTACAACTTCTGAACTCCCTTTCTGACCCCAAGATCTCCGATCGGAAGAACGTTCGGCCGATGGAGAGAGAAGATCATGAACATGTGCACCGTCCAAGCCCCTATCCCCTTCACTCTCGTCAGATTTGTTAGCAGTTCCTCATCGTCCATCGCCAGAATCGACGAATCCGATAAAGTTCCGTCTCTGAACTTAGAGGCTAGGTCATGGAGATAACTTGCTTTCCGGCCTGAAACTCCGATTTCGCGCAATTTCGCGGCCGTGAGCGCGAGAACGACGTCTGGGAGCACCGATTCTTCGCTGCCGCAGAGGGAGGTGAAGCGGCCATAGATTGAATTTGCGGCTTTGGTAGCTAGCTGCTGATAAAGGATGCTCCTCGCGAGCGCAACGAACGGTGGATCTGATGGTTTGAATTGGGGGATTTGAAACGAATCAATCAGGCTGGCTAGGAGCGGCTCAGAGCTGCGTAAATGTTCAATGGCGACCGAGATTTCAGCTGAGGAAGTTAAAGATTTTAGGGTTTTCAGTAAATGAGAGGCTGGTTGCAACGCGTTCAACTTTTGGGCCTCGGAGCTAGCGACAGTGACCGATTCAATGGAATCGAATGAAGGAGACGAAGCCAGCTCCGTCAATGTCGGCTTGTCAGAGAGGATTCTTCGGATCTTTTTCGGCCGGAAAGGTATTTTGGAGGAAGACGAAGGATGCAGGGGAAGACGAGGCGAGTTGGGGAGCAGTTTCTCATCCATGGCATCAATGGCGGCTGAGGAAAGTTTGAGGCGAAGTTGTTAATCCTCAAATCTTGCCGAGCACGGCTAATCTCTCTGACCGTTGAAATGGTAAACCAAAATCCATGTCCGTACAATACGAACCACTCTGGTCCGGTCCAGACATAAGCGGTTCATGCGTCATCCAATAAATAATTAGTTTTTGTAGACGCGACCAGGTGTCAAAAATTTAAGCTAAAAAGGTACCCAGAATTAGGGGTGTGTGGTGTGAGTTGGTCTGATTTTCTTAAAAATTAATATCAGACCATAAGATTTCAATTTTTAATTTTTTAAATTAAAATTAAACCGATAAATTATTAGAATCAGATTAGAACTGAATCACATATTTAGTTTCAGTCATGATCTGGTTCTAGTCTTCTCATAATTAATATACAAGAGTTTACTTGATGCTCACTATACCGTATATATATTTTTTCATACCAAAAATTCACAAACATAGAGCACATACATCAAAAAAAGTTAAGTAAATTTCACTGTCTATTAAAAATACTCATCGAAATTTTGCATTCTCCATTCATAAAATAAAATATAGAAACAAATACATATTAATAAAATGTTTTTAGAAGGAAAATTTTCAATTAAGATTGGGTTATTATTTAATATTGGTCCGGTCCAATTTTCATGGGTTTGGACTATTGTATAATCCAAAATTTATTTTTAATTTCAGAAGAAACGATTAAAAATTGGGCTAAAATTTTCAATTCTAATCTAGTTCTATGGTCTAGGTCGAAGAGAATATTGAGTTCTTGAATAAATAGACAAATCATATTCTAAATCTGAATAAAAAAATAAACTGAACCCTGACTCCTAAATCCTAAACCCTAAACCATAAACTCCTAAACCAAGGAAATGCCCACCCTATCTTTCATTCCATTTCAATGTCGAAGCAAACGCAGTAGGAGACCCGACTCCAACTCCTCCAAGTGGAAGGAGATCCATGGCTGCCATTCCTCGATCTCTCCGCTTCCAGGAATTGGAGAGTGATTGCAGTAGGAGTCCCCACTCCAACTCCTCCAAGTATTAGGACATTACCTCCGATCGTAGTAGTTTGCGCTGCCATGACTGTCGGAGTAGCCATTGTTAACGGGATGAGCTTAGAATCGGGAGCCCTTAAACTTCGGCAGATTTCTCATAGTCATGTTGGGAAAATAAACGGAATAACATAGAAACGTAAAAAATACTGATCATGATAATTTCCAGAAAGACGTTCTTGGGACTCTCCTAGACATAATTGTTTTTCCAAGTAAGTTATGAGGAAAGACTGAAGAGTCACTAACGGATACACTTAAATGCAAGTCTCCTATACAGAACTTACCTGCATTACAACATTAACCTGACGGTATAAAAATAGTAGCAGATACGATCCAAAAATATCGAGAATATTTTTTCTCCCACCGTAAAATATAACAACCAAGAGAAAAATAGACATCGAGAATTTTACGTAGAAACCCAAATCGGGAAAAACTACGGGGACCGAGTCCAAAAAAATCTCACTATAAAAAATAGGAGTTTTACAATATTTTCTAGAATCAAATATTCTAGAAATATTCACTAAGAGAAATTAACTACTCTTAGAACTTACAATGTGCACAAATTATTAGCATTAGCANAGATTGCAGATGCTTTGACAAAGCCCCTACCACCTTCCAAGTTCCTCGACTTTGTTGACAAGATCTTCGATCTTCGCCCTTGTTCTTGAGGGGGGATGTTAGCATTAGCACCCTTTTGTAATTGTTTTTGTATTATTTTTATTATTCTTCTTTTAGGTTTAGTTTTATATTCATGTATAAATAGTATGGTTCTTTTCCCAATATACGATCAAGAGAGAAAGTAATTGATTGAAGCCGTCATTCCTTCTTCTGGTTTTATCTCCTCCTTCTGGTTTTATCTTCTCCCTCGTTTCTTAACTCAAATCACCACACCTATTTTTCTCTTGCCCTTTTTCTTTTCTCTCTCATAGAAAACTCTCGTTATTCTCTTCGAGAGAATTTTTCTATTTTTCTCTAATGATTCTCAAATAGTGGGATGGGATGATTTTTCCACTCTCTCAACCCTCTATTTATAGGGAATTTGAAAAACATCCTCCTAAAAAAGAGGGCGCCGCTGCATCAAGAGGACTTTTACTCATTTGCATTAAATCATTTGCATTAAAGGAGCAATGAAGTCTCCATTATTCACATGAGGTGAGACCATCAAGTCAAACTACTTGCTCTCGAAAATTCTTGAGCATCACACTGGAAGAGCTTTAGCTTCAAGTACTCTGGCTACATTATCTCTTTTAGGGGAGGATTTGATGAGCTCCACACTGATTTTCTCCGTTAAACGAATTTCACCAGCNTCGGCTGTTGATGTCTTGGATTTTTGCGTCTCTCTCTGAGGATGTTCTTCCTCAAATAGTTTGCTACACGACGGCGGCTGAAATCTGGAAAGCTCTCGGCAGGATGTTCGCATCTTCGTCTCTTGCCAAGATCAATGACCTTCGTGCTCAACTACACTCTGTTTCTAAGGATGGGTTATCAGCAAACGAGTATATCCAAAAGCTTACTTCCTTGTACAACACACTGGCGGCCATAGGAGAACCGGTATCTTACCGTGATAAGGTGTTGTACTTCGTCGGAGGCTTGGGAAGTGAGTATAACCCGCTAGTTACTTCCATCACTAGCCGCTCCGATGAACCTTCCATTGAAGAAATTCATAGCCTATTTCTAAGCTATGAAGCTCGCTTGGAGAAGCAAAACTCTGTTGCCCAGCTCTCGTTCTCGAGCTCTCTTTAACCCAACTCTGCAACAACTCCAGCGCAGGTAAATGCTGCTTATCGTCCTCAGCACCGGCAAAATCCTCGCCCCAATTTCCGCCCAAACTTTCCCCAAAATCCCAAACCCGTTTTCTCTGGCCCTAATTTCAATCAGAATGCTCCATGGCAAACGACCTCCTCTGGCCCGAATTCACAATGGTCTGATCATCCTCCTGGTGGACGTTTTAAGCCCAATTCAAACTTCAAGCCCAGGTGCCAAATTTGCAATCGAGTGGGCCACAAAGCCCTCTCGTGTTATTATCTGCCGAATGCGGGCTCCTTCCTCGCAACCCCAGTCCAGAGAAATGTCTCCCCTCAGGCGAACTCGATCGGGATTCTCCCCCTTTCGTCGCCTTCAAATCCTCCTCGTGCTATCGACCATTTGACGCCTTGTGCAGCGGATTTGCTGGATCCGGTTCCATAGGAGCATCTCAGATCATGGCGGCTAACGGTAATTCTCTTCTTATTATTAATTTAGGGCATTCTGTTCTTCATACTCTGTCTAAAAACCTTGAGCTCAAATCTGTTCTTCATTCGCCTGTACTTTCTCATAAACTGCTTAGTATTCCCCGGCTTTGTCGGGATAATTCTGCTTTCGTCGAATTTCATTCCAATAACTTTTTTATCAAGGATCAAACCTCCCGTCAAACTCTGCTCTCGGGACTCTTGACTAATGGATTGTACAGAACGCCCTTCTCCCGTTTTGCGAATTCAAGGTCTGCCCGCTGAAAAATTAGCTGTTTGGCATCGTCGGCTTGGTCACCCGGCTTTCCCTGTGCTGAAAAGAGTCTTACATTTATGTAATGAACTCATTCCGATTTCGAATGATTTATCGTTGTGTAAAGATTGTCATATGAGCAAGTCTCATAAACTACCTTTTCCATTATCCAATTCTGTGGCTTTACATCCATTTGATTTACTACATTCGGATAGTTGGGGTCCCTCCCCTGTTAGTTCAGTAACCGGTGCTCGATATTCAGATACTTGGTTTTTTCCATTGAAGTCTAAATGTGATGTCAAAAATTGTTTTGTTCAATTTTATGCATTTATCAAAAATCAATTCGAGGCTTCTATTAAATGTGTTCAATCTGATTGGGGTGGGGAATTTCAATCTCTTACTTCGATTTTCAGATCTCTTGGGATTCATCATCGCATCTCTTGTCCATATACACCAAACCAAAATGGTCGGGTCGAAAGAAAAAATAGGCATATCGTCGAAACCGGCCTCGCTTTGTTGTTTCATTCCTCGGTTCCGGCTAGTTTTTGGCCTTATGCCTTTCATGCTGCAACACTCTTGATTAATTACATGCCTACCTCTGTTTTGAATTTTGCATTGCATCTCCTTTTGAAAAATTGTTTCGCAAAATTCCGCCTTATTCTTCATTGCGAGTTTTTGGGTGTTTGTGTTATTCATATCTTCGTCCACTCAATAAACACAAACTCCTCCCGAGATCTCTTCCTTGTATTTATCTTGGACATAGCGATAATCATAAAGGCTATGTATGTGCCAATACTTCTTTGGAGAGAATATATGTTACTAGACATATCTATTTTGCTGAAAATTTATTTCCTTTTGAAACCTTCCAGCCCGATCCGCACCTTGCCACACAGTTCTCAGTATCCATTCCGACACTTCCTTTGTCGTGCCCTCTCAACAATCTTGATCCACCCTTAGATTCTCCTCCTTCTTCACGTGCCCCATCCTTTTCACCTCTGGAAAATAATTTGCCCATAATTAATAATAGGTCTAGATTATCTTCTGCTCATGCTATGGTTACCCGTTCCAAATCCGGAATTTTCAAGCCCAAGGTTTTCCTCACAAATTCATGCTCTACTTTGGAACCTAAGTCATTTTTGCAGGCTTCAAAAGAGGTGCATTGGTGTTCGGCAATGAAGGACGAAATCAATGCTCTACATCATAACAAGACTTGGGTTTTGGTTCCGAAACCGACTAATGCTAAAGTTATAGGTTGCAAGTGGATTTTTAAAGTCAAACTTGATGCCAATGGTCTCATCTCTCGATATAAGGCTCGTTAAGTAGCAAAAGGGTACGATCAAACCCAAGGTATTGATTATTTGGAAACTTTTAGTCCGGTTGTCAAACCGACAACTATTCGGACTATACTTTGTTATGCGTTTTCTCGTGACTGGCTTATAAAGCAGTTAGACGTCAATAATGCCTTCCTTCATGGAGACCTTCTCGAGACGATATATATGGACCAACCTCCCGGTTTCGTGGATTCTAGTAACCCTTCAGCAGTTTGTCTATTGAAAAAGGCTCTCTATGGCTTAAAACAATCTCCTCGGGCATGGTATACGAAACTTTACAATGCACTCATTCATTGGGGTTTCCGATCATCAAAATCAGATACGTCTCTCTTTATTTACAATGATAAAAATAATATGATGTTTATGCTAGTCTATGTGGATGACATTATCCTCACGAGTAATAATTCTTTAGTTCTGAATGAATTTATGGTTTTCTTGAAATCATTATTCACTATTCGGGACCTTGGAGATCTAAATTTCTTTCTCGGAGTATCAGTCACCAGATTTCCTGGTTCTCTGGTTTTATTTCAATCTAGTTATTTTTTGGATCTTCTAGCCCGAGCTAATATGACGAATTGCAAGCCAACTAGCACCCCAATGGTTGCTGGTCCGGTTCTCTCGAAAGCCTCGGGCACTCCCCTTCCAGATGGAACTATGTTTCGTAGCATTGTCGGTGCTCTTCAATTTTGCTGCCTAACACGACCAGACATTGCCTTCGCAGTAAATAAAGTTTGTCAATTTATGCATTGTCCTACGGATGTACATTGGCAAGCAGTTAAGCGTATTCTTCGCTACCTCAAAGGCACATCTTCTCTCGGTTTATCAATTATACGAGACTTATCTACGGATATTACTTGCTACACTGATGCAGATTGGGCTTCTTGTCAGGATGATCGTAAAAGCATGAGTGGTTTCTGTGTTTTCCTTGGCACCAATTTGGTTTCTTGGTCCTCCTCGAAACAAAAATCAGTTTCTCGCTCTAGTACGGAATCAGAGTATAGAAGTATTGCAAATGGTGCTGCTGAGGTATTA
>QAOC01016356.1:0-13108 GCA_003255005.1 Begonia fuchsioides
GGATATGGGACCCACCAATGTTATCACTTTTCGGTAGAATGAAAAATTCAAACTCCCAATGTTCACATTAACCATGCAAGAAAATAATATTGTATGGCATTATAGCCTGAGATGAACTAATGCCCAACAATCTCCTTGGCGCATGAGCGGTATTTTGACCAATTAGATGAAAACTTATAATATCAACGTAGATGCCTCAAATGTTCAAAATCATATATTTTAATATGCATTGCTCAAGAGATATACGCAAAAACCATGTTTCTCGTAGACTAAACATTACTGAACTCCGGCGCATTGACATTTGACGCTGTTTTTAAAAACAAGGTTTTCATACTATGGAAAAACTAAAATATCAACTTGACTTTGGGCATAGCCAAGAAGCTTGATGTATCCTATAGAAATGAGTTATAACTTACGAGAGTCAGACTTCTTGCCTTTTTCTAAAGAAAAACTCGATAGGGCTTATCACTAGAAGAAACCATTCAGACAGTTTTCTAGTTTAAAACAGAAAAAAAATTTCTTTAAAGACTTACAGATACATCCTGGAATTCATCAAAACTTGTTGCAACGGTTTCCCATTGGTAGGTTGAACTAGGAAGGATATGTGAACCTCTTGCCTTTGCTTTTTTCAGCTCAACTTTCCTAATCTCTCGATATAATCGATGACCAACTGAGGAGTCTTCTTCATACCTGTAACAATCTAACAAAATTTTGATCATTTCATTCAACTGGTTATAAATGGTACACATGGTGCATCACGAAGTCAATGCTATCATAAAACATTATTAAACTTATATACAGTACCAGTAAAACATTCCATGAGAATCACCCCCGATACGCTCTTTTCGAAACGCCGAGAGTTGGACACCATTCTTGAGTGAGTTGTCAATATAGTTCCGAATATCTTCTTGCTATAAAAAAATTAATAAGAACTGTGATGCCATTTAAATCAATTTTTCATTGAGAAGATAATTCAGTGCAAGTTTATCCAGCTTTTTTGAGAAAAAAAAATATCCTAACAAAGTTTACTAGCAACATTGAAATTAACAGTTATCGGCTTTCATAAGTTAAGAAGAAGAAATTTTGTAAATGAGGAAAACTACATCAACGTTGAGTATTCTCAACTCTATATAATACATAAAAAATATAGTAAACTTTAAAATGTAATATAACAAGATATATGTGTAACGACATTTACGACGGCTACCAAATTTGAGATTTTCAAGTAATTAAAGGACAACCAATGATACATTAGGTGTTTATCTTTTGTCCTCATGTTGGTGATCCAATACAAAACCAGAAACACATGCAGTTATTTGATAAAAATTAATAAAATAATGCAAACTTTTCAGCAGCATTATGTCATATTCTTATGAAACCTTTGTCATCCTAAGCACAGACAAATGAAGATAAGCATAATGAAACATAGCTTGTATGGTACAGAAGATGAAAAAAGTTCTAAATACCTCAACACGAATGTCACAAAGTGCTTTCAGGATGACCACACGAACCCCAGGATCAAGATTTCCATACACTTCAACCTCAGCCCTAACAATTTCATAGATTGAGCAAATTAGGGGAGAAAAGTATCTGATGTATGGAGGTTGGAAAGAAAGAGTATTCACCCATGTGAAGCAACAAGGGGTAGATCTCCATCTGCAACCTGTAATTTGCCATTGAGAGCTTAAGTTATGCACAGACAAAATTGAAGAAGTTGAAACTTGAAAATTGTACAAAATCAGTTAAATGAGAAGGGTGAACAGTTACCCAGAACCACCAGTCCCTCAATTTTCTGCATAAGACAGTCACCCAGGTTTCACGGGTAAGTGCCATTCGTGTGACAGGAGGAATTGCCTATGACATATTAGTCATATATTGATTGTTATATGTGTTAAAAGAAAAAGAGAGATAAAACTAGTGCTGTGGTGTACTTAGTATTAACTAGAATATTTATAAATTTCCCTTCCTTTCAAGTCACAGACAAATCATGGGATTAGGAAAACAACTCAACATGTCTGCAACTAGAACAAATGCATCAACCAAAATCAACAGATTATTTTTTTCTTTCAACATTGGTAGGCAGTAAAATCAATATCAATTTCAAAAGGCAAGTAGAAGCTGAGAAAAGCAGAAATATGAAACGCAAATGTGATTGCAGAAAAATATCCATACAAAATCTCAAAACAAGAAAATTCTAAAAACACTCAGTTACTATGCAAAGACCACAGAAACTACGCAACCTGTGACATTGCCCCAAAAAGAAGGAAAGAAAAAAAAAGAGTAAGCATCTAGGCTACAAAAGATCCTATGACACTTTCTAACATGAAACAACTAGTAAACAGATCACAAAGACCAAAAGAACTCTAGAACCCACAACAGAAACATCAACTGAAATGTGATGAGACCCATCTATGCAAATTTGGTGGTCGGTTTGCTCTCACTTATACTGCCATAGAAACCAAGTAGCTCCAAATTGAGCCTTTGACGGTTTTATTCCCATCTTCATTCTTAATAAGAAATAGAGACAAAGAGGTCCTACATGCCTCTTATATTAACATTCTCTGGAAAAGGATTTAGAAGCGACTTTTTGAATACACATACAATTTGAGGATGAGGGAGAATGTTTAGTTTGATTGGAGTTGAGTGTTTTAGTTCTCTCCCTTCCTTTATACCTTTTTTTTTAATCAAAACATTCGCCTTCACAAATAGAAGAAAGGATTAAGAAGAAGGAAACCACCATGTGGTGAAACCTATGCCAATTAATATCAGACTTGTTCCCAATGTCTTTTGAGAACAAGGGCATAACTACTGTAAGGATATATCTCGTGTTTTAGTCAAAAAGCCCTATTTTCACCACCAATGTTAACATGCATGAAAAGAAGAGTTAAACAAAATTCATACCTGTATTCATTTCAAGGAATATAAATAGAAAATGTCCACAAAATTAAAATTGAAGATCAATGATAAGCTATATGGAGAATCAATATAAAAATCTCGAGTTATTTTCTAGCAGAAATGACTATATAAAACTTTTATTTGATAAAATTTTTCATTATCTTGAAAGAAAGTAAGACCAAAAGAAAATCATCAAAGAACTGAAGAAGCAAAACATCTAGAAGCAAAACAAAAACAAAAATACAATAGGATGGGAGGAGGCAGGGACCATATTCTAATAGTATAACCAATAATGTAGCTTCAAGGGTCGATCAAACTCAAAGCACCAACCTTCAACAATGGAATATGAACATCACTCAACGTGTCGTTTGGAGAAATCAATGCAGACTCAAACTCTTCTGCCGAAAACTCAACATTGATATTCAACAGGGGCCTAAAAACCTGCAAGAGAAACAAGAAGCTGCCTTATACTCACACAAATTTACAACTTGACAACGAAATATCGAAACCCACAAACTCACATTCAAAAAATTAAGCACAGACGCCAATTCCCACATCGACCGGAGATTCCACCTCGGCAATTGCAAAGGTGAAGGCGGTTCCACCAGCTCCGTCACTATCTTGCTGCATTGTTGCTGTTGCAGATGGAGCGGCGTCTCCTCATTCACCTCACTCCGCTGCTCCTTTTTGGCCTTCGGTTTACGTTCTGCCACAGACTGAACCGCCGAGAGCCTCACAGCGGCTCGCATAGTACAGGCGCGGGATGGACGGTTAGTCCTCGTGGGAAAAGAGAGTTTACTAGGAGTCATGGCGGTCAGGTCATCGCTTTCAAAGGGCAGATACTCACTAGGACCGTGGTTTTGTCGGTGAGATAAGGATTCAGGGGAGGAAGGGTGGTCGTCGGAGATCGGAGGAAGAGAAGGGTATTGCGACATCGTCGGAGAGATCAATAGGGTTTAAATTTACCTACAGTGAGCCAAAAGTAGGAGATCGGATTTCTTGGAAATTTGCATTGAAGAGAGGCAAAACAGCGATTTCGTTGAGAGTGAAAACAGAGAAGACGAAGGAGGGGGAAGACGAGAAAGCGATGGAGAAGCAAAGGTCCGAGGCATCAATCACAGTGATCAGATTTTTTTCCTGTTCCTGAGCTAACGCAAATCTTTGTACAGTAGAGAGAGACTGAAATCGGGAGAGAAAGTAGAGAGAGAAGGGAAAGAGGGGGGAAAACAGAGAGAGAGAAGGGCGAGGGGGAGGAAGCTTGGCAATAGGCATTCGATAAGTGGGTTAAACTCAATTTAAACCCTTATCTATGGCGTATTAACAACAAAAGCCCTAACTTTATTTATTACAAGGACAAGTTAGCTTGATTTTATTCTAAAATACAATTATAATCGGAACTCAAAGATTTTGTTTCACTTTAGTTCTATTTTCTTTTATATTAAAAAAATTAAATATAACAATAATAATTTTATTTATACTATATTTTATTAATATTTAAATTAAATTTTATTTAATTTTAAAAAAAATTTGACCATCATCATGGTTTTTTACTCATAAGTACCCGAACCGGCAAAAAATCAGTGATTTTTAAAAATTAAAACAAAGAGTAGATTAAAACTAACGATTCTAATTTGATTTACAATTTCGGTCCAATTTGACCCGCCTTAT
Organism: Begonia fuchsioides; assembly: GCA_003255005.1. Lineage (NCBI taxonomy): Eukaryota > Viridiplantae > Streptophyta > Magnoliopsida > Cucurbitales > Begoniaceae > Begonia > Begonia fuchsioides. The sequence continues at coordinate 4,564 of QAOC01016356.1, forward strand.
TTATCAATGCCGGTCTAACCATTTTGCGGGAAAAACTGTAAAACCGGGCCTTTGACCCAAAGTCAATTACAATCCAGCCGGAATTCAGCAAAAACCCAGTTCAAATATTCTGCAAATCCGGTCTAAATACAATAATAACATTCAAACTTATATATTCTTATACAATTTCTAACAATAAACACTAGTCGAGACAAGGCAATACCCAATTTTAGAAACGAGTTTCTGATCCAATTCTTTGGAACAAGAATCACACGAACCAATTCGAAACTAAGGCAAAATGAGACCAAAGCGGCTCGTGCCCACCGGTACATCTTAGCACCGACTAGATTGGATATGTCAAAGAGATGTGAATATCCCGAGCTCGATAGTACATTTGGTCCCGAAAAAATGAGATTTTTGCTCGTATAATTCCACTTTTTTGACTCAAAACACGAGTTAGCTTCAAGTAAACAGGACAAACAAGAGTTTGATCGGATAATCCGCTCATTCGGACACAAAACACATGATTTTGGTGAATGAATTCGAAAAAAATGTGTCGTGAGATTCCAAACGACGTGTAATTCTCCCCACCTTTGCCAAAAAAACCAAAAAATGTAGAGAGGTTAAGATCAAAGTTTCTAAAAATTAGGAAAATTCAATACAGCAGAGCCTGGTGCAATGTTCTAAGATATGTAAGAAAAAGAAGGGAAGTTCTAAAGCACAAGAGACCATACCGGAAAGACGAACACCGACCGAGATTTGGTCAACTTTCACAATGTAAATCTGAGATGAAATCCATCACTTCTGCATAAATATTAACGATCATCAAGAGCTCCTAGTGCCTTCATGTCCTCTAAGAAAGCCATGTACGAGTCGTCGATACTCTGCGGCCTTGCCATTGCTGTTGAACTGATCGATTCTGATTTCACGATAGTGGCCACTGTCGGTTGATTTGGTACTACTGGGATCGAAGTGGATGATTTTGGTTTTGTTTTTGTGACCACAGTCTCTCTTCTTACGCGTACGGAAGCAGGAACCTAAATCCAAGAGAAAAGTCAAGCCCGGAACAAAAATTCTAAACAACTCCTACCGTATAACCAAGCATATATAAGCAGTAAAAACAACATCAGTAATTATAAATTTACATTCTTAGCATATCTTCTTAATTTACTTCAGACGCAAAATTTTTTTGATTGATGCAATAAATATTATAAATAATTATTTTAATTATAATATATTAAAAATATTATATTTGGACTAATCAAAATTCAATACGTAAGAAGGTAAGTTAAAAAATATATAAGTAGGTAAAACTAGCCTTATTCAAACAACATATCTAACAAATTTTGTTAAATAAGGTCAGGAAAGTATCAAAACCACGGCTTCTGAGCTTACCATTGCAGTTAGTTCTGGAGTGTGCTGAGCTAAAGGCCTCCTAACAACAGTTGATGCAGCAGATTTCACATACGACGGCTTCGGTGGGGCAGTTGGTCTGATTGCAGCATAATCATCATCTAATAAGGGGGGAGGAGGACCGGGTGGAAGTGGAGGTGGCATCATTGGCATATGTCCAATGGGGGGACCATACGGGAATCTCGGTATCAGAGGGGGCATCATGCCCGGTCGGTAGGGTAGTGGCATATCAGGTAATGGTGGTTGCATATCGGATGGAGGTGGAGGTGGCGGTGGAGGTAGGTGGAACCGGGGAATTCCAGGGGGTAGAACATCGGGCTGCAAAGCTGGGAGAAGAGACGGTCCGGGAACTGTGGGTGGTTGTCGTGGAGGAGGTGGCGGTGGTGGGGGAAGCATCTGAGGACCATCTTTAATTGCCGATGGATTGTTGGGGCCAGATGCCGGACCTTCAGAGTGATTATTGGCTGACTTCGGATGCATCCCGAGCAAAGGAGGTGGTGGAGGCAGCGTATTAGGCGCCTACATGGAAGAAACCGACAAGCCGGTAAGCTTACCAAATGCATTAGTTTCTTGAACTGGGAATATATGTCTTCGTGTGCTAAACCTGAATTAATAAGTCTACATCCTTTGTCTGTCTACTTAAACAATTTGACCTCCTTCCTTCCTCTTTCAGTTTCATGTCATTCCTGTTATTTGAACTATTTTCAGCTCCTAATATAAGGTGAGTTGATCAGAGTATACCTAGAGTTGTTCTTTGGACATAGGATCATCTGATATTATATGTTTGAAGAACTGGGAAAATATTTAACTTCATGTTGACAACCCGAATTAACAAGTCTACATCCTTTGTCTGTCTAATTAAACAATCAGATCTCATTTCTCCCCCTTTCGATTTCATGTCATTCTTTTTATTTGAACTATTATTCGATTCCTAATATAAGGTGAGTGGATAAGATTACACCTAAGATTGTTTTTTGGACGCAGATATTATAGGTTTGAAGAACTAGGACAACATTTAACTTTGTGTTCTCAATCCGAATACATCCTTTGCATGTCTACTTAAATAATTTGACGTCCTTCCTTACAATTTCAGTTTCATGACAGTCATTTTATTTGAACAATAATTCATTTCCTAATATAATGTTAGTGGACAAGATTATACCTTGCGTTGTTCTTTGGACGCAGGATCATCTGATATTATAGGTTGGTTTCTGTCTATTTCCGGCAAGCTATGTGGTCGTGGGGGGAGTATAGACTGTTGCAAGGGTGGAGGTGGGGGAAGCAAAAGGGGGTTAGTAATTTGTTCCTTCTGTGGGACACCAGGTGGTGGTGGCGGCAATGGTGGTGGAGGAATAGTCACACCTGAGTTTCCTGTAGTAGGGTTTGGCGGCAATGGAGGAGGAGGAGGTAAAGGCAGAAAGGCAGTCATAGCAGGGACTTCGCTGGAATCCATGTCAGAAGAGCCTGACAATGGAGGTGGCGGTGGTGGGGGCGGAGGAGGTATAGCAAGAGCAATATCCTCGGAATCTGTTTTTGAGGATGATGCAACGTCACTTGATGAAGGAATTCTAGGTCCTGCATCTAAAATAAAAAATAAAAAATAAAAATAATGAAATATACATGTTAAAACTTTAAGGAAGCTACATACAATGTCGAATAACAAACCAATTGATGATTTAAACATGGGAGGCTTTCCAGGTGGAGGTGCTCCAGTGGGGTTCAAGGTAGGATGATAGTAAACTGAGTCCTGGAGAACCACAACAATTAGTATATAAAAGCATGTGAAAATGGCAGGCAAAAAAATTCAATATTTTTTTATTCTTACTTCAGGATTTGGGTGCTGGGCTAGCTCCTCTTCTTCTGTAACAGTCCTTCGAGGAGGACCCAGATGACTAAGCAAAATATGGACTATATGTTATAATCAAATCAACCAAAACTATTTGAAAATCTTGAATTAGTTGTCACAAAGTGGAAAAATAAGTAAGAATTAGCCTCTTCTACCTGAACATAACAGGAGCCTCGCCCTTTTCCCTCATTTTTTCTTCATATTCCTGAGCTCAAGAAGGTGAACAGAGGGTCAAATGCATCATCGTAAGAAACAACTGAGTAAAGCATAATCGTCCCCAGCAAAGAGCTCAATTTGTCAAACTAAAAGATACCACTCAATTAAAAGAGAGCAAAGAGATCAGTTGATCAAATATTTCGGCTAGTTGAGAGAAGCAAGAAATTACTTTCGTTATTCCCAAATAGGTTATTTTACCTTCCTCTTCTTCATTACAAGATTAAGTGTGTCTTCTAACTGTCTTTTCTTGTGTTTTCTTGCTTTATCTAGAGCCCCATCAGCCTCTGCAAGAAATTATCAGAGATATAGAAACTATTGAGTAATAAAAACCGTATCAGATGTAGCTATTCAATACATAAAAAGAATTAGCCACCATGAACAAATTGAAGAAAGCACAATTTATAGTAGTTAAATCACTGAAATGATAAGGAAAATATACGACGAGCCTACATTCTAGAGCTGAATGTGGCCTAGAAGCCTCCTCATAAAAAAATGAAACTATCAAATAAAAAATCTGGATTTCTGACTTACTCATTATTTCCAACTTCTGAATCTGGTCCTTGAGAGACTCCGGATCTTTCTTCAGAATTCCCACCTCTCTCACCTTCTTCCTCTCTTTCTTATTCTGTACATGGCACAGGAGACCAGTCAAGCCCCTCGGGTCACTTATTGCTTTAATAAAAGAGCGAAGAAACTTCAACAAGGCCAAATAACACCAGAAGCACATATCCAGATACTGTAAAAGCATTGTGATTATATTTTGGCTCTGAATAGCAGCAAAAAACAATTTCTTCCTCTTCTTCAGAGAAGCAACAATTAGACAAAAACATCGAATATATTTCATTTTATTCGCGAGATAATTGCTTCGAATCAAGAAATTCAAGAAAATGACACAAGACGTCAGCAAGAAAAATGAATTGAATCGAGTTTCCATAAATTTCGATAGGAAATTTATCGAGCTCATCGGACATTAAAATCAACAAAAAAATAATTGAGCTGATTAAGGTTACCCTTTTGAGTTCCTTTTTCCGAAGCTCCTTACGGTAAGCATCCGTAGGGTTCATCACTTTCCCTCCTTTCGTCGTCTTCATTCTGGCGATTCTCTTTCCCTTTTCTTCTCGAACCCCTGGCTGTTGCTGTCCTTCTTCGTTACAATGAAGAAGGAATTGAAATCTGAAAGCAGGTCAGGTTACGAACAAGCGATCTAGTCGCCACTCCCTCTCGGCTCTCCTCGTCTCGTACAGATACACGATCTATGTCGTCTTCTTATCAGCCGAACATGACAACAGAAACTCGACATGTCGTACAAAAAAATATGATTTTTCAACCTTTAAAGAAATACGTTAAAATAATTTTAAACTTTGAAAATAATTAAAAGAAATTTGGGACGGACCGAATGTCAGTGCATGCGCAGGCAGAATGATTTAAATTTTTATTACGTATTCACACTTTAATAATAAAATATTTTTAAAAAAATTATAACTTTAAAATAATTACATAATTTATTATATTTTATAATTATTAAAATTAAAATAATTAATTAAAAATAGGTACATTATCTAAAATTTATAAAGATTTTAGAATAAACTCTTCTAATATTATTAAGACCCAAGATAGCCAGCAGGCAGCAATGATCAACGCATTAGCAGAAAAACCATTTAAGTGCTTCTTCTCATTAACGCTATTTGATTGGTCGATTCTCACGAGACACATGAGAACGATGGACAGACAGGTTGGCATCAAAGCGAGCATCAAAAGATAAGTACTCGGAGCCCGCACAGGCATAGCTCAGTCGGTTCAGAAATTATAGAGTTGGTAACAAAATAAGTGGTCGGCTCTCCTTTGCATGCAATGCTATACAATTGAATGAGGATTGCTCCACTGAGACCAAGAAACCCCTGCAAAACAGAGAAAAAATGATTGATTAATTTACAAAAATGAGGGAGTTGAAAGCATCAAGCTACCACGGGAGATATATGGAACTTGAAACACTAATGTAATGTCTTTCGGTGCTCTTAATATAATATTGCCTTACAATCTAAATCGCGTTGTACTGAATAAGATAAAAGGATTCTGTATACCGACTGGTATGAGTTTGACCCTCGTATATAACATCGTCCTTGCCCTAAGATGACGGGTAACCACAAGTACCCTCTAAGTCTCTTGAAGAAAATATTGCTGGAGATCGAATTACATTGATCATATACTCCAATTACAAGGTAGAAAATGACCAAAAAGATGAAAAGAAACTGGGAAAAGCTCAGAAAAGCTACCTTCATTATACCGACAATGTGCCCCCAAAATCCTTTTGACCAGTAACCAGTAACCACATTGGCAGTATTGAAAAAGGTTTGGGCATGTGACCAACAGACCAAGCATATCACCGGCACCGGAGGCCTCTGAATCATCCCGGAGACTGCAGCCCACATGAAAAAGTACCCGGCGAAGCACTGGACGGACCCCGCCACCAGGACCACCCACGGCCCACCGAAGAATCTCGCCGCAGAACGGGAATCACCGTGCGTAACGGCGGAGTAAAGCAGACCGGAGAGGATTCCGTCGTTCGCCCCAATATCCTTGATAACGGAAACGGTGTCGAGAGTGGATTGGTTGCATTCCGGTGGAGCACTGGATCCATATGCTCGCCACCGTAGCGATCCATTCGGTGGTCGGAATCTGGATATCCATGGTCATCTCTGCAAATCCTTCAACCGGCTACTGCGACTTGATTATAGCTTCCGATTTGAGTAATGGGCTAGATTGAATTTCGCAGGATTCTCCTTCAAAATCCCCAAAACGGGAAAAATTCGATTTGGGGCGGCCATTGTTTCATTTCTTTCAAAGAACAGTCTTTTTCAAACGCTGTATAAATTTCTAGACGAAACCCAGAATCACGACCATTTGGTGGTCAACACATGAGCTGAGATTTTACAAGCGTGGATTTCCAATTTCTCTGCCTCTTTAAATTATTAAAATAGATAAAAAAATCATCCAAAATACATCCCAACCTTGCTCCTTTCTATTTATGTTACATACATCAAGAACAATGCTTGCTTCCAATCGAGGATGAAACCGAACCGAATCAGTCCACCCTTGAATACATCCCATTAAAATTTAAATCCAAGAAACAAAAACTGCGCCAAAATAAATAAATAAATTAAGTGCAAAAAAGAATAAATCCCAAGAATGAGAAAGTAGCTTAATTTGTACCCAAAAGTCAAAATCTTTCGCTTCCAGGGCCTTCACACACTGGCCCGACAGTTTGTGAAGAGGTTAAATCACGGTGACTTAGAGGCCCAGAGATAAGAGTCATTTACCTGATATCTCAAGGAGCTACCACAACATTGGAGGTAACAGCTCTCATACTAGGACAATGCAGAAGTCGAACCTAAGCTCTTGTACTCAATCTACCATCTCTGAGTCAACGGGTAGCTCAACTATTTGGGCCAACATAATCATAGTTTAAGTACCTCAAACATGTCATGGATATTGTCTGTACAAAGTTTCTTCTCGTATTAAATATCAAAAACAAGGTCCCGAAAGAAACATTAAATTCCCGGTTACAAATCGCTACACAATAAACATATCTTATCATCATTGTCACATGCCCTAATCCATCCACCGATCACAACATTACACGACCTTAAACCGAATATGTAGGGCAGGTCCGAGGCATCGCCTGTATTTTTGGATCTTCAATCAATCTTCTTTGGATTCACTTCGAGAATCTCTTTACATTCATTATTCTCTCAAAACCCCAACATGGGCAATCTCTCAAAACCCCAACATGGACAAATTACATAATATCGCAAAACTTGGGATTTTAATCTTTAATCCTGGGATTTCTATCAAAATTTTCAATTTCTCAGGCCATCAGTTCATTTGCAAGCAAAAGGTATGTTCTTCCTATTAACATTAATCGAAAATCTCCATATAGCAGAAATCAGATGTCATTCGCCGTTAATTGAATGCTTGCTTCAGAAATAGAACTAGTATACAGCTTCAAAGAAAAGAACCTGAGGTTGCAAATGCCCTCTTTCACACATGGAGAGCACTTCAGCCCAGCTCCCAATAACCTACACATCAGGTAAAAAACAATTACACAAGATGCGGATTATGTTATTTACGGACACGTATACAGTCGAAACAATAATTTACCTTGACAGTTTTATCATCATACATTATCCAACATTCATGCTCATGACTATATGCAAAGCAGTGATAGTGTTGCCCATAGTAGCAAACCTGAATGTAAATAATTATTTATGTTAAGATCAATTTCAAACCCACCTCGGATTTTCAAAATAGATGTCCAAAATAGTTTTTGATTGTCACAGAAATAATTACCACAGAGACCAAAGAGTGAGTATTTTTTGGTTCCAAACCACGATAGAGGAACCCAATATCTATGTCAGTACTCAGCGCAGATAATGTTGCTGTTATGTCAACGATACTCTCACAAGTATTTTGCCAACCCAAAACTGGCAAGATAAAATATAAAGTTTATTAGATTACAATGAATGATAAAGTAGCAAAAAATTATGAGTAATGTTAGATTTACCTTCTTAACATAACTTCTTATTGTAAAGTCAATTGTGATTGGTCTAATTTTTAATTTTACAATTAAAAATTCTGAAGAATTTTTTTTTTTCAGAATTTCAAAGGTTTTTGTGTGGCGTCTTTCTCAGCCATATCTTCTGATTTAGCCTGGAATAGAAAGTGAACACATAATGTGTAAGATGAGACCCAATTTTCAGGATCATAAAGCAATACTGTTCATACAGACCCTCGAGTAAGATTTCACAAGAGGCAATAGTATTTTCTGATAATCATAAGAACAAACAGGCTCGAGCTTGAGTTCTAAATGCTGCATTTTGGTAACATTTTTCAAAACCTGAGCATCAATTTTGCTAATCTGCATACAAAAAAAAAAATAATATAACAAACTCAACATGTGATTGTAAAATTAAATGGAATGAAGAAACCTCTACAGATAATTGTTCTTTTTGCTGTTGAATTGCAACTTCTATACAAGTATCAGCCTGATGAGAATAGTCTTTAGCCCTCCAATATTCATTTTCCCCAGATTCA
>QAOC01016368.1:0-84947 GCA_003255005.1 Begonia fuchsioides
GTTTGGTTGGGGAAGGCTCATCCCAAAAGCTATTGGACCATCTTGAGATTGAAAAAGAAGCATACAATTTGAGAATTTCCATCAACTGTGCAGGGATTTTACAAGGTAATTCTCACATCGATGTCGAAAAAGTTCATATGGATCCCAATTAAGTTATTGAACTAAGTAACAATATGATTATGCCAAACTTAATATAAGAATAGTGTATGGTAAGGATGTAAAGATCCCAAATTTAATGATCCACGAGCTAAGAAGAGAGCGAATTCCTCTGATCAAAGTGCTAAAAAGGAGCCACTAGACAGAAGAAACTACTTAGGAATTCCAAGGAGATATGAAAATGGGCTATCTAGAGTGGTTTAACCTACAATTTTGAGGACAAAATTTCAAATAAGGGGGGTGAAATGTAACACCCCACTTTTTTTAATGTAAAATAACATTATATGAATTTAGTGTTTTATGTTTAAGGAATGAAATGTACTAAGAAAAGATGAATATGGAGATGAATTGGAAACAAATTTGGTGTTTGAATCATAGAAATCTAAGTTGTATAACAAAAGTTATGAAAGTTTTAACTGCCGGTCGACCTATGAACAATGTCTGGTCGACACAATTGTGTGTTTGGGTCGACCCAAGGAATTTGGTGGGGTCGACACAAACGTAAGTTTCGGTCGACCCCAGGAAATTAGAGGGGTCGACACAAATGTGAGTTTGGGTCGACCCCAGGATGTAGAAAGGGTCGACACATTCATCCATGCTGTTGAAAAGTCAGCCAAAAACGTGGAGAAATCTGACGGTGGGCGTGAAGAAACATTGTTTTTGGTTTAACTAAAGGGATAAGAAGGCATGGTCGGCCTTTCCCCTACCAGCATGGTTCCTTCTCCGTATTTTACTTTAAGTTACACGTCTTGACAAGGGGAGAGGGAGATTGAGAAAGAAAGGAAGTTCTATGAGAGGAAAGAAGACGGAGAAAGAAATTTATTTCAGAGGAGAGGAGAAGACTCAGAAGTTCCGAGGAGATTGAAGTCCAAGGTACTCTTCTATCTTTAAGTTCAGGTTTATTGATGATAAAAAATAAGAGTATCGTTTGAATTGATGGAGAGATATGAATGATTTCATGTTAATTGTCGTGAAATCGTTTAAGTATGAACAAAGTTAGAGTCTTGAAGGTTCAGTCGATATGTATTAAGATTTAGAGTTTATATCCTTCATAAGAGTTAAAGTATACACTTAGAGGAATTTATATCCGTTGGAATCACTTGATTTGGAGCTATGTAGGAAAAGTTATGGACGTCGCAAGTTGGTGTACGAAAACTGGGGGGGAGTTTGGGTCGACCCCTTGTAGTTTGGGTCGACCGAAACTCAATTCCAGAAGCGCGACGTCTCTGTTTGTCGACATGGGTCGACCCCAGAAAGTTTATGTCGACCTAAATCACTGTTCAAACAGTGAATACCCTCTGTTTTGTCGACGTACGTCAATATGCTTTAGTTTTCTGAATTGGATGTCTCCTAAGAAGTTATAGTGGACTGTTTAAGGAACAATTTGACACTTTAATCATCAGAAATGGATCATTATCGAAGAAGTTATGGTTGTTTGAAGTTAATGAATAATATTACTTGCGTTTTAGGTTTTTCAAGTGCAGCAACGTATTGATCAAGTTTTCAATAAAGCTAAGGACCTAAGGTAAGTTAATGTTGCATGTGATTGGCCCTGAGGGGACTACATTACAAAGATTAGGATTTTATGATTATGAAATATGCTAGATTGTTTGGGGTGTACTGCACAATACACCGACCTCAATTTATTTGAGGATATGTTTGTGTGCCTTGTATGATGAATGATTGATGTTTGGTGTTAGAATAAAGATGCATGTTTAGAATGCTTGCAATGTTTCAATTGTATATTTTATTTCATGTTTACGTGTTCATGCATTTTAATTGTTCATGCATCATGGTTTTAAGAAAAATACGAAAATGATTTACATGCATGATTTTCATCATAATATGCAACGGGTCGTTGAAGGCGGAGCTCGAGTTAGACTGCCTCGAGGGAGGCCAAATGGTGTCTACTCTCTCCCGTGGTGCCTTCAACGATCAAATAATGAAAGAAATGAAATGAACGAAACGTACGTAAATAGTTACATGTGGGGCGGGGTTGAGTTTGGTTGTCCCGAGAGGTTGGACCAAATGGTGCCTACTCTCCCCTAGACGGTATTACCCACATTAACTGGACTGTTAAGTGAAAGAAAAGAAATGAAATGATGATATACGTGATGTAAACTCTGAATTCAAGTTTTGTGGATGGTCGTCATATGGGGGGCGGATCCACACCACGAAAATGAAATAAACTGCATTGTTTTTATAAAGCAGCATATGCATAAAGGTCACATGAATGTTTTATTGTTATGGATTAACTTACTGAGCGTTAGGCTCATTTAATAAGCTTTGTAATGTAGGGATAAATGCTTGAGGTTGTGGAGTGCGTCCATCGCGGAAGCTTGCGGCTGTTAGTGCAATTTTGACCGGTGGGTGGCTCATGTAAATGAAAATGTTCTGTTTGAAAACGAATGTATAATATGATGTTTAGTTTATAACTATTTTTTTAATATAATTGGTGTTGATGAAGTTAAACAAAAGTCTTCCGCTGTATTTTATCTCAAGGATTTCAAATTGATAAGTTTTACCTTAAATTGTTTAAAGAGAGTACAATGTAAAAAAAAAAATTTAATTAAGCAAAGGAAAAATCGGGCGTTACAGATGGTGCTTATTGAAAGTAGTGGAGAGATTGTAAGTGAAGATGAACCCATGGAGGAAGAGGAAGACTTAGTTGCCGAAGCAAAGGAGGAAATATGCTGAGCACAAGAGGGCCGCCTCCTAATGGTGATTCAAAGAACCCTCACTATGAATGGCCGACCAGATTCTATCCAAAGAGAGAACATATTTCACAGCCGGTGCTTGATCAAAGATAAAGTTTGCTCCTTAATCATTGATGGTGGAAGTTGTACAAATGTAGCCTCCACCGAGCTTGTAGAAAAATTGGGGCTTAAAACCGAGGATCATCCCACTCCTTATAGGCTCCGATGGTTGAATGATGAAGGGGACCTTATGGTGACTAAGCGCACAAGAGTGGAGTTCTCAATTGGAAGTTACAAGGATGCTGTGTTTTGTGATATATTGCCTATGGATGCAAGCCACATTCTTCTCGGGACACCATGGCAATTTGATCGGCACGCCATGCATGATGGTTTATCCAATGAGTATTCATTCAAGTGGGAAAACCGGAACATCAAGCTTGCACCACTAGCACCCGAAGACATTGCTAGGGATGAGAGGTTGAGAAGGGAGAAATCTTCCAACAAAGTATTGTTCATTACCAAAAGGGAGCTATCTCGGGTGGTGCTCCAAGAAGAACCGGTTGTATTGATCCTATTCCGGGAAAGAATGGAAGAAATAGGAGGAGCTCCGAAGGAAGTTTTAGCACTCATTGAGGAATATGGAGATGTGTTCCCCGAGGAGCTACCGATTGGCTTACCTCCTATCCGGGGGATTGAGCATCGGATTGAACTCAGCCCTTGTGCGGTGCCGACTCTTTTGGTACCAAAGAAGGATGGTTCATCCCGAATGTGTGTTGACAGTCGAGTAATCAACCACATTACTATCAAGTACCGGTTTCCAATACCATGGCTTGATGACCTTTTGGATGAACTTAGTGGGCCAGCTTTCTTTTCAAAGATTGATCTAAAAAGTGGCTATCATCAAATACAGATGCATGAAGGGGATGAGTGGAAAACGGCTTTCAAAACCAAGTATGGCTTATATGAATGGTTAGTCATGCCATTTGGGCTATCTAATGCCCCGAGTACTTTTATGCGATTAATGAATCATGTGTTGAAAGATTACTTGGGAAAATTTGTGATAGTTTACTTTGATGACATATTGGTTTATAGTGAAAATCATTTGGAGCATTAGGCACACCTTCGGTCCTTGTTTGAAACACTTAGAAGTGCACGGTTGTTTGGTAATTTGAAGAAGTGTTCTTTTGTCCAAGAAATGGTGCACTTTTTCGGGTTTATACACTCCAAGGAAGGAATTGAAGTAGACCAAAGCAAGATTGAGGCTATTCAAGAATGGCCAATCCCAAAAGGTGTCTCGGACATTAGGAGCTTTCATGGGTTGGCTTCTTTCTATAGAAAGTTTATAAAGGGGTCTAGCACCATTGTGGCCCCTCTCACGGATTGCACCAAGAAGGGGAAGGACTTTGAATGGACCACGGAATGTCAACAAAGTTTCAATTGGATCAAGGAAGCCCTATGCAATGCTCCTCTCCTTATGCTCCCAAGCTTCAATAAGGTGTTTGAAATTGATTGTGATGCTTTGGGATTAGGAATAGGGGCTATGTTAATACAAGAAGGAAGGCCCGTAGCTTACTTTAGTGAAAAGCTAAAAGGGGCAGCCTTGAATTACTCTACTTATGACAAAGAAATGTATGCTTTGGTGCGAACAATTGAAGTGTGGCAGCATTATCTCCTTTCTAAAGAGTTTATTATACACACCGACCATCAAGCTTTGAAGCATATTAAAAGCCAAGGAAAACTCAGCAAGAGAGATGCAAAGTGGGTGGAGTTTCTTGAGAGGTTTCCATATATTGTCAAGTACAAGAAAGGAGAAGTAAATGTGGTGGCCGATGCTCTCTCAAGAAGAATTGTTCTACTCACCGAACTCAATTCCTGGATCTTGGGGTTTGAATGGATAAAGACTTCCTACAAAGAAGACCCCGACTTCAATAAATAGTATGAAAAGAGTGTGAACAAAGAAAGTTGTGGCTATCACCTAGCAGATGGATATCTTTACAAATGAGGACAACTTAGTATTCCCCAATGTAGCCTTCGGGAATCCTTGGTGAATGAAGCTCACGGTGGTGGCCTAGCAGGTCATTTTGGGGAAAAGAAGACCTTGGAGATAGTTAAGGAGCATTTCTTTTGGCCCCACATGATCAAGGATGTCCACAAGTGGATAGAAAGATGTATCATTTGCAAGAAGGCTAAAAGCCAAGTGCTTCCCCAAGGGTTATACATGCCATTGCCGGTTCCCTCTCAACCTTGGGTGGATGTTAGCGTGGACTTTGTTTTGGGGATTCCTCGGACCCCTAGAGGTAAAGAAGCAATAATGGTGGTCGTTGATTGCTTCTTCAAGATGGCTCATTTCATTGCTTGTCACAAGACTGATGATGCCAACCAAGTAGCCGACTTGTTCTTCAAGGAAGTTGTTCGGTTACATGAAGTTCCAACCACAATTGTCTCGGACTGGGATACAAAGTTCCTAAGCTCCTTTTGGAAGACCTTGTGGAGGAAGCTTTGAACTAAATTGTTGTTTAGCACCTCTTTCCATCCTCAAACAGATGGCCAAACATAAGTAGTGAATCAAACTTTGTGGGCCTTGTTAAGAAGCATTGTTGGGAAAAGGCTCTCGGATTGGGATATACAATTACCACATGTAGAGTTTGCATACAACCGAAGTGTGCATTGTGCTACTCAAGCTTCTCCTTTTGAGGTTGTCTACGGGTTCAATCCCTCAACTCCCTTGGATTTGATTCCCTTGCCGAGCCATTAACTAGCTAATCCCGATGGAGTACAAAAGGCTAAACAAGTTCAAGCCATACATACAAAGGTGCAACGAGCCATAACAAGGAAGAATGAAGCCTATGCCAAATTTGCTAACTGTAGCCGTAAGGATGTGGAGTTCAAAGTGGGAGACCTTGTGTGGTTGCATCTAAGGAAAGAGAGGTTTCCGAGCCAAAGAAAATCTAAGCTCCTTCCTAGAGATGACGGACCATTTGAAGTCACCGAGAAGATCAACAAAAATGCATACAAGTTAAAGCTCCCGGGGGAATATGGAGTATCTACCTCTTTCAATGTCCAAGACCTTTCCCCTTATTTGGGAGAGATTGAAGAAGATGAGGAGGGGCAGCCCCTGGATTTGAGGACAAATCCTCAATCACCCAGAGGGGATGATGTGCCCGAGGACTCCCACCCACCGGAAGGCATGGTGACCTGCAGCCGTGCAAGGCGTCTTTCTAATGTTTTTGTTGATTTTTCAGGGACATTAATACCTCCAAGAGGTCTCTTGGATGCTCCCACTTCTATTGACAAAGAGCTCCCCAAGCATTGCCTACAATGGGAGCATGGAATGAGGGAGACAACCATCGAAGTACCAAGAGCACCTCCGTCCGAGGCATCCCACCCGAGGGTGCACCAAGCCAAGGCCTAGTGGATTGCTCTCCTTGGCATTCTTCATTCTAACAAGAGGATATCATAGCAAGGGGAGGGCTGTTTGGTCATCACGTTGTCATGTATATATATATGTGATGTAGTTTAAAGTTGTAACCAATTTTTGGGTTGAAGCTTTGTTAGGTGTTGGTTCGGATTGGACCAACTTGCTAGGTTTTGGTTCGGTTTGCACCAAGTCAAGTTCCTTCTTGTTGGGACTTAGGGAAAACCTATTTTCCAAGTGAATTCTGTAATTTTGTTGGAAACTTGGACGTGGGATAGAGTCAAGAGCTGGTGGAGTGGGAGGCAAGTTGATGGTAGGCCCTTTGTCCACCAAACTCCCCTACTATTACCACTCATTTAGTCCCTATTTTAGGCTAGAGTCTAATTTTGTCTTTTTTTGAAGGTTTGGAGGGTATGAAACTCTACCTTCACGTATTGTAATGGAGAAAAAGAATTAGACAAATTTGAAGAAGCTTGAAGCTCTCAAAATCTCCCCCTTTTCTCTCGGCAATTTGGAGCTTTGGTGAGTAATATCCATAGTTCTACTTTGTTAAGGGTGTTGGTGTCTTTCTAGGGCCACTAAACCATATTCCAGCCTTCCTCCACTCTTGTTTAGATCAAGGTAAGCCTGGAAATCCCATAGCTCTCCTTCTGACATGTTCGAGAGCCACCGCTACCCGGAGGGCATGATAACCTGAGGTCGTGCAAGACAATTTACTAACTTGTCTGCTGACTTTGCAGGTGTGACATTTCCTTTAATGGGCCTCTTAGATGATCCCTCACCCCTTGAAAAAGAGCTTCCCAAATATTGTTTGCATTGGGAATTTGAAGAGGAGAAGTTGACAACCGATGCCCAAAGCCTTTCTTGCCGAGACAACCTATCCGAGCCTCGGCCATGTCCAACTCCAAAAGAAGGGAAAGCCGACTTCACTTTGTCCACCATGGGAGAGGACGCCGTTCAAGTGTGGTCCAAGAAGGATGTAAGTGATCATATCCATTTGTCAATGGACAAGTGATGGACCGAACCTTGCCAAAAATCCTCTTCACTTTGAGCACGGATTGGAGCCCAATAAATCAAAGGAGAGGTTGGTCCAACAATGGAGGTTTGCTAGTTCGTCACTTGGAGATTTCTTGTTTGTTTAGAGTACTTGTAAATTGTAATTATTCTAGTAGCTTGAAATGATGTATAGAGGTTGGTTCGGTTGGGATCAATTTGCTGGAAATTGGTTCGGATTGGACCAATTTATGCTCCATCATGTTGGAGCTTAAGGGAAATATTATTTCCCATGAAGTTTGAATTTGTAAAGTCTTTTAGACGTGGTTTAGGTCTAGGGAGTGTTTGAGTTGGGAGACAAGTTAAAGGTGGGCCCCTTTTTCCCATCTACCTCCTACTTAGCCACTCATTAGTCCTAAATTTAGGTTTTTAATTGCTTTTGTCTTTTGTGTAAGTTCTAAGGGGTATGAATCCCTCCTCCCACGTCTAATGAAGTAGAAAAGAATTTGGTAAATTGCAGAAGCTTGAAGCTCTCTCAATCCTTCCCTTTTCTCACGGCAAGATTTGATTTTGGTGAGTAATATCCATAATCTTTCTTTGTCTTTGGTGTTGGTATCTTGCTAGAGTCACTTAGCCTTTATTCCAATCTTCCTCCACACTTGTTTTGAGTCAAGGTAAGCTTGAAAATCACATAGCCAACCTTCCATTTATTTGTTTGGGGATTATTATTGTTCTTGTTGGTTGCTGCCGGTTCTATTTTAACCTAATTCCAGTTTGTGTCACAAAAGTATCATCTGTATAAACTTCTGTTTCCCGTGTGCTAATTTCCTAAAATTTGGACTGTGAGTTCTTCATTCGTGTCTTAAAATATTTGGTCTATCATTGTGTTCCCTGTTTCCCCCCATTTAGGAGTTGTGCCTTCATCTTTCCACTTTCTTTCACCAGAGTACCTGAAATCCGTCCATTCTGTCGACTGATTTTTAAACTCTCATAAATTGTAATTTACTCGTGTTTTTTTTTGTCTAACCACTTGCATTCTCTCCCTCTTTCATTGAAATTGATTTTTGCCAATTTTCTCATTCCCAGACTCTCTGTATTGAAAGTTGTGCAGAAGTCTTTCACTGCCTATTGTACTGCCAAGTCCTGTTTTGTCGGTTTGTGAATTAGAAACTAGTCCCGTGCCATTTTAAGTTTTACACCTGCTTTCAGTCTGAAAATTTGGCCAAAGTTAGTCCACTCCTTAAAGTTTAATTCCTTTAAAATCTTAGCCAA
The DNA here is from genome assembly GCA_003255005.1 of Begonia fuchsioides. Classification (NCBI taxonomy): domain Eukaryota; kingdom Viridiplantae; phylum Streptophyta; class Magnoliopsida; order Cucurbitales; family Begoniaceae; genus Begonia; species Begonia fuchsioides. Next base: position 8,533 of record QAOC01016368.1, read on the forward strand.
AGGGCCTGATGTGCCTTCGGGTGAGGTTGGCACGTCGGGGGTGGTCGAACGCACGGTCACGTAGCCGATGTGGTCCGTGATCGCACTCCGTTCGGAAACTTGTCGTGCGGAAGCGTATTTTATGTGGAGGTAAGGTAAAAAGGGTATTTTTATGGGAATGGGTCGTCGGAAATTTGGAATGGTTCGGATGGATTTTGATATGGCTCGGGATGGAAAAATAAGGTGAATTTCGAAGTGGAGGTAGTGTTGATACTCGGGGATGGTTTCGGTAATGAGAAGGTTAGAGGTGGCTGGTGAATGGAAATCAAGTCAAACGCTCGAGCAATCGAAGTGTTTGACTCGGTAGACCTTGGTTTGCACACGGATATTACGCACCGTGCACTTGCAAGGGGTGACGGATGCTTGGCCGGATATGACACACCGGAGAAGCAAGGTCGGCTGAGGGAATTTGACAATAAGGCTCGAAGCTCTTTGATTATCAAACATTCACTACTTCATTCAAGTGCAAGTGTTACACTTAAATACTAAACGTAAAACATAAAAAGCTAAGAAAGATAAATTAAGCCCTTGGATGACTTGAACGTCTTGGATTGCTTCGGAAGGTCTCCGGTTGACTTTAGGTTCGGTTCATGAAGATTGGCACGGTTGGTTTTGCGTCTTGACCGAAGGTGACCTTGATTGACCGAGAGGGTGCACCGGTTGTAATAATCTTCGAGCCATGAAAGATTGGCTCATGCCAATTTGGATCCGGGGCTTCTAAAAGGCTCTCGGTGGTCAAAAGAAAGTGTCACGTGGTCTGGTTCCTTGGTTGTCCGACAATGATTCATGAATGTGCACGGGCGACTTGAAAAAGACCGAACCGGTGGTTGATCCGATCTCGGATATGGTGGGATCCGCGAGGATATTGTGGAAAGTTGTTGCTCGAAGATCCTCTGAAGATTCAACAGATTGATCACGGATTTTATGGATAAAATCCCTTGTGGCTCGCCGGTTTGTTGGTGAACGGTCTTGTGTGCGCGGTTTGACCTTATCTTCATGTCATCACGAGATTTGTCCGTGCCATTTTGAAAAGGTTGTTATCCAACGATCCTCCTACGAATATGGCAGCTTTAGCATGGGCTGGGCTTGTCTCGGCCGGGAGCCTCAGATGTGTCATGGGCTGGGCTGTTGGGCGTGTCATGGCCCGGATCCTGGGCGCTGGGCGTGTCATGGCTCGGATCCTAGGCGCTGGGCGTGTCATGACCCAGATCCTGGGAGCCGGGCGTGTCATGGCCCGGATCCTGGGCACTGGCCGTGTCATGGCTCGGATCCTGGGCGCTGGGCGTGTCATGACCCGGATCCTGGGCGCTGGGCGTGTCATGGCAGGACATGCTCGGCCGCCCACCAAGCAAAATTCTTGACTTTTCCCGATTTGACTCAGGCATTGTTTCTGAAGGTAAGCTTCTTGAAAAATGAGCACAAAAATTATTGAAATTGAGCGTGCTCAATGGGGCTAGTTCCATGATGTGCTCCCGTTGCACATCATCCTCCCGGGGTACTTGAGGATTTGTCCTCAAATCTATCTTTTCCTCATTAACCTCTCCCGGTTGGAGGTTAATAGGTTGCTCATCCTTCGGAAAGGGTGGTGATTTGTCGGGAGGTTTCCTTTGGCACTTTTCCCGAAATTTGTCAATGAAAAATCCATGCTTTCGGTGAAGGATCTTGACAATGAGCTTCTTTGGACCAAGTCTAAGTAACCTCCTTTTTCGGCTTACTAAAAATGGCACCTTTGCCGGATTTTTTTGTAAGGAGGTCCATTCGGTAAGGTGGTTCCCGAATCGAAGATAGTTTGGTGCGTAACTCCTCAGAAAAGTGGTAATTCATCGGGTAGTTTCTTCGGGAACCCGACTTCGTCATGATCAAGAGGGGGTGGAACACTCTCCGGAATCGGACCTTCATCATCAATTCTATGATCTTGGTTCTCGAATTCCTTTTGTTTCTCCAACCTTGCCAATTTTTCAGCCTCATCCTTGGCCACTTGTTCCGGTGTCATTGGAGCTAGGATAATGTTGCGCCCGTTCATCTTGAATGAATATTGGTTGGATCGGCCGTGGTGTAGTGCGTCTCGGTCAAATTGCCATGGTCGTCCGAGAAGTAAATGGGCGGCTTTTATCGGTACCACGTCACATAAGATCGTGTCGTTGTAATGGCCGAGTGTGAACTCCAATCGGGTTTGTTTGGTGACCTCCAACTCGTTCCGACCGGAAAACCACATTAGTTTGTATGGCGCCGGGTGTTCAGTTGTGGTTAGCGCCAATTTGTCGACCATCTCTTGTGAAGCCACGTTGGACCAATTTCCGCTATCAATAATCAAGGAGCAAACTTTCTCCTTGATTAAAAAATGGCTGTGAAAAATATTTTCACGTTGCCCCTCTCGGGGACTTGGCTCGTCGAGCATGGATCGCCCGCTCGTGAAAACAAAATATCAGGGTTCGAAAAAAATTTCGTGAAGGTGAATAAAAATCGAACCTTTGGACCTTTTTTGCTCTTATAAGAAAGGGGATACTAATATTGTGGCCGATGCTTTGTCAAAACGAAGCATATTGTTTACCAAGATGCGAGTGAGATTTTTCGGGTTTGAATGGGTCAAGCAACTCTATAAGGAGGACCCCGATTTTAGTACTCACTTTGAAGCCGCATCAAAAGGAGAGTTATCGGGTTACCACATTACCGATGGCTACCTCTTACGAGGAGGAAGGCTATGTGTCCCGAAAGGGAACCTACGGGTGTCTCTCATCACCGAGGCACACGGTGGCGGGCTCGCGGGGCATTTCGGAGAGAAGAAAATGTGGGAGATGCTCAAGGAGCATTTTTATTGGCCACACTTATTCCGGGACGTGCACCATTATGTACAAAGGTGCATTGTTTGCAAAAAGGCCAAAAATCGGACTTTGGCTCAAGGATTATATCAACCCTTGCCGGTGCCGGATCATCCATGGCAAGCCGTGAGCATGGACTTTGTAGTCGGTCTCCCTCGGACAAGCAACCGCAAGGACTCGGTCATGGTTGTCGTGGATCGCTTTTCCAAGATGGCACATTTCATCCCGTGCCATACAACCAATGACGCAACTTACATCGCGGACCTTTTCTTCAAGGAGGTCGTTAAGCTACACGGAGTGCCACATTCTATTGTCTCCGACCGCGATGGTAAGTTTATAAGTACTTTTTGGAGAACTTTGTGGGCAAGGCTCGGAACCAAGCTTTTATTTAGCACGGCCTTTCACCCACAAACCGATGGACAAACGGAGGTGGTCAATAGATCACTAGGGGCTCTATTAAGGAGTGTGATCAAGAAAGGCACCAACACATGGGAATCCAAATTACCCTTCGTAACGGTAATGGTAATAAATCTCAAGGTGAGTAATATCCTTGATCTTTGGTTTGTAACTGTGTTGGTGCCTTGCTAGAGCCACTAAGCCCTATTCCAATCTCCCTTCCTCACTTGTTTAGGATCAAAGGCGAGTTTGGAAGTCCCATAGCTAACCTTCCGTTTGTTATTGTGATTGTGTTGTTGCTTGTGTGTTGGTTGCTGTTTTTATTTCTACCCGAGTGGATTTCGTGCACTAAAAGTCCACTCTGTGTCATTTTCTATTTTTCGTGAGTAAAAACCCTAAATTTTTGGTTGTGAATTCTTCTTTCATGGCCTGAAATTTCTGTTCTTTCCTTTTACCAAAACCCTTCGCCCATCAAAAGTTGTACTTACAACTTCCCCCTCATTCTGCCCGAGTTCCCGAAATCGAACAGTTTCTGTCCATCCATTTTCCAACCTACATATCTCCTAACCTAAAGTGTCTTTTTCCATCAAACAACTTGCATTTTCTTTCCCTTTCATTGAAGTTGTTTTCTGCCAATTTTTACATTCCCATGTTGCCTGCATTTGAAGTTGTGGAGAAATCTTTACCCCTCCACGTCACTGTTTTCTGTTTTGTGTCTGTTTGTACACTCAAAAGTATTCCCGTGCCATTTTAAGTCCTCAACGTGTTTTCAAGCTGTAAATTTGGCCCAGCTTAGTCCACTTCCTAAAGTTTCATTTGGCTGAGTTTATTTGACTTAATCCTGTATGCATTTGGAACATTAACCATTACACCTCACTGTTTCTGTCTTGGACTTTCTCCTTGGCAGATTACCCTTGTGTCTTCTTTCTCCTGACACTTCTCATAACCTCGAGCGTGTCAGGGGCCATGATGGTGCTAAAGCCCTTTATGAACCGTCGATAAAAATTGGCCAATCCGTGGAAGCCATTCTCGGATGGCTTTCACCTTTTCTTCATCCACTTCCACGCCATACTTGGACAATATAAATCCAAGGAAGTGAATACGTTCTTGAGCAAATGCGCACTTGGCTTGATTTCCATATAATCGGGCTTGCCGCAATGTGATGAAGAGTTGCTCCAAGTGCTCTAAATGGCTCGGTATGTCCGTGCTATACACAAGGATATCATCAAAATAAACGATGATAAACTTGCCAAGGAAGGCTCGGAGGACATGGTTCATGAGCCTCATGAACGTACTCGGGGCATTCGTGAGACCGAAAGGCATAACTAACCATTCAAACAATCCATACCTTGTTTTGAATGTCGTCTTCCATTCGTCGCCTTCCTTCATGCAGATTTGGTGGTATCCACTCTTGAGATCAATCCGCGAAAATAGCTTGGCCCGCTAAGTTCATCCAAAAGATCATCGAGCTGAGGTATTGGAAACCGGTACTTGATCGTGATGTCATTGACCGCTCGGCTATCGATACACATGCGGTGCGTGCCATCCTTTTTAGGCACAAGGAGGGCCGGAACCGCGCACGGGCTCAAAGACTCCTTGATGTAACCTTTCTCGAGGAGCTCTTGTACTTGGCGTTGTAATTCCTTGCTTTCTTCCGGGTTGAGCCGATAAGGGGGTCGGTTGGGCAAGGTGGCTCCCGGTTGAAAGTCAATTTGATGTTCTATCCCTCGGTATGGAGGTAACTCCGAGGGGAGTTCCTCCGGGAAAACATCGTTGTACCGCTTGAGCAAGGGTTTGATCACGTCCGGAATGAGTGCCTCCTCGTCTCGGTCATGCTCTCGGCAGACGAGCACGACTATCGGGTCACTCCGGGCTATGCATTGATCGAGCCCTTTTCGGTTCACAAATAAGGTCTTGTTGACCCTTCCCTCCCTTTTGATGGCCTCATCCTTGGCCACTTGCTCCGGGGTCATGGGCGTCAAAATCACTCTTCGGCCATTCATCGTGAGGGTGTAATGATTGGCACGCCCATCGTGTATTACATGGCGATCATATTGCCATGGTCTTCCGAGCAAGAGATGAGTGGCACTCATCGGCACAACATCACATAGCACCGAATCCTTATAATGGTCGATTTTGAATTCAACCCGGGTTTGTTTGGATACTCGGACATCCTCCTTGTCCGTGATCCATCGGAGCTTGTATGGTGTCAGATGGTCGGTGGTCGGCAAGGATAACTTCTCCAATAGCTCTCGGTAAGCGACGTTGGTGCAACTCCCACCATCAATCATTAGAGAACACACTCTTTCCTTAACCAAACATTGGCTATGGAAGAGGTTCTCACGTTGGTAAGCTTCGGATTGGGGTTGGGAGGAGAGGACCCGTTGGACCATGAGCCAAGTCCCGTCTTGTGGTCCACACTTGTCTCGGTCATATGCAATTGGGTCGGGGGCCTCGCCGGGTGTGGCCGTGTCCTCGGGTGGGCTTACGGACTCATCCTCGCTTACTACCTCTTCGGTGCCTTCGAGGATGGTCATCACTCTTCGATTAGGGCATTGAGCTACCATCCGGTCTCGTGTCCGTGAACTTGTCCTTCCGTTTGACTTGTCTCTTGACTCGTAGAGTCATTTGAATAAGTGAGTCAAAGGAATCATGGGGATGTAATTCCACAACATCTCCAATGTCACGTTGAAGTCCCCTAATGAACCGAGCTATGAGATGCTCTTGCGGCTCATCTAGCTCACATCGAATTCGGATGGTTTCGAATTCGGTGAGATATTCTTCGACCGATCTTGCCCCTTGCTTTAACCCTTGAAGTTTCAAAAATAATTCTTGCCTATAGTAATTAGGAAAAAACCGTGTACGCATGTGGGCCTTCAAAGTGTCCCACGTTGTAACTTCGGGTTGTCTATCTTTCCAAAGTTGAGCACGGTGGCAATTCCACCAAAGAATGGCATATCCTGTGAATTCCAATGTGGCTAATTGAACCTTGAGTTTTTCGGAATAATCATGAAAATCGCATCTACTTTTTCAACCCACTCAAGATATATATCTCCGCTTGCGGTACCACTAAAAGATGGGATATTTACCTTCGGGAGTCGTCGTTCATCCTCTCAGTCCACATGATGGTCTTCATAAAATCTGTCATCGGATTTGTCCAAGTCGTGCCGATTGGCTCGATGATTTCCGGCACCCGGTCTTCTGATCGGTCGTGGTGCGGGCGGCGGCGGCACTTGTTGGTTGGTCAAGGCGTCCAACCTTTGTAATACGGCTTGCATCATTCTTTCATTCGCCGCTAATCGCTCGTTCATTTGATGAGTTTGATCCGCCACATGTTCATGGATGCTAGGGTTGTGCTCGGGTGGCCCGGAATGTAGCGTTTGGTCGCTCGTGGTGGCGTTGTCGCGGGCGGGTCAGTGAACGGCTCCGCTTCGAGTATTCATAACGAAAGTTTGATTTTTACGTGTAAAAATCGAGACTTCGATGCATCAAAATAGGAACTTTTGCTCTGATACCAATTGATGTGCAACGGCGGGGTGGTTTGCACGTTGTGATCGGTGGGCGTGGGCGCGAGCTAGATTGGCTCGGGTGTTTGGTGAACGGTCGATGGAATGATCGGTAATGTGGGGTTTTGCGGAAGCTAGAAGGTGAAAGTAGTGAGATGGCACAGTGGATATGATCGGATGATCGGGAAGGTTGATGATGGCTCGGGAATGGTGCGGATTAGGGATGAATCGGAAGATGAAGGTGAAGTCGGACGATGTTGGATACTTGAGCAATCAAAGAATCCAAATCGGTAGACCTTGGAGAAGACTCGGATATGACGCACCGAGGCTACGACAAGGGTTGACGGAAGCTTGGCCGGATATGACTCACCGGAGAAGTAACGTGTTTGAGGGAATTATCAAAAAGGCTCAAAGCTCTTGTATTGATAAAATTCACTAAGTAAACAAGTAAGTCTAATGTTCTTTAAATAGACAAAAACGAAAACGTAAATCTAGAGAACTAGTAATTTCAAGCCATCGGATGAATTGGACGTCTCGGATGATTTGGCACGTGGATCTCGGAGGTGCGTCGTGGTTCGGGTGGGTTGCGCCGTGGGTGCGCTGGCGGGTGCGGTGCGCTGGCGGGTGCGCTCGGCCAAGATTTGTAGGATTTTGTGTGTGCGAATCCCCCCAAATCCTCTTGGTTGTTATTTTCCAGCTAAGGGCCATCTTCCATGAAGATTTGACACAGGCAAAGTTGAAGGATACCTTGGGCTTCTTTGAGCGTTGCATGGGCCTCGGCCTCGGCTGGGTCTTGGGCTGTAAATCTGTCCTTGTGATGTCTAGGCTTGATCCTCTTCATTCTCTAAGTCTCTAAGTGCCGAAGGGAAATGTGGCACTCGGCCACTTATTGAAGATGGCCGAGACCCTAATGGGTCTCGGAGTGGGCCACGCGGTCGATCCGTTGATGGTGTGTGCCGTAGTCTTGTGTCCGCCGGTATGGGCCGCCATGTCCGACCCGGTGGGTGCAGTCAGGCTCGTGTGTCCCACGGCATGGGCCGCCATGTCCGACCCTGATGTGCCTTCCTTGGGGGTCGGCGCACCGTGGGTTGGGAGAATGTGCGCACACGGGGCTCGGATGAACGTCGTGTATGGCAAACAGAAAATCTGGTCGTGCGAATTGTGAGGTGCGGTTGCGGAAGCGTATTGTGATGTAGATAATGGGATTTGGTGGTGTGAAAAGCGGAATGGCTCGGATGAGTATTGGAATGGCTCGGTGGGTGATGATATGGGTGAAATCGGGTAAAAGGAAGGTTTGAAGGCTCGGGGAATGGAATGGTCAAACTCTTGCGAGTTTAGATAGAGGATGGATGGACAATTTGAACACTTGAGCAATCAAAGTGTTCTCCTCTGTAGACCTCGCCCGCACTCGGATATGACTCACCGAACGAACGTGCAAAGGGTTGACGGTCTCGGCCGGATGTGACTCACCGGAGAAGTATGCGTTGGAGAGAGCTTCAAGCCTTTCGGGAAGAAGGTGCAATTTAGAATTTTTATCTAAAAATTCACTCTCTTGATTCAAGTGTAAGTGTTACACTTAAATAAGCAAAAACGTAGAAGATAACAAATCTACTAAAGATATACTAAGAAGTAAAGCTAAGCCCTTGATGCTTTGAACGCCTTGGATTAGCTTTGGAAGCCTTTGGTTGACTTTAGGCTTGGTTCACTTAGGAATGGCACGGTCGGTTTGGAGCTTGGACCGGTGGTGCGCGCGGTTGACCGAGAGGGTGAGTCGGGTGAGCGGAGCTCCGAACAAATGAGAGACCGAGCTAGGGCTTCTAAAGTCTCCTCGGAGGTCAACTTGACGTAGTGCACGGTCTGGTTCTTCAATGGCTCGATGATGACTCGGGTGTGTGCGTGGGCACGACCAAAAGGGCCTGAGCCGGCGGTCGGGTACGGGCGAGTTTCAAGGGATCCGCGCGTTTGTTGAGGAAATCTGTTGATTGAAGATCCTCTGAAGATTTAACAGCTGCTCCATGGATTTGGTGCATGGAAATCCCTTGTGGTTCGCTGGTGGTTCGGTGATCGGCCATGCTCGTGCGTCCGATGGGTGATCTACGGTCATCATCAAGATCTACTCGTGCCAATGTGATTCTCTTCCTATCCTTAACCAAATAACCAAAATAGTTAAAGATTAAGTAAGTTTGGCCAATAGAATTTGGTTAAGTCTTTGAATGGGCCGTAGGTGGGCCGAGGCTTGACCGTGGGTCGGTCAATGATCGGCCATGGCGGTCCTCCGTGGGCTTTCGCTCGTGCGTTGAGTTCTCTTCCTCTTGGGCAGGTTTTCCTTCCTTCTAAGGCTAAATGCTTGCTGAAAGGAAATCTTCTATGCGTGACCGAAAATAGGGCCCATGGTTGAACACTCGATCCAAAGGGTTTGGACCGTGCGTTCACCCATGTTGGTCACGTGTGCCGCTGGGCCGAAGCCATAGTGCACTTTGGCGGGGCCGACGACCGGGGTCGTCGGGTCGTGGTCGCGGGGCGCCCGTTGGGCTTCGGGAGGAACTCGGTCACAAGCCTCGTTTGCGTCGTGGTTCGGGCTGCCGGGTGCGCCGTGTGTCTCGGCCGTGTCGCGGGCTGGGCTGCTGGGTGCGTTGTGTCCGGGTACGGTCGGACAGGGCCCAGTGTACGCGTCGGGGCCGGGAATGGCCGAGCACCAAGTAACGGAGTGCTTGGGCCGTTCCCGATCATGCTCGGTTGGTATGTCCTGATGTACAATGGGACTCCACCCCATTGGGCCGAGAGTTTTATGCTAATTTAGTTGTTTATTTTGTAGGAAACATAACCTCGGAGACACCCACGGAAGACGACCAAGAAAGGCCCAAGACGTCCATCACATGGCTAGACACGAACATGACCGAACACGCCGGGCCGGACATGGCGGCCCATGACGTGGAGCGCGCGACCTTGACCGCACACGCCGCGACCTTGACCGGACATGCCGGATCGGACATGGAGGCCCTTGCCGCGGGACACACGAGCCTGACCGCGCACGCCGGGCCAACGACCACGAAGTTCACCTTGACCGCACACGTTGGGCCGGACAATGCGGCCCAGGGCTCCAGAGACACGACCACGGCGCGCACCAACATCGCTTCGACCGGGCCACGTGACGCGGCCCACGCCGAGACCCATTAGGGTCTCGGCCATCTTCAATAAGTGGCCGAGCGCCACATTTCTTTTCAGCACTTAGAGACTTAGAGAATGAAGAGGGTCAAGCCTAGTCATCAAATGGACGGATTTCCAGCCCAAGACATTACCAAGACCGAGGCCCATGCAACACTTAAAGAAGCCCACGGCATCCTTCAACTTTGCCCGTGTCAAATCTTTATGGAAGATAGCCCTTAGCTGGAAAATAACAACCAAGAGGATTTGGGGGGATTTGCACACACAAAATCCCACAAATCTCGGAGATACGTATCTCGGTCGAGCGCACCCGAGCGCACCCGAAAGCGCGCCTGCCAGCGTACCGCACCCGCCAGGGCGCCCGGCAGCGCACCGATGACGCGACGCACCTCCGGGATTCACGTGCCAAATCATCCTAGATGTCCAATTCATCCGATGGCTTGAGATTACTAGTTCTCTAAATTTACGTTTTCGTTTTTATCTATTTAAAGCACACTAGACTTTCTTGTTTACTTAGCGAATTTTTATCAATACAAGAGCTTATAGCCTTTTTGATAATTCTCTCAACCCGACGTTACTTCTCCGGTGAGTCATATCCAGCCAAGCTTCCGTCAACCCTTGTCAAAGCCTCGGTGCGTCATATCCGAGTCTTCTCCAAGGTCTACCGAATTTGGATACTTTGATTGCTCAAGTATCCAAAGCGTCCGCCATCATATTCATCTTCTGATTCCTCCATAAATCCGCACCATTCCCGAGCCATCATCAACCTTCCCGATCATACAAACCGTGCCATCTCCATATTTCCACTTTCTAGCTTCCGCAAAACCCCACATTACCGACCAATTCAATCACCATTCACCAAACGCCCAAGCCAATCTAGCTCGCGCGCACGCCCACCGATCACGACGTGCAAAACACCCCGCCGTTGCACATCAATTGGTATCAGAGCAAAAGCTCCTATTTTGATTGTAAAAATCCTATTTTTACATCAATGGAACGCATGGTGACACGCAGCGGAGCCGTCCTAGGGAACAACCGCGACAATGCCACCACGAGCGAACAAACGCTCCATTCCGGGCCACCCGAGCACAACCCTAGCATACATGAACATGTGACGGATCAAACTCATCAAATGAAAGAGCGATTAGCGGCGAATGAAAGAATGATGCAAGCCGTATTACAAAGGTTGGACGCCTTGACAACCAACAAGTGCCGCCGCCGCCCGCACCACGACCGATCCGAAGACCGGGTGCCGAAAATCGCCGAGCCAATCGGCATGACTCGGACGAATCCGATGATGGATTTTATGAAGATCATCATATTGATCGAGAGGATGAACGAAGACTCCCGAAGGTAAATATCCCATCTTTTAGTGGTACCGCAAACGGAGATTTATATCTTGAGTGGGTTGAAAAAGTAGATGCAATTTTCAACCTTTATGATTATTCCGAAAAGCTCAGGTTCAATTAGCCACATTGGAATTCACGGGATATGCCGTTCTATGGTGGAATTGCCACCGTGCTCAACTTCGGAAAGATAGACAACCCGAAGTTACAACGTGGGACGCTTTGAAGGCCCACATGCGTACACGGTTTTTGCCTAATTACTATAGGCAAGAATTATTTTTGAAACTTCAAGGGTTAAAGCAAGGGGCAAGATCGGTTGAAGAGTATCTCACCGAATTCGAGACCATCTGGATTCGTTGTGAACTAGATGAACCGCAAGAGCATCTCATAGCTCGGTTCATTAGGGGACTTCAACGTGACATTGGAGATGTCGTGGAATTACATCCCCATGATTCCTTTGACTCACTTATTCAAATGGCTCTACGAGTCGAGAGACAAGTCAAACGGAAGGGCAGGTTCACGGACACGAGACCGATCCTGCCCGCGCCCGCGCCTTACCGCCCGGCCCCGGCGCCCGCACACCCGAGCCCGAGCCCGGCCCCGGCCGCACCATGGGCTCCTAAGCCGACCGTGCCCATCAAAGCCCAAGAGGCTCCTAGTGAGGGATCTCGGACCCGCGAGATCCGATGTTTTAAATGTTTGGGCCGAGGCCATATGGCAGCACAATGCCCTAATCGAAGAGTGATGACAATCCTTGAAGGCACCGAAGAGGTAGTAAGCGAGGATGAGTCCGTAAGCCCACCCGAGGACACGACCACACCCGGCGAGGCCCCCGGCCAAGCTGAATTTGACCGAGACAATTGTGGACCTCAAGAGGGACGTTGGCTCATGGTCTGACGGGTTCTCTCCTTCCAACCCCAATTCGAGGCTTACCAACGTGAGAACCTCTTCCATAGCCGATGCTTGGTTAAGGAAAGAGTGTGTTCTCTAATCATTGATGGTGGGAGTTGCACCAACATAGCTTCCCGAGAGCTAGTGGAGAAACTATCCTTGCCGACCACCGACCATCCAACACCATACAAGCTCCGATGGATCACGGATAAGGAGGATGTCCGAGTATCCAAGCAAACCCGGGTTGAATTTAAAATCAACCATTACGAGGATTCGGTGCTTTGTGATGTTGTGCCGATGAGTGCCACTCATCTCTTGCTTGGAAGACCATGGCAATATGATCGCCATGTAATACACGAATGGGCGCGCCAATCATTACACCCTCACAATGAATGGCCGAAGAGTAATCTTGACTCCCATGACCCCGGAGCAAGTGGCCAAGGATGAGGCCATCAAAAGGGAGGCAAGGGTCAACAAGACCTTGCTTGTAAAGCGAAAAGGGCTCAATCGATGCTTAGCCCAGAGTGACCCGATAGTCATGCTCGTGTACCGAGAGCATGACCAAGCCGAAGACACGCTCATCCCGGACATTATCAAGCCCTTGCTCGAGCGATACCGCGATGTTTTCCCGGAGGAAGTCCCCTCAGAGTTACCTCCATACCGAGGGATAGAACATCAAATTGACTTTCAACCGGGAGCCACCTTGCCTAACCGACCCCCTTATCGGCTCAATCCCAAAGAAAGCAAGGAATTACAATGCCAAGTACAAGAGCTCCTCGAAAAAGGCTACATCAAGGAGTCTTTAAGCCCGTGCGCGGTTCCGGCCCTCCTTGTTCCTAAAAAGGACGGCACGCACCGCATGTGTATCGATAGCCGAGCGGTCAATGACATGACGATCAAGTACCGGTTTCCAATACCTCTGCTCGATGATCTTTTGGATGAACTTAGCGGGGCTAAGCTCTTTTCTCGGATTGATCTCAAAAGCGGATATCATCAAATCCGCATGAAGGAAGGTGACGAATGGAAGACCGCATTCAAAATAAGGTACGGATTGTTTGAATGGTTAGTTATGCCTTTCGGTCTTACCAATGCCCCGAGTACATTCATGAGGCTCATGAACCATGTCCTCCGAGCCTTCCTTGGCAAGTTTATCATCGTTTATTTCGATGATATCCTTGTGTATAGCACGGACATGCCGAGCCATTTAGAGCACTTGGAGCAACTTTTCATTACATTACGGCAAACCCGATTATATGGAAATCAAGCCAAGTGCGTGTTTGCTCAAGAATGCATTCACTTCCTCGAATTTATATTGTCCAAGCATGGCGTGGAGGTGGATGAAGAAAAGGTTAAAGCCATCCGAGAATGGCCAAACCCGAAGGGAGTCACGGACGTGAGAAGCTTTCACGGATTGGCCAATTTTTACCGACGGTTTATCAAGGGTTTTAGCACCATCTTGAGCCCCTTGACCGAACTCACAAAGAAAGGTGTGGAATTCAAGTGGTCAAAACCGTGCCAAGAAAGTTTTGATCATATTAAACGCCTCCTTTGTGAAGCACCCATATTAGCCCTCCCGGATTTCAATAAGGCTTTTGTAGTGGAATGCGATGCATCCGGTACGGGCATCGGCACGGTTCTAATGCAAGAAGGCCGGCCCGTGGCCTATTTTAGCGAAAAACTCAAAGGTGCGACTTTAAATTATTCCACTTATGATAAAGAGTTATATTCGCTTATTAGAGCTATTGCGGTGTGGCAACATTATCTATTGCCACGGGAATTTATTATACATACCGACCACCAAGCTCTAAAATTTATCAAGAGCCAAGGAAAACTCAATCGGAGGCATGCTAAATGGATCGAGTTTTTAGAGAGGTATCCTTACATTATTAAGTATAAAAAGGGGGATACTAATATTGTGGCCGATGCTTTGTCGAGAAGGAGCATATTGTTTACCGAGATGCGGGTAAGGTTTTTCGGGTTTGAATGGGTCAAGCAACTCTATAAAGAGGACCCCGATTTTAGTGCTCATTTTGAAGCCGCATTAAAAGGAGAGTTATCAGGTTACCACATTACCGATGGCTACCTCTTATGAGGAGGAAGGCTATGTGTCCCGAAAGGGAGCCTACGGGTGTCTCTCATCACCGAGGCACACGGTGGCGGGCTCGCGGGGCACTTCGGAGAGAAGAAAACGTGGGAGATGCTCAAGGAGCATTTTTATTGGCCACACTTATTCCGGGACGTGCACCATTATGTACAAAGGTGCATTGTTTGCAAAAAGGCCAAAAATCGGACTTTGGCTCAAGGATTATATCAACTCTTACCGGTGCCGGATCATCCATGGCAAGCCGTGAGCATGGACTTTGTGGTCGGTCTCCCTCGGACAAGCAACCGCAAGGACTTGGTCATGGTTGTCGTGGATCGCTTTTCCAAGATGGCACATTTCATCCCGTGCCATACAACCAATGACGCCACTTACATCGCAGACCTTTTCTTCAAGGAGGTCGTTAAGCTACACGGAGTGCCACATTCTATTGTCTCCGACCGCGATGGTAAGTTTATAAGTACTTTTTGGAGAACTTTGTGGGCAAGGCTCGGGACCAAGCTTTTATTTAGCACGACCTTTCACTCACAAACCGATGGACAAACGGAGGTGGTCAATAGATCACTAGGGGCTCTATTAAGGAGTGTGATCAAGAAAGGCACCAACACATGTGAATCCAAATTACCCTTCGTGGAATTTGCATATAATCGGTGCAAGCACAACACTACGGGAATGACCCCTTTTGAAGTGGCTTACGGGTTTAACCCCTCAACACCTTCGGATTTATTACCATTACCGAGCCGGGAACTCAACAATCCTGATGGGATTCATAAGGACAAGGTAATCCGAAGAATGCACGAGAAGGTCAAGAAAACTATCGAGCGGAAAAACGAGACCTATGCCGCTTCGGCCAATAAGAGAAGGAAGGAGAAGCTTTTTCAAGTGGGAGATCGTGTTTGGCTCAAGACACGACACTTTAAGCAAAAGCACGCCAAGTTACTTCCACGGGCCGAGGGACCGTTACGAGTGGCCAAGAAGATTGGTCCAAACGCATACAAAGTGATTCTACCCGGCGAACCCGATGTGCTAATCACGACCAATGTACAAGATCTATCCCCGTACTTCGACGATGAGGATCATGATGGGGAACCCGAGGATAGAGATTTGGGGACAAATCCTCAAACAACCTCGGGAAGATGATGTACAATGGGACTCCACCCCATTGGGCCGAGAGTTTTATACTAATTTAGTTGTTTATTTTGTAGGAAACATAACCTCGGAGACACCCACGGAAGACGACCAAGAAAGGCCCAAGACGTCCATCACATGGCTGGACACGAACATGACCGAACACGCCGGGCCGGACATGGCGGCCCATGACGCGGAGCACGCGACCTTGACCGCACACGCTGAGACCTTGACCGCACATGCCGGGTCAGACATAGAGGCCCTTGCCGCGGGACACAAGAGCCTGATCGCGCACGCCGGGCCAACGACCACGAAGTTCACCTTCACCGCACACGCTAGGCCGGACAATGCGGCCCAGGGCACCAGAGACACGACCACGGCGCACACCAACATCGCTTCGACCGGGCCACGTGACGTGGCCCACGCCGAGACCCATTAGGGTCTCGGACATCTTCAATAAGTGGCCGAGCGCCACATTTCTTTTCAGCACTTAGAGACTTAGAAAATGAAGACGATCAAGTCTAGTCATCAAATGGATGGATTTCCAGCCCAAGACATTACCAAGACCGAGGCCCATGCAACACTTAAAGAAGCCCACGGCATCCTTCAACTTTGCCCGTGTCAAATCTTGATGGAAGATAGCCCTTAGCTGGAAAATAACAACCAAGAGGATTTGGGGGGATTTGCACACACAAAATCCCACAAATCTCGGAGATACGTATCTCGGCCGAGCGCACCCGACAGCGCGCCCGGCAGCGCACCCATGACGCGACACACCTCCGGGATTCACGTGCCAAATCATCCTAGACGTCCAATTCATCTGATGGCTTGAGATTACTAGTTCTCTAAATTTACGTTTTCATTTTTATCTATTTAAAGCACACTAGACTTTCTTGTTTACTTAGCGAATTTTTATCAATACAAGAGCTTATAGCCTTTTTGATAATTCTCTCAACCCGACGTTACTTCTCTGGTGAGTCATATCCGGCCAAGCTTCCGTCAACCCTTGTCAAAGCCTCGGTGCGTCATATCCGAGTCTTCTCCAAGGTCTACCGAATTTGGATACTTTGATTGCTCAACTATCCAAAGCGTCCGCCATCATATTCATCTTCCGATTCCTCCATAAATCCGCACCATTCCCGAGCCATCATCAACCTTCCCGATCATCCGATCATACAAACCGTGCCAACTCCATATTTCCACTTTCTAGCTTCCGCAAAACCCCACATTACCGACCAATTCAATCACCATTCACCAAACGCCCGAGCCAATCTAGCTCGCGCGCACGCCCGCCGAGGCTAAGAGACCTGCAAAATGAGCAACTAAGTTAGAAAAATCACCCGTGCTCGTCGGGATAACGTTAGTGGCCGTGATGGTGTCCGTGATGTGCTCCGGTTTCACATCAGGCCCGGTGTATGTAGTGTCTGGCCCGGCGTGTTCGGTCACGTTCGTGTCCAACCATGTGATGGACATCTTGGGCCTTTCTTGGTTGTCTTCTGTGGGTGACTCCGAGGTTATGTTTCCTACAAAATAAACAACTAAGTTACCGAAAAACTCTCGGCCCAACGGAGCGGAGTCCCATTGTACATCAGGCCCTGATGTGCTACGAGACTCGGACCCAACAAACCGAGGCTTTTATACTAACTTGGTTGCTCATTTTGTAGGGAACATTACCATGGAGAAACCCTCAGAGCTTGATCAAAGCCAACCGAGGACATGCATCATGTGGCACCCCGAGTCGGACACCGAAGACAGCGCCAAGACCGCCCACATCGGGCCAACAGACATGGTGCAAGATAGGACCAGGCGCGCCATGACCGCCCACATCGGGTCGGCCGCAGCGCGCTTCGACACGGACCGCGCCCAGACAGTGCCCCACCGGCCAGCCGACACGGCCCATGCCGAGTCCCATTAAGGGGCTCGGCCAACTTCAATAAGTGGCCGAGCGCCACATTTTTCTTTCAGCAATTAGAGACCTAGAAGAGTAAGAAGAGCAAGCCGAAGTCATAGAAAGACAAAGTTTAAGGCCCGCGATCCAACATGACCGAAGCCCAAGCAACAAGGAAGAAGCCCACAGACACTTAGCATTTTCGGCCGTGCCAAAATCTTCTGGAAGGAGCCATTTAGCGGGAAAATATCAACTAGAGAGATAAGGGGAGATTCGCACACGGAAAATCCCATGAGACAGCGCGCCCACCAGCGCGCACATCCGACCGCGACCCGGCCGCGCCCCCGCAACACGAACGCGCTCCTCAGCGCACCCGGATCCAGCTACATACCGACAACGATAACGCGCGCCCGAGCACCAGACTACAATGACGCGCGCGCCCGAACACCCGGACCCGGCTACAACCAACGGCAAGCAATCCCACGAATCTCGCGCCTCCAAGATCCTTCACCGATCCGCGCCTTCACGATCCTAGACGTCCAACTTGATCGACGACTTACGATTCTTACTTAGTAATTTCCTTTAATGTTTTTGTCTTTTTAAGAGGCACTTAGCCTCTATGGAACTTAGTGAATTTTTATCAATACAAAGTGCACATCGCATTTTTGATAATTCCCTCAAATCGTCGATCCTTCTCCGGTGCGTCACATCCGGCCAAGTCTTCGACAACCCTCGTCCCTGAACGGTGAGTCATATCCGAACACGAACTAGGTCTACCTTTCTAAATACTTAGATTGCTCAAGTGTTTAGATCGACCGCACCATACTCTCCTAAATTCCATCCCGTTTCCCGAGCCATCAATCTTCACCACCACCGATTCCGGTACATCCAATACCCTCCGAACCACCTTCGTTTTTATCCGAACCATTCCATTATTCTCACCTTCAAACCACCTTATTTCCATCCCATTACACTTCCGCAACCTAACTCCAAAAATCGCACCACCCAATTTTCCGACCGCCGTACGCGTTGCCTCCTCCGGTCACACGTACGCTCATCTCCCGATCACGGTGCGCCGCTCATAGATTGACGGCACATCAGGCCCTTGGGCTAAGATTTTAAAGGAATTAAACTTTAAGGAGTGGACTTAATTTGGCCAAATTTTGCAGACTGAAAACACGTGTAAAACTTAAAATGGCACGGGACTAGTTTCTAATGCACAAACCGACAAAACAGGACTTGGCAGTACAGTAGGCAGTGAAAGACTTCTGCACAACTTTGAATACGGAGAGTCTGGGAATGAGAAAATTGGCAGAAATCAATTTCAATGAAAGAGGGAGAGAATGCAAGTGGTTAGACAAAAAAAACAGGAGTAGATTACAAGATATGAGAGTTTAAAAATCAGTCGACAGAATGGACGGATTTCATGTACTCGGGTGAAAGAAAGTGTAAAGATGAAGGCACAACTCCTAAATGGGGGGAAACAGGGGACACAATGATAGACCAAATATTTTAAGACACCAATGAAGAACTCACAGTCCAAATTTTAGGAAATTAGCACACGGGAAACAGAAGTTTATACAGATGATACTTTTGTGACACAAACTGGAATTAGGTTAAAATATAACCGGCAGCAACCAACAAGAACAATAATAATCCCCAACCAAACAAATGGAAGGTTGGCTATGTGATTTCCAAGCTTACCTTGACCCAAAACAAGTGTGGAGGAAGATTGGAATAAAGGCTAAGTGACTCTAGCAAGACACCAACACCAAAGACAAAGAAAGATTATGGATATTACTCACCAAAATCAAATCTTGCCGTGAGAAAAGGGAAGGATTGAGAGAGCTTCAAGCTTCTCCAATTTACCAAATTCTTTTCTACTTCATTAGACGTGGGAGGAGGGATTCATACCCCTTAGAACTTACACAAAAGACAAAAGCAATTAAAAACCTAAATTTAGGACTAATGAGTGGCTAAGTAAGAGGTAGGTGGGAAAAGGGGCACACCTTTAACTTGTCTCCCAACTCAAACACTCCCTAGACCTAAACCACGTCTAAAAGACTTTACAAATTCAAAATTCATGGGAAATAATATTTCCCTTAAGCTCCAAAATGATGGAGCATAAATTGGTCCAATCCGAACCAATTTCCAGCAAATTGGTCCAAACCGAACCAACCTCTATACATCATTTCAAGCTACTAGAATAATTACAATTTACAAGTACTCTAAACAAAGAAGAAATCTCCAAGTGACGAACTAGCAAACCTCCATTCTTGGACCAACCTCTCCTTTGATTAATTGGGCTCCAATCCGTGCTCAAAGTGAAGAGGATTTTTGGGAAGGTTCGGTCCATCACTTGTCCATTGACAAATGGATATGATCACTTACATCCTTCTTGGACCACACTTGAACAGCGTCCTCTCCCATGGTGGACAAAGTGAAGTCGGCTTTCCCTTCTTTTGGAGTTGGACATGGCCGAGGCTCAGATAGGTTGTCTCGGCAAGAAAGGCTTTGGGCATCGGTTGTCAACTTCTCCTCTTCAAATTCCCAATGCAAACAATGTTTGGGAAGCTCTTTGTCAAGGGGTGAGGGATCATCTAAGAGGTCCATTAAAGGAAATGTCACACCTGCAAAATCAGCAAACAAGTTAGTAAATTGTCTTGCACGGCCTCGGGTTATCATGCCCTCCGGGTGGTGGTGGCTCTCAGGCATGTCATCCCCTCCGGGTGGTTGAGGATTTGTCCTCAAATCCAGGGGTTGCTCCCCTTCACCCTCTTCAATCTCCCCCAAATAAGGGGAAAGGTCTTGGACATGGAAAGAGGCGGATACTCCATAGTCTCCCGGAAGATTCAACTTGTATGCATTTTTATTAATCTTCTCGGTGACTTCAAATGGTCCATCGGCTCTAGGAAGGAGCTTGGATTTTATTTGGTTAGGAAACCTCTTCTTTCTTAGGTGCAGCCACACAAGATCTCCAACCTTGAACTCCACATCTTTACAGCCACGGTTGGCAAACTTAGCATAAGCTTCATTCTTCTTTGCTATGGCCCTTTGCACCTTTGTATGCATGGCTTGGATTTGTTTAGCCTTTTGTACTCCATCGGGATTGACTAATTCATGACTCGGCAAGGGGATCAAGTCCAAGGGCGTTGAGGGGTTAAAGCCATAAACAACCTCAAAAGGAGAAGCTTGAGTTGCACTATGCACACTTCGGTTGTATACAAACTCCACATGAGGTAATTGTGCATCCCAATCTGAGAGCCTCTTTCCCACAATACTCCTTAGCAAGGCCCCCAATGTTCGATTCACAACCTCCGTTTGGCCATCTGTTTGGGGATGAAAAGAGGTGCTAAACATCAACTTAGTTCCGAGTTTCCTCCACAATGTCTTCCAAAAAGAGCTTAGGAATTTTGTATCCCGGTCCGAGACAATTGTAGTGGGAACTCCATGTAGCCGGACAATTTCTTTGAAGAACAAGTCAGCCACTTGATTAGCATCATCGGTCTTGTGGCAAGCAACAAAATGTGCCATCTTGGACAAACGATCCACTACCACCATAATTGCTTATTTTCCTCTAGGGGTCCGAGGAAGTCCCAAAACAAAATCCACCCTCACATCCACCCAAGGTTGAGAAGGCACCGCCAATTAGGGGTGGGCATGGGTCGGTTTGGGTCGGGTTTTTTGCCGACTAGACCCGACCCATTTGGGCTTTGGTCCCAAACTTGAAACCAAAGATTGACCCGAAACCCAATCTCTATGAGACAACCCGACCCAAACCCATTTGGGTTGGGTCGGGTTGAGTTTTTGGTCCCATACAAAAAAATATTTCAAGATAAAAAACATCCATAAAAAACTTCTGTAAAAAATAGTCATCAAACATCTATCAAAATAAAAACATTCATCAACATAAAATCATTCATAAAGAAAACATCCATCAAAATAAAACATTCATCAAAATATCTATTTAATTTGACTTGCCTTTCATTATTTATCATATCTTTATCTTCTCATATTTTTTGGACAAATCAAATACAAGTTATATGATATTTGATTAGATATACATTTAAAAAAAGTAAAGTACATTCATTATTCAATAATTTTTGGCGTATTTTCTCCCATCTGATTTTGACGAAAATTCGCTTCAAGTTCTACATAACAAAAAAAAATTTATAAAAAGTCAAATACTATCTAGGATATAATGTCAAAAAATAAAAAGGCATACATTCATCAAGAATACATTTGTAGCTAGTCACAGAGGAGGCACCGTCGGACATCGGTCGCAGCAGAAGGAGGCTAGTCGCAGAGGAGGCTGGTCGCAAAAGGTCTAACCCTAGCAGAAAATTGAAAAAGAAATAGATGAATAAATATTATGGGTTTTGGGTCGGGCCTGCGGGTTTTGTAAAAATAAAAGTCTGACCCAAAACCCAAACAAATAATATAAACCCGACCCAATTTTAAAAAAACCCAAATTTTACATCACCAGCCCGACCCATAAGCTGTGGGTCGGGCTGAGACCGTGGGTTGGGCTTGGGTTGCCCACCCCTACCAGCAATGGCATATACAATCCTTGGGGTAACACTCGGCTTTTAGCCTTCTTACACACAATGCACCTCTCAATCCACTTGTGTACATCTTTAATCATGTGGGGCCAAAAGAAATGATCCTTAACTATCGCTAAGGTTTTCTTTTCCCCGAAGTGACCGGCTAAGCCTCCACCGTGAGCTTCTTTCAATAAGGATTCCCGAAGACTACATTTAGGAATACAAAGTTGTCCCCCTTTGAATAGATATCCATCCGCCAAATGATAGGCACTACTTTCTTTGTTCAAATACTTTTCATACCATTGTTGGAAGTCGTGGTCTTCTTTGTAGGAAGTCTTGATCCACTCAAACCCCAAGATTCGGAAATTGAGTTCGGTGAGCAATACAATCCTTCTTGAGAGGGCATCGGCCACCATATTTACTTCTCCTTTCTTGTACTTGATAATATAAGGAAACCTCTCAAGAAATTCTACCCACTTTGCATGCCTCTTGCTGAGTTTCCCTTGGCTTCTAATATGCTTCAAAGCTTGGTGGTCGGTACGTAAAATAAACTCTTTAGGGAGGAGGTAGTGCTGCCACACTTCAATTGTTCTCATCAAAGCATACATCTCCTTGTCATAAGTGGAGTAATTCAAGGCTGCCCCTTTTAGCTTTTCACTAAAATAAGCCACGGGTCTTCCCTCTTGCATTAGAACAGCTCCTATGCCTAGTCTTGAGGCATCAAAATCAATCTCAAACACCTTATTGAAATCCGGGAGCATGAGGAGGGGAGCATCAAAGAGCCTTCTTGATCCGATTGAAACTTTGTTGGCAAGCTGGGGTCCATTCAAACTCTTTCCCCTTTTTAGTGCAATCCGTGAGAGGGGCCACAATGGTACTAAACCCCTTTATAAACTTCCTATAAAATGAAGCCAATCCATGGAAACTTCTAATATCCGAAACACATTGTGGAATTGGCCATTCCCTTATTGCTTCTATTTTGCTTTGGTCTACCTCCATTCCCTCATCCAGAAGGTCCTCCAGTCGTGGTTGATAGTTATGTGGTTGATAGCACGGCCGTCAATACACATCCGAGAGGAGCCATCCTTCTTTGGTACTAAGAGAGTAGGCATCGCACAAGGACTAAGTGACTCTCGGATGTATCCTTTCTCCAAGAGCTCTTGTACTTGATCATCAAGCTCTTTAGCTTCTTCGGGGTTCATTCTATATGCGATTAGGAAGGACCAATCCCGGTTGGAGATCAATCTGGTGTTCTATCCCTCGGATTGGAGGTAGGCCGTTTGGTAGTTCCTCGGGGAAGACATCTCCATACTCCTCAAGGAGAGCTAAAACTTCCTCTGGAGCTCCTCCTATTTCTTCCATCCTCTCCCGGAACAAGATCAACACAATTGGTCCCACTTGAAGTAACTCCCGAGTGAGCTCCTTCTTGTTGATGAGCAAAACTTTCTTGGAGGAGTTCTCTCTTCTCATCCTCTCATCTTTAGCTATGTCCTCGGGTGCTAGGGGTGCAAGTTTGATGTGCCAGTTCTCCCACTTGAATGAATACTCATTTGACAATCCATTGTGCAAAGCACACCTATCAAATTGCCACTGCCTCCCGAGTAGAATGTGGCTTGAATCCATTGGTAGGACATCACAAATTACAGCATCCTTGTAACTCCCAATTGAGAACTCAATTCTTGTGCGTTTGGTCACTTTAAGATCACCTTCATCATTTAGCCATCGGAGTCTATAAGGATGTGGATGCTCCTCGGTTAGAAGTCCTAGCTTCTCAACAAGCTCGGTGGATGCTACATTGGTGCAACTCCCTCCATCTATGATTAGGGAGCACACTTTATCCTTGATCAAACATCGGCTATGGAAGATGTTCTCTCTTTGGCTAGGTTCGGGTCGGCCATTTCTTGTGAGGGTTCTTCGGATCACCATGAGGAGGAGGCCTTCTTGTGCTCGGCACACCTCCTCAATAGGTTCGGCCATTGGTTCATTCTCGCCCTCCATTGGTTCATCTTCACTAACAACCTCACCACTACTTTCAAGGAGCACCATGACTCTCTTATTAGGACATTGTGCAGCAATAATCCAAGACACTTGAAACACTTTATATCTCTTGACCGTGGCTTGTTAGTATCTTCAAATGGTTTAGGGGGAACATCTTTCTTTTGAGCCCACGGTTTTGGTTGGAAGGTCTTTTTCTCTTGTCTTGGAGGTGGCTTGTAAGGTGTGTTGTAGGCCGGGGTTTGTTTCACCACAATTTTCTTGCCCTTCTTCTTGTGTTGCCTTTCCACCCGCAAGGCTAATTGTATGGCGGCATCCAATGAATCCACTATTTGTAATTCTACCACATCTTCAATATCTTTGTGCAATCCCCTTAGGAATCGTGCTAGAATCTGTTCTTCCGGCTCCTCAAGATCACATCGGATCCGCAAGGTCTCAAACTCCATCAAATAGTCTTCGACCGAGAGGCTTCCTTGCTTCAAATTTTGGAGTTGAAAAAACAATTCTTGTCTATAGTGGCTAGGGACAAATCTCCTTTTCATGTGCATTTTCATGGCTCTCCAAGTATTTATTTCTTCCTCATGGTCACGCCTCCTTTGGGCTCTCAAGCTATCCCACCATAAACTTGCATAGTCGTGGAGCTCCAAAGCCACTAGTTGCAACTTAGATTTCTCCGAATAGTTATAGCAATCAAAAACTTTATCCACCTTATCCACCCAAGTCAAATATGTATCTCCATCACAAGAGCCATTAAAAGGAGGAACACTTAGCTTCACATGCCTCAAATCATCCTCACGAGGTGGTCTATCCCGTGGTTCAAACTCATCCTCCGAATCTTCTACTTCATATAATCAGGTCCGAGCACCTCCTGACGCGCTCCAAGATGTGGAGGTGCCGGAAATAAAAGTGAAGATTGTAATCTGCCCGGTAGGACAGGGAGTAAGGCAGAACAGGGGAGTGCAACGTTTATTTCTCCAAATGCATAAAGGTTTAGGTTATAAAACTCATCCAACTTAAACTTAAGGGCGTGGACTAAGTTTGACCAGATTTGCAGCTTAAAAGCACGTGCGGAACATTAAAATATAAGGAGACACTTTCAGATGCACAAGCAGACAAACAGAAAGAAACAGTGCAGGAGTGATGGGGGAACTTCTACACAACTTCCAATGCAGGGAGTCTGAGATCTTGAAAGTAAGCAGACAACAACTTCAATCAAAGGGGAAGCGAATGCAAGTGGTTTTATAGAAAACACATACGTAGGCTAGGAGTTATGCTGGATAGAAAAATAATGGACAGAATTGCTCGATTTCAGGAACTCGGGTAGGAAACAGTGGAAAAACACAAGCATAACTTTTAAAAGGAGGTGGCTGTGGCTAAACGGAATGAACCATTGATTCAGGCCATGAAAGTGGGACTCACTGCTAGAAATTTGGGGGCTTTTCTCACAGGAAACAAAAATGGTACAAGATGGACGATTGGAGCTCAAAGTCCACTCGAGAAAGTTCAAAAACAGCAACAATACAACTAGCACAAATAAATGTAAACGCAAGTGGAAAGTAGGCTATGAGAGTTCCAAACTCGCCTTTGATCCTAACAAGTGAGGAAGGGAGGTTGGAATATGGTTTAATGACCCTAACAAGATCACCAACACCAAGACAAACCAAAACAAGGATATCACTCACCTTGAATGAAATGCCGTGAGAAAGGAAAAAGAGGGTTTGAGAGCTTCAAGCTTTCAAGGTTTTCTTCAATTCTTTTCTGCCTCATCCAACGTGGGAGGAGGGATTCATACCCTTTCAAACTTACACAAAAGACAAAAACAATTAAAGACCTAAATTTAGAACTAATGAGTGGCTAAGTAGGAGGTAGGTGGGGAAAGGGGCCCACCTTCAACTTGCCTCCCAACTCAAACACTCCTTAGACCTAAACCACGTCTAAAGACTTTACAAAAATCAAGCTTCATGGGAAATAATATTTCCCAAAAACTCCAACATGAAGGAGCCTAAATTGGTCCAATCCGAACGAATTTCCAGCAAATTGGTTCAAACCGAACCAATTTGTTTACATAAAAAATATCTCAAATATTTAGTATTTTACAAACACAAAATTCAAACATCACTTGGTCATTCCTTGGAAGACTTCATCTCCCCAAGTAGTGGTGCATACGGTCTCCATTGTCCTCGAAACCGAGTGTAGTTATGTCCCGGGTGGTGAACTTGCCAAGGAAGATCTTGGATTTTCGACCAACTCCTTCTCTTCTTTATACTTCCATTGTAAGCAATGTTTGGGAAGTTCTTGATCTTGTTGTGAAGGAATATCTAGGAGCTCCAATGTAGGGAAAAATGTACCTGCAAAATCAACAAACATATTAGCTAAAAGTCTTGCACGGCTTCGAGTTGTTGCTCCTTCCGGTTGTGGATGAGTCCCGGGCACATCACCTCCGGTTCTTCTTCCGAGAGTAACTGGGGGAGGTGGTTTTGAAGGATTTGGTGTCTCCCACCTTTGTAACAAGGCGTCCAACCTTTGGTTAATGCCATCAATTTGGTTCTGTAAATTGGACTCACGTTCTTGGGAGGACATTGGAGGTGGAGGTGGTTCACTTGTTGATGGGAGGTCTCGGCTAGGCTGCAAAACTGCTCCACTTCTAGTGGTCATGCCACCACTTTTATGTGCCATAAAAAAAGGAATTGGATGGATTAAGAGCAAGGAACAAGGGAAATAAGAGTTGTGCTCTGATACCAAATGACACGCTCGGGGTTAGGAGGTGTCGGGAGAAAAATGGACAAATGGGAAGACAAGACAATCTGCCGAGAATAAGGAGGACTGGCAGAAACAGGGGAGTAAACACACTAGAGCTCCAAATGCATACGGGTCCTGATGCACAATGGGACTCCTCCCCATTGGGCCGAGAGTTTTATGCTAACTTAGTTGTTTATTTTGTAGGAAACATAACATCGGAGTCACCCACGGAAGACGACCAAGAAAGGCCCAAGACGTCCATCACATGGCTGGACACGAACGTGACCGCACACGCCAGGCCAGACATGACGGCCCATGACGCGGAGCGGGCGACCTTGACCGGCCACACCGGGTCGGACACGATGGCTCATGCCGCGGGACACACGACCTTGACCGCGCATATCGGGCCGCATACCACTACGTTCACCTGGAATGCACACATCGGGCCGGACAAGACGGCCCATGACGCCGGACACAAGACCACAGCGCGCACCATCGACGGATCGACCGGGCCACGTGACGCGGCCCACTCCGAGACCCATTAGGGTCTCGGGCATCTTCAATAAGTGGCCGAGCGCCATATTTCCCTTCAGCACTTAGAGACTTAGAGAATGAAGAGGATCAAGCCTAGACATCACAAGGACGGATTTACAGCCCAAGACCCAGCCGAGGCCGAGGCCCATGCAACGCTCAAAGAAGCCCACGGCATCCTTCAACTTTGCCCGTGTCAAATCTTCATGGATAAGATGCCTTAGCTGGAAAATAACAAACAAGAGGATTTGGGGGGATTCGCACGCACAAAATCCCATGATTCTCGGAGATACGTATCTCGGCCGAGCCCACCCGACAGCGCGCTGGACAGCGCACCGCACCCGACAGCGCACCCATGACGCGACGCACCCAAACTACGACGCACCTCCGGGATCCACGTGCCAAATCATCTTAGACGTCCAATTCATCCGATGGCTTGAGATTACTAGTTCTCTAGATTTACGTTTTTGTTTTTGTCTATTTAAAGAACATTAGACCTACTTGTTACTCAGTGAATTTTTATCAATACAAGTGCTTTGAGCCTTTTTGATAATTCTCTCAAACGACGTTACTTCTCCGGTGAGTCATATCCGGCCAAGCTTCCGTCAACCCTTGTCGTAGCCTCGGTGCGTCATATCCGAGTCTTCTCCAAGGTCTACCGATTTGGATCCTTTGATTGCTCAAGCGTCCAAATCGTCCGACATCACCTTCATCTTCCGATTCATCCATAATCTGCACCATTCCTGAGCCATCACCAACCTTCCCGATCATCCGATCATATCCACCGTGCCATCTCACTATTTTCACCTTCTAGCTTCCGCAAAACTCCACATTACCGACCATTCCAATCACCATTCACCAAACGCCCGAGCCAATCTAGCTCGCACGCACGCCCACCGATAACGACTTGCAAAACACCCCGCCGTTGCACATCAATTGGTATCAGAGCAAAAGTTCCTATTTTGCTGCCTCGAGTCTAGATTTTTACACGTAAAAATCGAAACTTGCTCATGAATACTCGAAGCGGAGCCGTTCACGGACCCGCCCGCGACAACACCACCACGAGCGAACAAACGCTACATTTTGGGCCACCCGAGCACAACCCTAGCATCCATGAACATGTGGTGGATCAAACTCATCAAATGAACGAGCGATTAGCGGCGAATGAAAGAATGATCCAAGCCGTATTACAAAGGTTGGACCCCTTGACCAACCAACAAGTGCTGCCACCCTCGCACCACGACCGATCCGAAGACCGGGTGCTGGAAATCGCCGAGCCAATCGGCATGACTCGGACGAATCCGATGACGGATTTTATGAAGATCACCATGTGGACCGAGAGGATGAACGCCGACTCCCGAAGGTAAAAATTCCATCCTTTAGTGGTTCCGCAAACGGTGATTTATATCTTGAGTTGGTTGAAAAAGTAGATGCAATTTTCAACCTTTATGATTATTTCGAAAGGCTCAAGGTCCAATTAGCCACATTGGAATTCACGGGATATGCCGTTCTTTGGTGGAATTCCCATCGTGCTCAACTTCGGAAAGATAGACAACCCGAAGTTACAACGTGGGACACTTTGAAGGCCCACATGCGTACACGGTTTTTGCCTAATTACTATAGGCAAGAATTATTTTTGAAACTTCAAGGGTTAAAGCAAGGGGCAAGATCGGTCGAAGAATATCTCACCGAATTCGAAACCATCCGAATTCGATGTGAGCTAGATGAACCGCAAGAGCATCTCATAGCTCGGTTCATTAGGGGACTTCAACGTGACATTGGAGATGTTGTGGAATTACATTCCCATGATTCCTTTGACTCACTTATTCAAATGACTCTACGAGTCGAGAGACAAGTCAAACGGAAGGGCAAGTTCACGGACACGAGACCGATCCCGCGCGCGCCCGCGCACCCGAACCTGGCCCAGGCCGCACCATGGGCTCCTAAGCCGACCGTGCCCATCAAAGCCCAAGAGGCTACTAGTGA
Organism: Begonia fuchsioides; assembly: GCA_003255005.1. Taxonomy (NCBI): domain Eukaryota; kingdom Viridiplantae; phylum Streptophyta; class Magnoliopsida; order Cucurbitales; family Begoniaceae; genus Begonia; species Begonia fuchsioides. The sequence continues at coordinate 37,607 of QAOC01016368.1, forward strand.
GGGATCTCGGACCCGCGAGATCCGATGTTTTAAATGTTTGGGCCGAGGCCATATGGCAGCACAATGCCCTAATCAGATGGGTAATGACAATCCTTGAAGGCACCGAAGAGATAGTAAATGAGGATGAGTCTGAAAGCCCACCCAAGGACCCGACCACACCCGATGAGGTACCAGGCCCAATTGAACATGGTAAAGATGAGTGTGGCCCGCAAGATGGACGTTGGCTCATGGTCCGATGGGTCCTATCCACCCAACCTCAACCGGAAGCATACCAACGAGAGAACCTCTTCCATAGCCGATGTTTGGTTAAGGAAAGAGTGTGTTCTTTAATTATTGATGGTGGGAGTTGCACCAACGTAGCTTCCCGAGAGCTAGTGGAGAAATTGTCCTTGCCAACCACCGACCACCAGACACCATTCAAGCTCCGATGGATCACGGACAAGGAAGATGTCCGAGTATCTAAGCAAACCCGGGTGGACTTCAAGATTGACCATTACATAGATTCGGTGCTATGTGATGTAGTCCCGATGAGTGCCACTCATCTCTTGCTCGGAAGACCATGGTAATATGATCGCCATGTGATACACGATGGGCGCGCCAATCATTACACCCTCATGATGAATGGCCGAATGGTAATTTTGACGCCCATGACCCCGGAGCAAGTGGCCAAGGATGAGGCCATCAAAAGAGAAGCAAGGGCCAACAAGACCTTGCTTGTAAACTGAAAGGGACTCGACCGATGCATAGCCCGGAGTGACCCGATAGTCATGCTCGTGTACCGAGAGCATGACCGAGCCGAAGACACACTCATTTCGGACATTGTCAAGCCCTTGCTTGAGCGGTACCACGATGTTTTCCTGGAGGAACTCCCCTCGGAGTTACCTCCATACCGAGGGATAGAACATCAAATTGACTTTCAACCGGGAGCCACCTTGCCCAACCGACCCCCTTATCGGCTCAACCCGGAAGAAAGCAAGGAATTACAATGCCAAGTACAAGAGCTCCTCGAGAAAGGCTATATCAAGGAGTCTTTAAGTCCGTGCGCGGTTCCGACTCTCCTTGTGCCTAAAAAGGATGGCACGCACCGCATGTGCATCGATAGCCGAGCGGTCAATGACATCATGATCAAGTACCGGTTTCCAATACCTCGGCTTGATGATCTTTTGGATGAACTTAGCGGGGCTAAGCTCTTTTCTTAGATCGACCTTAAGAGCGGATATCCCCAAATCCGCATGAAGGAAGGCGACGAATGGAAGACCGTATTCAAAACAAGGTACGGATTGTTTGAATGGCTAGTTATGCCTTTCGATCTTACCAATGCCCCGAGTACATTCATGAGGCTCATGAACCATGTCCTCCGAGCCTTCCTTGGCAAGTTTATCATCGTTTATTTCGATGATATCCTTGTGTATAGCCCAGACATACCTAGCCATTTAGAGCACTTGGAGCAACTTTTCATCACATTGCGGCAAGCCCGATTATATGGAAATCAAGCCAAGTGCGCGTTTGCTCAAGAACGTATTCACTTCCTCGGATTTATATTGTCCAAGCATGGCGTGGAAGTGGATGAAGAAAAGGTTAAATCCATCCGAGAATGGCCAAACCCGAAAGGAGTCACGGACGTGCGAAGCTTCCACGGATTGGCCAATTTTTATCGACGGTTCATCAAGGGTTTTAGCACCATCATGCCCCCCTTGACCGAACTCACGAAGAAAGGTGTGGAATTTAAATTGTCAAAACAATGCCAAGAAAGTTTTGGTCATATTAAACGCCGCCTTTGTGAAGCACCCATATTATCCCTCCCAGATTTCAATAAGGCTTTTGAAGTGGAGTGCGATGCATCCGGTACGGGCATCGGCACGGTTCTAATGCAAGAAGGCCGGCACGTGGCCTATTTTAGTGAAAAACTCAAAGGTGCGACTTTAAATTATTCCACTTATGATAAAGAGTTATATTCGCTTATTAGAGCTATTGCGATGTGGCAACATTACCTATTGCCACGGGAATTTATTATACATACCGACCACCAAGCTCTAAAATTTATCAAGAGCCAAGGAAAACTCAATCGGAGGCATGCTAAATGGATCGAGTTTTTGGAGAGGTATCCTTACATTATTAAGTATAAAAAAGGGGATACTAATATTGTGGCCGATGCTTTGTCGAGAAGGAGCTTATTGTTTGCCGAGATGCGGGTGATGTTTTTTGGGTTTGAATGGGTCAAGCAACTCTATAAGGAGGACCCCGATTTTAGTGCTCACTTTGAAGCCGCATCAAAAGGGGAGCTATCGGGTTACCACATTACCGATGGCTACCTCTTACGAGGAGGAAGACTATGTGTCCCGAAAGGGAGCCTACGGGTGTCTCTCATCACCGAGGCACACGGTGGCGGGCTCGCGGGACACTTCGGGGAGAAGAAAACGTGGGAGATGCTCAAGGAGCATTTTTATTGGCCACACTTATTCCGGGACGTGCACCATTATGTACAAAGGTGCATCGTATGCAAAAAGGCCAAAAATCAGACTTTGGCTCAAGGATTATATCAACCCTTGCTGGTGCCGGACCATCCATGGCAAGCCGTAAGCATGGACTTCGTCGTCGGTCTCCCTCGGAACCACCGAAGATCTTCTTTCAAATATGGTCCGCGCGCGCATATATCTGGACGAAATTTAGCCATCTGGAAGCTGTGTGTGAATTTGGCTCGAGCAAATCCCGAAGTGCACGGAAGATTGTCAACCCCGGTCAACAATTTGATCGAACCGCGCGCGCCCACGAGTCATCATCGGCCATCCGATGATTTAAATTCAAATAACACCGCGCCCGCCTCTTCTCAAGTCAACTACGGCTCAACCAAGATATTCAATTCAAAATGGCCCGAGAGAATCCCCCAATTTCTGGAACATTATCCACTCGGTCACCATTTTGAATAAGCCCGCGCACACTTGCGAGCCATTGCCGACCAACCAAGGATCCAAACCATGGGACAGTCAAGATAAGCCACCGAGAGCATTTTAAAGACTTCTTATCCAATTTGGCCCGAGCCAATCTTCACATGTTCGGAGCTAGCCCACCCGGAGTCACCTCTCGGTCAACGAAGAGTCTTCCTCGGTCATGCTTCAAATTCAGCCGCGCAAATCCTTAACGGATAGAACATTGGTCAACTCCAAGTCCATAAAGATCTCCCCCGAGCCAATCTCGAGTGTGCATGCAATCCAAGGGTCGAAAACCCTTCCCTCTCATTTTTATTTTTCGTGCATTAAATAATGTATCAACCTTCACTTCGAAGGTAGAGAGAATTTTAATAGAATTGTGCTTAGCACCTTCAAACGCTTTTGGTTGAAGCTCTTTCCGACGGCTTTTCTTCCGGTGAGTCATATCCGGCCAAATTCCGTCAACCCTTGTGACACGCTCTAAGATGCGGAGGGGTCGGGAAAAGGAGAAAGCACAAACAGCCAAAGGCCAAAGGCTTACCCGAGAAGAAAATCCAGAACAAGGGAGGGTTTTGGCTCTGTCACAACTTCAATTCCATACGGGCTATAAGTCCAAGACTTAGGGGATTTTGAGATTAAATATTAAACTCCAACTAGCCCAAATTTCAGACCAAAAGCACGTGAGGATTTAAAATGGCACGGGTTCCTTTTCAGAAACACAAACAGACAACACAACGTTTTGGCAGTGAAGTAGGTGGAGGTTAAGCTCTGCACAACTCCCAATACCAAAGACCTGAGAAGGCGAAACTTGGCAGAAACCTTTCTCCAAGAAAGGGGAAGAAATTGGCTAGGTTTAATGGAGAAAAGCACGGGTAGTTTGTAAGTTATCACAGGAGGAAATTTGGTCGACAGAAATGCTCAATTTCAGGAGTTCGGGAGTAAGGTAGGAGAAACAAGCATGCACATCGTTTAATTGGAAGGAACTGAGAATGAAGTGAATGGCAAAGTATCTCAAGACACGTATGAGGAACTCACAGCCAAAAATTGAGGACTTTAGCACTAGGGAAACAGAAAATGACACGGATGAAACTTTTGGGACACAAGATGCACTCGGGCGAGATTAAATTGGCAGCAACCAACACATAGCAACAAACATCCAAAAACACACGAATGGAAGGAGGGCTACGGGATTTCCAGGCTTACCTTGATCCAAACAAGAGTGGAGGAAGGCTGGAATATGGTTTAGTGGCTCTAGCAAGACACCAACACCTTTAACAAAATAGAACTATGGATATTACTCACCAAAGCTCCAAATTGCCGAGAGAAAAGGGGGAGGTTTTGAGAGCTTCAAGCTTCTTCAAATTTTATCCAATTCTTTTCTAAAGTTTACAACACGTCAAGGGAGGGTTTCATACTCCCTCCAATCTTACAGCAAAGTCCACAAATTGACCTAGTCTAAATAGGGATTATGAGTGAAAAGTGTTGGAGTTAGGTGGAAAATGGGTCTCACCTTAAGCTTCCCAAACACTCCACTAATCCGTGACTAAAACTCACGTCCAAACATCATCCAAAAGAAAGGCCAAGTGGGAAATTAGGGTTTCCCCTAAGTTCCAACAAGATGGGCCTTGACTTGGTTCAAACCAAACCAAAACCTAGGAAATTGCCCTAAACCGAACCAACCTCCAAACAACAATCCAAGTCCAAAACTAGATACAAATTACAAGTATTTCCAAAAACTAAATATCTTCCAAAGGGAAAAACAAACCTTCATTGCTGGGCCTCACTTGCCAAACTTCGTGGGGCTCTAATACGTGCTCAAAGTGGATGAGGCTTTAGGCAAGGTTCGGTCCATCAATTGTTGGATAGCCCAAGGCCAATCGGTGTTGATCATTTGCATCCTTCTTGGACCAAGGGTTAGACACTTCCTTGGGCTGCTAGCTGCTGCTCCAATGGTGGACAATGATGTAATTGGGCCTTCCTTTCCGTTGGGGCCAAACATCGCCATGGATCGGCCACCATGGGTTGGATGCTCCCGGGCCGCTCCATCTTCTGGATGCCTCTGTAATAGCATTCGTTGGCTTGGCAATTATTGTCCAAATTTTATACTCGGCCACATTCTGGAAACCTTAGGATGTTGGCCACATATTTGTAGAAGCATGCTTGGCCAAATCAGGTCCGGAAGGTGTTCAAAACAGCCAGACAAGTCCCGGAGGTCATCCTCGGCCGAAACCAAAAGTGGTGCTATCATCACCTAGGTGGTTTGGATCACCCTTCCATGCCACGGATGCAAAAGAGTTGTCAAAAAGGAAGCATGTTTTCCCCTTCATAATTGGCTTCTTGATAAGCCTTTTATGAAAAGAGCCTCCTGCAAAATTAACAAACTCATTAGAAAAATAGTTTACTTCATCAATCGAGTGGTGCCATCCGTGGCACGTAACCTTGAGTGCCCGATCGGTGAGTCACATCCGAGAACATGCAAGGTCTACCGATTCCAACATTTCGATCGCTCAAGAGTTTGGATCGTCCGACCATCCCTTTACCTAAATCCCATCTCCATCTCCCGAGCCATCAAAATTCCTCCATCACTGATTCTAGTCAACATCCCTTCATTCGAGCCACCATCATCTTTTCCCGAGCCTTTTCCTTATTTCCATCTTCAAACTCCATTATTTCCATCCCATTACACTCCGCACCCCAACTCCCAAATTCGCCCACACCCATTTTTTGACCGCCGTGCACGATACCTTACCCGGGTCACATGTGCGCGCATTTTACGACTACGGTGCGCCGGTCTATTTTTGACGGCACATTAGGGCCTGATGTGCAATCCGGGGTGGTTTGCACATCGTGATCGGTGGGTGTGCGCACGAGAGGGCTCAGGGAGCGATGAGTGCGGCACACGGGCAAAACGGCTCGGGCGAATGATGTTTTTAGAAGTGGATGAGGGTTTTCGGATGGATTGATGGGAATGGGGTAGGAAAGTGAGGAAATGGCACGAATCAACGAAAGGGTGGTTCGGGTATTGAAAAAGGTGGTCGTGAGTCGGAAACGGGTGAGAGTGGTCGTTCGGGAAAATGGAAGGGTTATTCGGAGAAGTGTAGTTTTATGGAGGTGGATATGACGCTTTGAACACTTGAACGAATAAGTGTTCAAATCGGTAGGCCTTGCTCGTGTTCTGATATGACGCACCGTTCACTCACAATTTTGATTTGAAAATTCTCTAAGTTCAATAGAGGCTAGATGCCCCTTAAATAAACAAAAACATAAAAGGAAAAATAGTAAGCAGTTGATCGGTTGGACGTCTCGGATTGTGAAGACTCGGATCGGTGAGGTGGCGCGGGACTTATGGGAATTGTAAGCCGCTGATCGGTTGGAGAAGCGTCTTGGATTGCTTTGGGCGTGGTTGACTCGGATCCGTGATGTGGCGCGATGATCTCGAGATTTTATGCACGGAGGAGAGTGCAGCTTGATTCGTGGCGCCAGGGTGTCGTCCGGTGAGCGCGGAGAGCGCGCGGGAATACGGGAAGATTCGGTCTCCGTGTCTTATGGGATTTTCCGCGTGCGAATCTTCCGTTTCCTTCTTGGATGATATTCTCCCGCTAAAAGGCTTCTTCCGCAAAGTTTTGGCACGGGATAATTTGAAAGTTGCTCGCGGATGTCTTGAGTGTTGCATGGGCCTCGGCCTTGGTTGGATCGCGGGCTTTTTAATCTGTCCTCCCGTGTCTTGGGCTTGCTCCTCTTACTCTTCTAACTCTTTATTTGCTGAAAGGAAATGTGGCGCTCGGCCACTTATTGAAGAAGGCCGAGCCCCTTAATGGGACTCGGTGTGGGCCGTGTCGGTTGGCTTGGGGTGCGCGGTCACGGGGCGGTCCGCATGGTCTAACTTGAGGAGCCTCGTGATGCTTGTCTTGGGTCGGTCTTGGTCGATTACCGAAGGTAGCTCCGAGCTTAGGATTCCTACAAAATGAACAACCATGTTAGTGAAAACCTCTCGGTCCGTTGGGCTCGACCCTCGTGGCACATCATCCCCCCGGGGTACTTGAGGATTTGCCCCCAATTCTCTATCTTCGAGGTCTCCCTCTTCGAGGCTTTCTTTATCCAAATACGGTGATAGGTCTTGCACATTAGCCGTGACTAATATCTTGGGTTCGCCGGGAAGGCTAACCTTGTATGCGTTCGGGTTAATTTGCTCGGCCACTCGGAAGTGTCCCTCGGCCCTTGGAAGTAATTTGGCATGTTTGTGTTTAAAATGCTGAGTCTTTAGCCACACAAGATCTCCCACTCGGAAAATCTTCTCTTTCCTTTTCTTGTTGGCCGCGGTTGCATACTTTTCGTTTTTCCGCTCAATGTGCTTCTTGACCCGCTCGTGCAATTTCCGGATGACCTCGGCCTTATGTTGTCTGTCGGGGTTGTCAAGCTCCCGGCTAGGTAACAGTAGCAAATCCGAGGGTGTCGACGGGTTGAATCCATAGGCCACCTCAAATGGCGTCATTCCCGTGGTGTTATGCTTGCATCGGTTATAGGCGAACTCGACAAAGGGTAATTTCGTTTCCCAAGTCGATGTTCCCTTTCGGATCACGCTTCTTAACAATGCTCCAAGTGATCTATTGACCACTTATGTTTGCCCATCGGTTTGTGGGTGAAAGGCCGAGCTAAACAAGAGTTTGGTCCCGAGCTTGGCCCACAAAGATCTCCAAAATGTACTTATAAATTTTCCATCGTGATCGGACACAATGGAATGTGGAACCCCGTGTAGCCTCACGATCTCCTTGAAGAAAAGATCTGCAATGTAGGTGGCATCATTGGTGGTATGGCACGGGATGAAATGCGCCATTTTGGAGAAGCGGTCAACCACCACCATAACCGAGTCTTTGCGGTTGCTTGTCTGAGGAAGGCCCACAACGAAGTCCATGCTCACGGCTTGCCATGGATGGTCCGGTACCGGTAGAGGAAGGTACAATCCTTGGGCCAATGTCTGGTTTTTGTCCTTTTTGCACACGATGCACCTTTTCACGAAGTGGTGCACGTCTCGGAATAAATGGGGCCAATAGAAATGCTCCTTAAGCATCTCCCACGTTTTCTTCTCGCCAAAGTGTCCCGCAAGGCCGCCTCCGTGGGCCTCGGTTACGAGAGACTCATGGATGCTTCCTTTAGTGATGCATAGCCGTCCTCCACGCATAAGGTATCTGTCGGTCAAATGGTAGCCCGATAACTCCCCTTTTGTGGCGGCCTCAAAATGTGGCCCAAAATCGGGGTGTTATCGGTAGAGTTACTTGATCCACTCAAAGCCGAAAAATCTTACCCGCATTTCGGTGAATAGGATGCTTCGTCTTGACAACGCATCGGCCACAATATTAGTTTCCCCCTTTTTGTACTTAATAATATAGGGGTATCTTTCCAAAAACTCAATCCATTTCGCATGCCTCCGATTGAGCTTCCCTTGGCTCTTGATGAATTTTAGGGCTTGGTGGTCGGTATGTATAATGAATTCCCGAGGCAACAAGTAATGTTGCCACACTCCAGTAGCCCTAATAAGCGAATATAACTCCTTATCATAGGTAGAGTAATTAAGCGTCGCACCTTTGAGTTTTTCGCTAAAATAGGCAATGGGTCAGCCTTCTTGCATTAGGACCGCTCCTATGCCCGTGCCCGAGGCGTCGCATTCTACCTCGAACACCTTGTTGAAATCCGGGAGTGTACGGATTGGCGCTTCGAAAAGTCGTCTCTTGATGTGGTCGAAGCTTTCTTGACAAAGCTCGGTCCACTCGAATTCTTTCCCCTTTTTCGTAAGCTCGGTTAATGGGGCCACAATGGTGCTAAACCCCTTAATAAAACGCCGATAGAAATTAGCTAAGCCGTGGAAACTCCTCACGTCCGTTACTCCTTTAGGGATGAGCCAATCTCGTATGGCCGTGATCTTCTCATGATCTACTTCAACGCCACCTTCGGACAAGATAAAACCGAGGAAGTGTATGCGCCGTTGGGCGAACGCACACTTGTCCCGGTTGTCATAAAGTTTGGATTGCCGCAAGGTAATGAAAAGTTGTTCCAAGTGCTCCAAATGGCTCGGTATGTCCCAGCTATATACTAGAATATCATCGAAATAAACGATGATAAACTTACCAAGGAAGGCCCGGAGGACGTGGTTCATAAGCCTCATAAAAGTGCTCGGAGCGTTGGTGAGCCCGAATGGCATAACAAGCCACTCTTAAGATCGCCTTCCATTCATCGCCTTCTTTCATGCGAATTTGGTGATATCCGCTCTTAAGATCCACTCGGGAGAAGATCTTAGCCCCGCTAAGTTCGTCCAAAAGATCATCAAGCCGAGGCATGGGGAATCGATACTTGATGGTGATGTCGTTGATGGCACGACTATCTACGCACATTCGGTGTGTGCCATCCTTTTTTGGAACTAAGAGGGCCGGTACCGCGCAAGGACTTAGGGATTCCTTGATGTATCCCTTCTCGAGGAGCTCTTGAACTTGGCATTGTAACTCCTTGCTCTCTTCCGGGTTTAGGTGATACGGAGGTCGGTTGGGCAATGTGGCTCCCGGTTGGAGGTCAATTTGGTGCTCAATCCCTCGGAAGGGCGGTAAACCCGAGTGGAGTTCTTCCAGGAACACGTCCTCGAACCGGTCGAGTAAGGGCTTGATCAAATCCGGAATTTTGGGCCCTTCTTCTCGGCCTTCGTCCCGATGTAGTAACATAACGATCGGTTCCCTTTTGGCTAGGCCCCGCTCGAGTTCCTTTCGGCCCATAAGTAATGTCGCCTTTGGCCACTTGCTCCGGGGTCATGGGAGCTAAAATTACCTTTCGTCGATTCATGGTGAACGTGTAGTGGTTGGTGCGTCCATCGTGTATGACATGGCTGTCGAATTGCCAAGGTCGGCCGAGCAAGAGGTGAGTAGCATTCATCGGTACCACGTCACACAAAATCGAATCTTTGTAGTGGCCGATTGTAAATTCGACTCGGGTCCATTTCGTTACTCAGACATCTTCTTTATCCGTGATCCATCGTAGCTTGTAAGGTACTGGGTGATCAGTGGTTGGTAAAGACAATTTTTCCACCAATTCCCGGGAGGCTACGTTCGTGCAACTTCCACCATCAATGATTAAAGAGCATACCTTTCCCATGATCGAACATCAGGTATGGAAAAGGTTTTCCCTTTGGTATGTTTCCGATTGAAATTTGGTGGATATGACTCGTCGGATCATTAGCCACGTCCCGTCTTGTGCATGGCACACGTTTTCGTCATTCTTGGCCAGGTCATGACCATTATCGGGCTCGGTTGGAGCCTCTTGCGGGCCCTCGGTCTCATCCTCGCTCAAAATTTCTTCGGAACCCTCGAGGATCGTCATAACCCTACGGTTAGGGCATTGGGCCGCCATATGTCCTCGGCCGAGACACTTGAAGCACCGTATCTCTCGGGTCCGGGATCCCTCGGCTACCCGCCTCTTGGGGCTTGACGAGTTGAGTTGGCTTAGGGGGCCATGGTGCGGCCGTAGGTGTTGTCGCGGGCGTCGGTCGGTACAGGATGGGCGTTCTCGGAATTGGCCTTTGGGCCGAGGCCTTGCTCTTCCGTTTCACTTGTCTTTCAACCCATAAAGCCATTTGAATAAATGACTCAAATGACTCGTGGGCTTGTAATTCTACGATGTCTCCAATATCCCGTTTGAGCCCTCTAATGAACCAGGCTATGATTTGTTCACTAGGCTCCTCTAATTCGCATCGGATCCGGATAGTTTCAAATTCAGTGAGGTATTCCTCGACCGATCTTTCGCCTTGCCTTAACCCTTGTAATTGCAAAAATAACTCTTGCCGATAGTAGTTCGGCAAGAACCGGGCGCACATTTGTTCCTTCATCGTGTCCCATGTCGAAACGTCGGGTTGCCTCTCGCGCCGTAGGTGTGCTCGGTGGCAATTCCACCAAAGTACCGCATATCCCGTGAATTCCAAGGATGCTAGTGTGACCTTGAGCTTCTCGGAATAATTGTAAAGGTTGAAAATTGAATCAACCTTTTCAACCAACTCTAGGTAGGTGTTCCCATCGGCTATTTCGTTGAAAGGCGGAATTGTTATCTTTGGGAGTCAACCGTTCATCTTCCCGATCAAGGTGTGGGTTTGGGAAATAGTCGTCATCGGACCCATCCGAGTCATGTGGTTGGGTTCGGAAATTTCTGTTCCCGGGTCTTCGTATGGGTCGAGGTGCGGTTGGATGTTGAGCTTGTTGATTGGTCATCGTGTCCAATCGTTGAAGGATTGTTTGCATCAAGTGCTCGTTAGCCGATAAGCGCTCTTCCATCCGCTGGTTGTTAGCATCAAATTGCTCTTGGATGCTCGGCTCATGCTCGGGAGGTCCGGAGTGGAGCGTTTGTTCGCTCGTGGTGGCATTGTCGCGGTTGTTCCCGTGAACGGCTCCGCTGCGTGTCATCATGCATACCTTGATGTAAAAATTGGATTTTTACGATCAAAATAGGAACTTTAGCTCTGATACCAAGTTGATGTGCAATCCGGGGTGGTTTGCACGTCGTGATCGGTGGGTGTGCGCACGGGAGGGCTCGGGGAGCGATGAGTGCGGCACACGGGCAAAACGGCTCGGGCGAATGGTGTTTTTAGAAGTGGATGAGGGTTTTCGGATGGATTGATGGGGATGGGGTAGGAAAGTGAGGAAATGGCATGAATCAACGGAAGGGTGGTTCGGGTATTGAAAAAGGTGGTCGTGAGTCGGAAACGGGTGAGAGTGGTCGTTCGGGAAAATGGAAGGGTTATTCAGAGAAGTGTAGTTTTATGGAGGTGGATATGACGCTTTGAACACTTGAACGAATAAGTGTTCAAATCGGTAGACCTTGCTCGTGTTCGGATATGACGCACCGTTCACTCACAAGGGTTGCCGAGGCTTGGCCGGATGTGACGCACCAGAGAAGGATCGACGAGGGAGAGCTTCGACCGAAGGTTGAAGGTGTGTAAACACAATTTTGATTTGAAAATTCTCTAAGTTCAATAGAGGCTAGATGCCCCTTAAATAAACAAAAACATAAAAGGAAAAATAGTAAGTTGTTGATCGGTTGGACGTCTCGGATTGTGAAGACTCGGATCGGTGAGGTGGCGCGGGACTTCTGGGAATTGTAAGCCGCTGATCGGTTGGATAAGCGTCTTGGATTGCTTTGGGCGTGGTTGACTCGGATCCGTGATGTGGCGCGAGGATCTCGGGATTTTGTGCACGGAGGAGAGTGCAGCTTGATTCGTGGCGCCAGGGTGTCGTCCGGTGAGCGCGGAGAGCGCGCGGGAATACGGGAAGTTTCGGTCTCCGTGTCTTATGGGATTTTCCACGTGCGAATCTTCCATTTCCTTCTTGGATGATATTCTCCATCTAAAAGGCTTCTTCCGCGAAGTTTTGGCACGAGATAATTTGAAAGTTGCTCGCGGATGTCTTGAGTGTTGCATGGGCCTCGGCCTTGGTTGGATCGCGGGCTTTTTAATCTGTCCTCCCGTGTCTTGGGCTTGCTCCTCTTACTCTTCTAACTCTTTATTTGCTGAAAGGAAATGTGGCGCTCGGCCACTTATTGAAGAAGGCCGAGCCCCTTAATGGGACTCGGTGTGGGCCGTGTCGGTTGGCTTGGGGTGCGCGGTCACGGGGCGGTCCGCATGGTCTAACTTGAGGAGCCTCGTGATGCTTGTCTTGGGTCGGTCTTGGTCGATTACCGAAGGTAGCTCCGAGCTTAGGATTCCTACAAAATGAACAACCATGTTAGTGAAAACCTCTCGGTCCGTTGGGCTCGACCCTCGTGGCACATCAAGGCCCGTATGCATTTGGAGCTCTAGTGTGTTTACTCCCCTGTTTCTGCCAGTCCTCCTTATTCTCGGCAGATTGTCTTGTCTTCCCATTTGTCTCCTTTTCTCCCGACACCTCCTAACCCCGAGCGTGTCACCTTCCAACGTGTGTGTTTTTGGTTGTTTGTTGTTGTGTGTTGGTTGCCGCCAATTTAGTCTCGCCGAGTGCATCTTGTATCCCGAAAGTTTCATCTGTGCCATTTTCTATTTCCCTTGTGCTAAAGTCCTCAATTTTTGGCTGTGAGTTCATCATACGTGTCTTGAAATACGTGGCCATTCACGTCATTCTCAGTTCCTCCAAATTAAACGATGTGCATGCTTGTTTCTCCTACCTGAACCCCAGAAATTGAGCATTTCTGTCGACCAAATTTCACCCCGTGCTAGCTTGCAAATGACCCGTGCTTTTCTCCACTAACCCTAGCCAATTTCTTCCCCTTTCTTGGAGGAGGGTTTCTGCCAAGTTTCCCCTTCTCATGTCTTCGGCATTGGGAGTTGTGCAGAGGTTAATCTCCACCTACTTCACTGCCAAAACATGTGTGTGTGTTGTCTGTTTTTATTTCTGAAAAGGCACCCGTGCCATTTTAAAATCCTCACGTGCGTTTGGTCTGAAATTTGGACTAGTTGGAGTTTAATATTTGAACTAAATATCCCCTTAGTCTTGGACTTATAGCCGGTACACAATTGAAGTTGTGACAGAGCCAAAATCCTCCCCTGTTCTTGAATTTTCTTCTCGGGTAGGCCTTTGGCCGTGGCTGTTTGTGCTTTCTCCTTTTTCCCAACTCTTCTGCATCTCCGGTTGCCTCCCATTTTTTGATCAACCCAATTCCCTTTTCCGATCATCCCTTTTTGGTCACCCGATAGTCTTGTCTACATATCTCCTGATTCCCTCAAGATTTTACCCTCATTTTGGAGGTGAAGCTCCCCACTCATTCCCTAAATATCTCTCTGAATCTCAGTTGTGCAACCCGAGAACCACTGTTCCCATTAATACCCATTTCTGCCCCTATTTTCTTGATTATTCCTCACCCGATATCCGTTTTGTTCCACATTCCATTCTTGAAACATATAATTTAGGGATCTGGGCTTTTTCTATGGGTTTTGAGCTGTGAGATTAGGACTAGCTTAGTGCTTGAGGATTTGGGCTTTAGGCTGAAGGCTTATGGATTTATTCTTTAGGGATTATAGCTTGGAGCTTTTGATATATGGCTTTCTGCTTTGGGCTATAGGCTTTGGGCATAGGGCTTTGGTCATAGGGCATTGGGCTTTGGGCTTTGGGCTTTGGGCTTAGGCCATAAAGCTTTTGCTTTGGGCTTAGTACTTACGACTTAGAACTTAGGGTTTATAGCTTTGGGTTTTGGACTTAGGGGTTTTGGCTTAGGACTTAGGGGTTAGGTCATAGGTCTAAGAACATTGGGCTTATTAGTCAGATTTATGGCCTTAGGTCTAAAGGATCTGGGCTTTTTGGTTTAGGCTTTAAGCTTTGAGCTTAGGGCATAAGACTTATTGCTTATGCCTTTGGGCACTGGCTTAAGGCATACGATTAAGTGCTTAAGGCTTAGGGCATTATGTTTATGGCTTAGTACTTAGGTGACACGCTCCACGAATGCGGAAGTGTCGGGATAGGAGAAAGCAATGCAATCTGCCAATGAGAAGAAGGACTAAAACGGAAATAGGGGATTGTGGCAGTTAGAACTCCAATTCCATACAAGCTGAAATTTTGGGGACTTAGACTTTAAGGAAGGAACTGAGTTTGTTCAAGATTTAGAGTCAAAACACGTGTGGATCATAAAATGGCACGGGGACACATTTAGAGGCACAAACAGACAAAATTACCAATTGGCAAAGCATTAGGTGGGAGAGACATCTGCACAACTCCCAATGCCGATGACCTGAGAAGGTGAAATTTAGTAGAAACCAATTTCAATGAAAGAGGAATGAATTGCACTTGGTTAGAGGGAAAAAGCACGGGTAGAATAAAAGATACGAGGGATTGAAAATTGGTTGACAGAACTGTCAAAATTCAGGTCCTCAGGTGAAGGACAGAGGATAAATGCATGCACAACTTTTAATTGGGCAGACCTGGGAGTGAGATGAATAGCCAATACTTCAAGACATGAAATAAGAACTCATAGCCAGATTTTGAGGATTTTATCATGAGGGAAACAGAAAATATCACGGGAGACACTTTGGGGACTCAAACAGATTCCCGGGTAAATTAAAATGGCAGCAACCAATAAGAAAAACAACCAAGAACAAAAATACATAAACGGGATGAAGGCTATATGACTTCCAAGCTTACCTTGATCCTAAGCAAGTGAGGGGGTGACACGCTCGGGGTTATGAGAAGTGTCGGGAGAAAGAAGACACAAGGGTAATCTGCCAAGGAGAAAGTCCAAGACAGAAACAGTGAGGTGTAACGGTTAATATTCCAAATGCATACAGGATTAAGTCAAATAAACTAAGCCAAATGAAACTTTAGGAAGTGGACTAAGTGTGACCCGAATTTCAACTTACAAGCACGTGCGGAACATTAAAATACACGGAGACACTTTCAGATGCACAAACAGACCAACAGGAAGAAAACAGTGCAGGGGTGGGGAAACTTCTACACAACTTCCAATGCAGGGAGTCTGGGATCGTAAAAATCAGCAGAAAACTACTTCAATCAAAGGGGAAGACAATGCAAGTGGTTTCACAGAAAAATCATGAGTAGGCTAGGAGTTATGCTGGATAGAAAATTAATGGACAGAGTTGCCCGATTTCAAGAACTCGGGTAGGAAGCAGTGGGAAAACACAAGCATAACTTTTAAAGGGAGGTGGCTATGGCAAAACGGAAAGAACAGTTATTTCAAGCCATGAAAGAGGAACTCACAGTCATAAAATTGGGGACTTTTGTTCACGGAAAACAGAAATGGCACGAATTGGACTTTTGTTGCACAAATTCACTCGGGTAAGCACCAAAAAACAGCAACCAACAACAAAGACAAAACACAAATGCAAACAACAAAATGTAAGGTTAGCTATGGGACTTCCAAACTCGCCTTTGATCCTAAACAAGTGAGGAAGGGAGATTGGAATAGGGCTTAGTGGCTCTAGCAAGGCACCAACACCGTTACAAACCAAAGATCAAGGATATTACTCACCTTGAATTTGCTTTGCCGTGAGAGAAAATGGGGAGAGCTTCAAGCTTCAACATTCAACATTTTCTATTCTGCAAAATGCTGAGAAAGGGAGGTTAAAACCCTCCTTCCCACTATCTACAAAGGGGCATAATGGCCTCCTACAAACCTAAGCAAATCACCATTAAAGAGGGATGGCAAGTGGGGGCCACAAAGACTTCTCCACCAAAAGAGAGGCATGGGCAGCTAAAACATGGCTGCAACCCATCCTAATACAACCTAACCTCCCACTTGCAGCCACTACACTAAACAACAAACAAAAGAGAGACAAACATACTTGCATGGTTTTCACGCAAACCATGCAAGGAAGAGTACAACCGGTTTTCAAAAACCAAAATAAATAAAAACCGACAATCTTCCTTTTTGGGCCAATGCTTTCCTTCATCTTTTCACGTGTAAATCCGCTCCTTAGAGGCTCCAAATTGGACTCCATCCTTCAGCTCTTCATTGGACTCCATTAGGCCGTGGCTATTGGTTGCATGATGGAAGGTGTGTGGGCTGTTCTCGGATAGCCACCCCTTCTGGATGCCTCTGTAATGGCGATGGTTGACCGGGAAATATTTCTCCAAAATTAATGCTCTGCTGCTTGATGGAAACCTTTAGATGCTGGCTACATTTTGTATGAAGAACGTTTGGCCAAATAATGTGTGAAACGTTGTTTAAACCGCTTCCGAAGGCTCAGAGGTCAGATTGTACCGAAGCCCAAAATGTCAACATCTTCATCTTGGATGGTTGGGCCATGGAATGCATCAATCACACTAGTAATCTCGGCCACTTCATCCCAAAACAACCTACAAAATGAACAAACACATTAGGAAACCAATTGGGTTGGCCTTGGGTTAGAAAACCCGTGGCCAAGCCCAAGGTGGCGTTATCGCAAGGTAGGCTCTTGTTAAGGGCTTCTTGTTGCTCATCATGAACACACTCTCGAGTGCTCACTCCCGCGGGTTCCTCTTTGGCTAAGGAATCCTGAGGCATGTCAGGAGGAAGGTTGGAATAAAGGCTAAGTGACTCTAGCAAGGCACCAACACCAAAGACAACAAGGAAGATTGGATATTACTCACCAAAATCCCAAGAAGCCGTGAGAAAAGAGGGTTTGAGAGCTTCAAAGCTTCTGCAAATTTTCCAATAATTTTCTAATCTGTAAATGCTGAGAAAGGAAGGGTAAAAACCCTCCTTCCCACGAGCTACAAAAGGCATATGATTATCACCTATAGTCCTACGTGCTAAACCAACAACAAGGTATGGTAAATGGGGCCCACCCTTGACTTTCATCACCAACAAGAGTGATGGTCATTAAGGGAAGGTAAAACCCATCCCCTAAGGCTTCCTAAGGATCTCCCACTTGCAGCCACGTAATTAACTTACAACAAAAAAAAAAAGAAAAAAAAGAGTAAGGAGCTTGCATGGTTTTCACGTGAACCATGCAAGATATTATAATACCAGTTTTCAAAAAAAATAAAAATAAACCGAGGACTTCTCCCATGCTCTCCCATCCTTAGACTTGTCCTTGTCCTTGTCCTTGCTGCATGAATGGATCATCTTCTTTATGAATAACTTGGAGTTCCACGTGAGTTGTTGATTGGTCTTTGTCTCGACTTCTCCAAGTGATCAAGTGGCAAGGGACTTCTCGGTCTTCCATGGTTGGCTCATTGATGGTTGTTCGTCCTTGGTTATTTAAACCTTTAGTGGAGGACTCTTCTTGGATAGCTTCCTCTCCCAAAGTGGATATTGTGCAATTGACCTCCACTTCACTTGGGGCCGAAGATGGTCGTGACTCGGCTTGGTCGTCCCGGTAAGATAGGCTATGAACTTCGGACTCTAAGTTCACCTCTTGAATCTCCCAATGTATGCAATGCTTGGGAAGTTCTTTATCAAGAGAGGAGGGCATGTCTAGGAGGCCCTTTAGTGGCGATGAATCTCCTGCAAAATTAGCAAACATGTTAGATAATTGCCTTGCCCGGCTTCAGGTGGTCGCGCCCTCCGGTTGATGGCGGTTCCCGGGCACATCATCCCCTCCGGGTGAATGAGGATTTGCCCTCAAATCCATGGGCTGCTCCTCCTCATCCACGGCTGCCTCTCCCACATATGGAGATAAGTCTTGAACATTGAACGAAGCCGATACTCCAAAGTCCCCGGGAAGCTTCAACTTATAGGCATTTTTGTTGATCTTCTCGATCACTTCAAACGGTCCATCGACTCTAGGAAGTAGTTTGGACTTTCTTTGGTTCGGAAATCTCTCCTTCCTCAAGTGCAGCCATACAAGGTCTCCCACCTCGAATTCCACATCTCTTCGGCCTCGATTGGCATATTTAGCATAGGATTCATTTTTCTTGGCTATGGCTCTTTGTACCTTGGTATGCATGGCTTGGACTTGCTTGGCTTTTTGTGCTCCCTCCCGGTTGACTAAATCTTGGCTCGACAATGGAATTAATTCCAATGGAGTGGACGGGTTGAAGCCATAGACAACTTCAAATGGGGAGGCTCGTGTGGCACTATGCACACTTCGATTGTAAGCAAATTCCACATAGGGTAATTGCACATCCCAATCCGAGAGGCGCTTCCCTACTATGCTCCGAAGTAAAACGCCCAAGGTCCGGTTAACAACCTCCGTTTGACCATCTGTTTGGGGATGGTAAGAGGTGCTAAATAACAATTTTGTCCCAAGCCTCCTCCATAGGGTTTGCCAAAAAGAGCTCAAAAATTTTGTGTCCCGGTCCGAGACAATGGTGGTGGGCAGTCAGTGAAGTCGGACAACCTCTTTGAAGAATAGATCGGCCACTTGATTAGCATCATCGGTCTTATGGCAAGCAACAAAGTGAGCCATCTTGGAGAAGCGGTCCACAATCACCATAATGGCTTCCTTTCCCCTAGGAGTCCGAGGGAGCCCCAAAACAAAATCAAGGCTTACATCCACCCATGGTTGAGACGGCACCGGTAAAGGCATATACAAGCCTTGTGGTAGGACTCGGCTCTTAGCCTTTTTACACACAATGCACCTTTCTATGCACTTGTGCACGTCCTTGATCATATGGGGCCAATAGAAATGGTCCTTCAATGTTTCTAGAGTCTTCTTCTCTCCGAAGTGGCCGGCTAGGCCTCCATCATGTGCTTCCTTTACTAGTGATTCTCGGAGGCTACACTTGGGAATACAAATCTGCCCTCCCTTAAAAAGGTAGCCATCCGCCAAATGATAGGTGCATTTTTCCTTGTTCACGCACTTCTCAAACCATACTTTGAAATCGGGATCCTCTCGGTAAGATTCTTTGATCCACTCAAACCCCAAAATTCGGGAGGTGAGCTCGGTAAGTAACATAGTTCTCCTTGAGAGTGCATCGGCCACCACATTAATTTCTCCCTTCTTGTACTTGATAATATAGGGAAATCTCTCAAGAAATTCCACCCACTTAGAATGCATTTTGCTGAGTTTCCCTTGGCTCTTAATGTGCTTCAAAGCTTGGTGGTCCGTGTGTATAATGAACTCCTTAGGAAGGAGATAATGCTGCCATATTTCGATAGTTCTTATAAAGGCATACATCTCCTTGTCATATGTTGAATAATTCAAGGCCGCCCCCTTCAATTTCTCACTAAAATAGGCCACGGGCTTTCCTTCTTGCATAAGGACAGATCCTATGCCTAGGGCCGAGGCATCACAATTGACTTCAAAGACCTTATGAAAATCCGGGAGCACTAGGAGGGGAGCATTACAAAGAGCCTCTTTGATCCGATCAAAACTTGCTTGGCAAACCAGAGTCCACTCAAACTCCTTCCCCTTTTTTGTACAATCCGTGAGGGGTGCAACAATGCTACTAAATCCCTTGATAAATTTTCTATAAAAGGAGGCTAATCCATGTAAGCTCCGGATGTCCGAAACACACTTCGGGATCGGCCACTCCCTTATGGCTTCAATTTTGCTTTGATCAACTTCCATCCCATCCTTGGATAATATAAAGCCTAGAAAATGCACTCTTTCTTGGAAAAATGAACACTTCTTCAAATTGCCAAATAGTTGAGCTTTTCTAAGTGTATCAAATAAAAGCCGTAAGTGCATCAAGTGATCCAAGTAATTTCCACTATATATCAAGATATCATCAAAGTATACGATCACAAATCTTCCCAAATAGTCCTTCAAAACATGGTTCATTAGTCTCATGAAAGTGCTAGGGGCATTAGATAGCCCAAATGGCATTACTAAGCATTCATAGAGTCCATACTTGGTTTTGAAGGCGGTTTTCCACTCATCCCCTTCCAACATCCGAATTTGATGATAACCACTTTTGAGGTCAACATTTGAGAAGTATGCAGCTCCACTAAGTTTTTCCAAAAGGTCTTCAAGGCGGGGAATGGGAAACCGGTACTTGATAGTTATTTGGTTAATGGCACGGCTATATATGCACATCCGAGAAGAGTCATCCTTCTTTGGCACCAATAAGGTTGGCACCGCACAAGGGCTTAGGGACTCTCAGATGTACCCCTTCTTAAGTAATTCTTGCACTTGTTCATCCAATTCCTTGGCCTCCTCGGGATTCATTCGATAAGTCGGACGATTGGGTAGAACCACCCTGGGCTGAAGATCTATCTGGTGTTCTATCCCTCGGATGGGAGGTAGGCCGGTGGGCAATTCTTCGGGGAAGACATCTCCATATTCTTCTAAGAGGGCTAACACCTCTTCCGGGGCCCCTCCTATTTCTTCCATTCTTTCCCGAAAAATAATTAAGACAATTGGTGCTACTTGAAGCACTTCCCGAGTGAGCTCCTTTTTGTTGATAATTAGCACCTTCTTGGAAGAGTTCTCCCTCCTTATTCTCTCATCCCTGGCTATGTCCGAGGGTGTCAAAGGTGCAAGCCTAATGCTTCGGTTCTCCCATTTGAATGAGTATTCATTGGTGAGTCCATTGTGAATGGTGTGCTTATCAAATTGCCACGGCCTCCCTAGGAGAAGGTGGCTTGCATCCATTGGTAGCACATCACATAAGACCGAATCCTTATAACTCCCAGTGGTGAACTCAATCCTTGTACGTTTTGTCACCTTTAGGTCTCCTTCATCATTTAATCATCGGAGCCTATATGGTTGCGGATGCTCCTCGGTTGGAAGTTGTAACTTCTCAATTAGCTCGGCGGATGCCACATTGGTGCAACTCCCTCCTCTACGATTAGGGAGCATACTTTGTCTTTGATAAGGAAACAACTATGAAAGATATTTTCCCTTTGCATGGTTTCGGGCCGACCATTGGTGGTAAGAGCTCTTCGGATCACCATGAGGAGGGGGCCTTTTTGAGCTCGGCACACCTCCTCCATTGGCTCGGCCAATTGCTCTTCTTCATCCTCCATCGGTTCATCCTCACTAACAACTTCTCCACTAGCTTCAAGAAGTACCATCACCCTCTTGTTTGGACATTGTGCTACAATGTGCCCCAATCCGAGACACTTGAAACATTTTATGTCTCTTGACCGATGCTTGTTGGCTTCTTCAATGGGTTTTGGAGGGATATCTTTCTTTGGGGCCCATGGTTTAGGTTGGTATGGCTTATTCTCTTGCCTCGGGGGTGGCTTGTATGGAGTGTTATAAACCGGACTCGGCTTCACCACAATTTTCTTGCCCCTCTTTTTGAGCGGCCTTTCAACCCGCAATGCCAATTGGATGGCGGCATCCAATGACTCAACAAGCTGCAATTCCATTACATCGCCAAGGTCCTTGTGCAATCCTCTTAGGAACCGGGCTAGGATCTGTTCTTCCGGCTCCTCAAGATCACACCGGATCCTCAAAGTCTCGAACTCCATTAAATACTCCTCAATCGAGAGGTGTTCTTGCTTTAATTTTTGGAGTTGGTAGAATAACTCTTGTCTATAATGGCTCGGAACAAATCTCCTCTTCATATGCAATTTCATTGCCATCCAAGTGGTGATCTCCTCTTCACGGTGACGCCTCCTTTGCCCCCGTAGGCTATCCCACCATAGGCTTGCATATCCATGGAGCTCTAAGGCCACTAATTGCAACTTAGATCTCTCGGAATAGTTGTAGCATTCGAAGACCTTGTCCACTTTGTCCACCCAAATTAGGTAGGAATCTCCATCACATGATCTGTTGACTGGAGGGACACTTAGCTTCACATTCCTCAAATCATCCTCACGGGGCAGCCTCTCTCGTGGTTCAAACTCTTCATCCGAGTCTTCCACTTCATACAATCGGCCTCGGGCATTTCCAGCCCTTCTACAGGGGGTAACCGGGGAAGGTGGCCGAGGAGGATTCGGTGTCTCCATCCTTTGCAACAAGGCATCCAGCCTTTGATTTAATGCCATTAATTTGTTCCTGCAAATCAGATTCATGGCCTTGGGGGGAAATTGGTGGGGGAGGTAGTTCACTCGTTGAAGGGTGGTCTCGGCTTGGCTGTAAAACAGCCCCACTCCGAGTGGTGATACCACCACTTTTGTGTGCCATTATATCAAATGAAAAGATGGATAATCACAAGAGAACACACGGAAAGAAAGAGCTGTGCTCTGATACCAAATGACGTGCTCCACGAATGCGGAAGTGTCGGGATAGGAGAAAGCAATGCAATCTGCCAATGAGAAGAAGGACTAAAACAGAAATAGTGGATTGTGGCAGTTAGAACTCCAATTGCATACAGGACTTTGGGCTGAAATTTTGGGGACTTAGACTTTAGGGAAGGAACTGATTTTGGTCAAGATTTGGAGTGAAAACACGTGTGGATCATAAAATGGCAAGAGCGACACATTTAGAGGCACAAACAGACAAAATTACCAATTGGCAGAGCATTAGGTGGGAGAGACGTCTGCACAACTCCCAATGCCGGTGACCTGAGAAGGTGAAATTTGGAAGAAACCAATTTCAACGAAAGAGGAATGAATTTCACTTGGTTAGAGGGAAAAAGCACGGGTAGAATAAAAGATACGAGGGATTGAAAATTGGTCGACAGAACTGTCAAAATTCAGGTACTCAAGTGAAGGACAGAGGATAAATGCATGCACAACTTTTAATTGGGCAGACCTGGGAGTGAGATGAATAGCCAATACTTCAAGACGTGAAATAAGAACTCACAGCCAGATTTTGAGGATTTTAGCACGAGGGAAACAGAAAATATCACGGGAGACACTTTGGGGACTCAAACAGATTCTCGGGTAAATTAAAATTGCAGCAGCCAATAAGAAAAACAACCAAGAACCAAAATACATAAACGGGATGAAGGCTATATGACTTCCAAGCTTACCTTGATCCTAAGCAAGTGAGGAGGAAGGTTGGAATAAAGGCTAAGTGACTCTAGCAAGGCACCAACACCAAAGACAACAAGGAAGATTGGATATTACTCACCAAAATCCCAAGAAGCCGTGAGAAAAGAGGGTTTGAGAGCTTCAAAGCTTCTGCAAATTTTCCAATAATTTTCTAATATGTAAATGCTGAGAAAGGAAGGGTAAAAACCCTCCTTCCCACGAGCTACAAAAGGCATATGATTATCACCTATAGTCCTACGTGCTAAACCAACAACAAGGTATGGTAAATGGGGCCCACCCTTGACTTTCATCACCAACAAGAGTGATGGTCATTAAGGGAAGGTAAAACCCATCCCCTAAGGCTTCCTAAGGATCTCCCACTTGCAGCCACGTAATTAACTTACAACAAAAAAAAAAGAAAAAAAAGAGTAAGGAGCTTGCATGGTTTTCACGTGAACCATGCAAGATATTATAATACCGGTTTTCAAAAAAAAAAAAATAAACCGAGGACTTCTCCCATGCTCTCCCATCCTTAGACTTGTCCTTGTCCTTGCTGCATAAATGGATCATCTTCTTTATGAATAACTTGGAGTTCCACGTGAGTTGTTGATTGGTCTTTGTCTCGGCTTCTCCAAGTGATCAAGTGGCAAGGGACTTCTCGGTCTTCCATGGTTGGCTCATTGATGGTTATTTGTCCTTGGTTATTTAAACCTTTAGTGGAGGACTCTTCTTGGATAGCTTCCTCTCCCAAAGTGGATATTGTGCAATTGACCTCCACTTCACTTGGGGCCGAAGATGGTCGTGACTCGGCTTGGTCGTCCCGGTAAGATAGGCTATGAACTTCGGACTCTAAGTTCACCTATTGAATCTCCCAATGTATGCAATGCTTGGGAAGTTCTTTATCAAGAGAGGAGGGCATGTCTAGGAGGCCCTTTAGTGGCAATGAATCTCCTGCAAAATTAGCAAACATGTTAGATAATTGCCTTGCCCGGCTTCAGGTGGTCGCGCCCTCCGGTTGATGGCGGTTCCCGGGCACATCATTAGGGCTTCAGGCTTAAGGCCTATTAGGGCTTAGAGCTTAGGGTTTTAGGCTTTTGGTTTTGGGGTTTTTCCCTTTGGGATTTTCGCTTTAGGATTTGAGTTAATATTGGGTTAGGCCTTATGGCTTAGGCCGTTGTGTTTGGGGTTTAAGGGTTACGACTTTAGGCTTTCATCTTTTAACTTAACTCTAAGGATTTAGGGCTTAAACTTACGGCTTAGGGATTTGGGCTTATGGATTCGTGCTTTGGGCTTTGGATTTTGGGCTTAGGGCTTACGGGTTTTTGGCTTGTAGCTTAAGGCTTTGTTCTTTAGGCTTAAGGGATTGGGCTTTGAGCTTAAGGCTTTTGGCTTTCGGCTTTCGGCTTTGGGCTTAAGTCTTTGTGCTTTGGGGTTTGGGCATGTGGCATATGGCCTAAGGTAAGGATTAGCTCTTTAGGATTTAAGGTTTAGGATTTGAGCTTCAGGGTTAGGGCTTAGGGCTTAGTGCTCAGGGCTTAGAGCTTAGGGTATAGTGCTCAAGGCATTCGAATTTTGGCCTAGGGATTTTTGCTTTGGGCTTTAGGTTTTGGGTTTGGGGCTTACTGTTTAGGGCTTAGGGCTTAGAGCTTAACACTTTAAGTTAATGCCTTGGAGCTTATGGCTTAGTGCTTAGGGTTTTGGTCACTAAGCTTAAGGCTTAAGGCTTAAGGCTTAAGTTTTTTATCTTAGGGATTAAGGCCTACTAGTTAGCGCTTTGGGCATATGGCTTATTACTTAAGGGTTTGGGATTAGGGCAGTCAACTTAGTGCTTAGGGTATAGGGCTTTGGGCTTCGGGATTAGGATAAGGGCTTTATGCTTTAGGCGTAAGGCTTAGGGCTTTTGACGTTGGTTTTGTGGCTTTGTGCTTTTGGCTTTTGGCTTTTGACTTTCGAGTTAGGGATTAGGGCTTAGGGATTAACGCTAAGTCATTTGGAATTTGGGCTTTTTGCTTTGGGTTTAGCTTTTAGGCTTTTCGCTCAAAACTTTCATCTTAAAGCTTAGGACGTAGCGCTTAGGATTTAGGGATTAGGGATTAGGGATTAGGGGTTTGGACTTAAATCTTAGAGCTGAGCGCTTAGGGCTTAGGGCTTATTGATTGAGACTTACGGCTCAGGGCAGAGGGCTTAGGTTTCAAGTTTAGGGCTTAGGGCTCAAGTTTAGGGCTTAGGGCTTATAGGTTAAGGCTTGGTGCTTGTTGCTCAAGCCTTAGGGCTAAGGGTGTAAAACTTAGGGCTTTAGTCATTGGACTTAGGGCTTTAGTCATTGGATTTATGGCTAAAGGCTTAGGACTTAGGGTTTACGACCGAAGACTTGTGGCTTAGAAGTTAGGTCTTAAGGTTTTAGTCTTTGGGCTTTGGTCTTAAGACTTAAGGCTTAGGGCTCAGAGATCAAGCATAACGCTTGAAGCTTAGGGATTGAGGCTCAAGGCTTAACGCTTAGCCTTTAAGGGCTTAGGGTGTACAACTTATGGATTTACTCTTTGGACTAAGGGCTTTAGTCTTTGGACTCAAGGCTTAGGGCTTAGGACTTACGACTTTAGTCTTTGATTTAGGGCTTGAAGCTTAGGGCTTGAGGCTCAGGGCTTATGGCTTATGGCTTAAAACTTAGGGCCTTAGGATTAGGGGTTAGTGGTTAAGGCTTAGGGTATTGAGCTTAGGGCTTTGGGGATAGGGATAAGGGGTTAGGGCTTGTGACTAAAAGCTTAGGGTTTAGGGATTGGGTCTAAGATCATAGGACATTGGGCTTTAGTCTTTGGACTTATGGCTTAGAGATTTGGAGTAAGGGCTTAAGACTTGAAGCTTAAGGCTTAGAGCTTAGGGCTTATGGCTTATGGCTTATGGCTTATGGCTTATGGCTTATGGCTTTTTCCATAGGCCTTACAATTGAAGGCTTTAGGTTTAGGGCTTTGGCTTAGTGCTTTAGGCTTTGGTCTTAGGCCTGAAGGCTTAGGAGTTAGGACTTTTGGCTTAGGTTATAAGACTTATAGCATAGAGATTATGGCTTTGTTTTTTTAGCCTAAAGCTTAGGGATTAGTTATTAAGACTTAGTGCTTAGGGCATAGAGCTTAGGGTTAGGAGGAAGGGCTTAGGTTCTGGGGCTGAAGTATTAGGACTTAGGGCTTTGGGTTTTTGTTAAGTTTTGCCTTAGAGCTTATGGATTAAGCGATTGGGGTTAGGGCTTAGGGCTTTGGACTATTAGCTTAAGTATTAGTGATCTGGGCTTAGGGCTTTGGTCTATTGGCTTTTGACTAAGGGCTTTGGGCTTTCGACTTAGGGCTTAGCCTAGCTGAGGGCTTAGCCTAGCTTAGGGCTTAGGGCTTAAGGCTTTTGGCTATGGGCTAATGGCTTTGGGCTTAGGTCTCAGGCCTTTGTGCTGGGGGCTTAGAGCTTATGGCTCTAGGCTTTGGGCTTTGGGCTTAAGGCTTTAGGATTAGGGTATAAGGTTTAGACTTTACAGCTTAAGGCTTATAGCTTTGGGCTTAAGACTTATGGTTAAGGCTTTATGCTAATGGGGCTTTGGGCTTTGTGCTTTGGGATTAGGGCCTCACACTTTAGGCTTTGGGCTTCAAACTTAAGGATTTTTGCCTAGATTTTGTGCTTAGTGCTTAGGGGTTTGGGACTTTGAGTTCTGGGCTATAGGCTTTGGGCCTTTTACTTGTGGCTTTGAGATTCGGGCTTAAGGCTTTAAACATAGGGTTTTGGATTAACGGCTTAGAGTTTTGAGCTTAGGGCTTACGACTTACGGTTTACGACTTTGGGTGTTGTGTTGGCTTAGACCTTTGGGCTTAGGCTTATGGCTTTCGCTTAGCATTTTAAGATTAAGTTTAGGGCTTAGGGCTTATGGCTTAAGGATTTGATGTTTAGAAATTGGGCTTAAGGCTTAAGGCTTTGGGATTAGGTTTAGGACTTAGGGCTTTGGATGTAGAGCTTAATTAGGACTTACATCTTAGGTCTTAGAGCTTTTGGCTTTAGGCTTAGTGCTTAATGCTTACAACATAGGCCTTAGGGCTTATGCTTTAGAGCTTTGGTCTTTGCGCTTTAAGCTTAGGGCTTTGGGCTTAGGGCTTTGGGATTGGTATTAACTGGTTAGGGCTTAGGGCATAGACCTTAGGCGTAGGGCTTAGGGCTAGGGCTAAAGTATTAGGACTTAGGGCTTTGGGTTTTTGCCTTTGAGCTTAGGGATTAAACCATTGGGCTTAAGGCTTTGGACATTTAGTGTAAGGATTAGGGATTTGGGCTTAGGGCTTTTGTAACGACCCGATTCTAGAGTCACCGCTTACTTGCTTTTCTTACTTACTTACTTACTTCGGCGACCCGAAAACCATTCCGTTATTGTGCTCTTAGTTACTTACTTACTTACTTAGGTGGAAAACTTGTTTTCTTTAAATTTATGAAACTATCTTTAGCTTATAAAATAGTTTACAAGAAATACCGTCGAATTAAAAACGTACATACACTCTTTGAGAATAACAATTTACTATTCCACCTTTTATTAAAATACATAAGCATTTAATAACTTAAACTTACAGCAGAAGAATATAGTTCAAATACATCATTTCAAAACATTGGTAATCTATCACACCAAAATAAGGGTATACATCTTAATTACATCTTCAAAATATTCAAAACATTCAAAACATTTTATATTCTAACTGTGTGTCATACATCACTCCCCGTCGGTCATCGCTCAATAAACCGCATCATTTTAAACACTCATCTGCTCTAACTCCTTGATCAGTCATTTGCACCCATTCTTTCATTATATCCCCTACATTGCAGAGCCTAAACTATGAGCCTAAAGCTCAGTAAGAAGCATAACTATAAAATGCAATGCATGGGTATGCTATGTCGATAAAACAATGCACATTTTCATTTCGTTCTTTATTGCATTATTCTTGCTTATCAATCCAGCTCTCAACCTCGTGGTTCCACCCAGTCCTCGAGACCAAGCTCTCCACCTCGTGGTTCCACCGGTCATTTACATTTTTATTCTTGCTTATCGATCCGGCTCGGCACCTCGTAGTTCCACCCAGTCCTCGAGACCGAGCTCTCCACCTCGTGGTTCCACCGGTCATTTACATTTTTATTCTTGCTTATCGATCCAGCTCCGCACCTCGTGGTTCCACCTAGTCCTCGAGACCGAGCTCTCCACCTCGTGGTTCCACCGGTCATTTACATTTTTATTCTTACCTAAGGATCCAGCTCTCCACCTCGTGGTTCCACTCAGTCGTCGAGACCGAACTCTGCACCTCGTGGTTCCACCGGTCGTTTACATGTTCTGATATTCAAGTTCTTAATTCATCGGAGATGAAACATAATCAGCGTCCCATACCACCAATCATATCTCGTTTACCTCCAACTACATTGTAAAACCATGCATGAAAATAGTTCGTAGACATTTTGTAAAACTATGATGCATGACCATGTGACTATAAAATCATCACTTAAATCACATCACATAACATGAAAATAAGCATATATCTCCAAACATGTCATGAAAACAAGCATGAAACACACATCAAGCATACATCTTAATCTTTGCAATGTAGTCCCACTTAAGGGCCAAATAATATTAATGCTAACTTACCTTCGTTGCTACCTTGAATCAATCCACTTGAGCCGCTTTTTAATCCAATTGAGGACCTAAACATACAGATCACTTAAGGATGAGAATTCAGGTAGCATGATCTGTTTTATTGCATAAAGTCATAACTTTTATCCCAATTTCGAATGACTATAACTTCCTCGTTAATGATCTATCCTGATGATTAAGGTGTCAAATTGTTCCTTAAGGAGTCTACTATAACTTCTTAGAAGACACCAAATTCAGAAAACTAAAGCATGTCGGCTTATGTGGACAAAACAGAGGGCATTCACTGTCTGAACCCCGGTTCAGTCGACCCAAACTGTAAGGGGTCGACCCATGTTGACAAAACAGAGAGCTTGCCTTTCTAAATTTGAATATCGGTCGACCCAAACTATAAGGGGTCGACCCAAACTGACACACTCCAAAGGATGCGAAGGTGTCGATAGAGGTAGGAGGAATGGTAATCTGCCGAGAGTCAATGAAGGAATGCAGAGACAGGGGAATGAGTCCAATGGAACTCCAAATGCATGCGAGCGTTTGGATTAAAATTTTTGTGGACTTAGAATTTATGGAATGGACCAACTTTGGTAAAAATTTCAGAGGGGTAGCACGTGATGAACATAAAATGGCACGAGGTCACTTTTAGATTCACAAGTGGACAACAAGGGTTTGGACAGTGCAGTAGGTGAAGAGAAAACCTTTGTACAACTCCCAATATAGACAAGCTGAGAAAGAGAAAATTGGCAGAAAACTTCCTCTATGGAAGGGGAATCAAATGGTGGGGAAGGGATTCATACCCCCTCGAACTTACACAAAAGACAAGAACAATTAAAAACCTAAATTTATGACTAATGAGTGGCTAAGTAGGAGGTAGGTGGGAAAAAGGGGCCCACCTTCAACTTGCCTCCCAACTCAAACACTCCCTAGACCTAAACCACGTCTAAAAGACTTTGCAAACTTAAGTTTCAAGGGAAATAATATTTCCCTTAAGCTCCAACATGATGGAGCATAAATTGGTCCAATCCGAACTAATTTCCAGCAAATTGATCCAAACCGAACCAACCTCTATACATCATTTCAAGCTACTAGAATAATTACAATTTACAAGTACTCTAAACAAGCAAAAAATCTCCAAGTGGTGAACTATCAAACCTCCATTGTTGGACCAACCTCTCCTTTGATTTATTGAGCTCCAATCCGTGCTCAAAGTAAAGAGGATTTTAGGCAAGGTTCGGTCCATCACTTGTCCATTGACAAATGGATATGATCACTTGCATCCTTCTTGGACCACACTTGAACAGCGTCCTCTCCCATGGTGGACAAAGTGAAGTCGGCTTTCCCTTCTTTTAGAGTTGGACATGGCCGAGGCTCGGATAGGTTGTCTCGACAAGAAGGGCTTTGGGCATCGGTTGTCAACTTCTCCTCTTCAAATTTCCAATGCAAACAATGTTTGGGAAGCTCTTTGTCAAGGGGTGAGGGATCATCTAAGAGGTCCATTAAAGGAAATGTTACACCTGCAAAATCAGCAAACAAGTTAGCAAATTGTCTTGCACAGCCAGAGGTTATCATGCCCTTCGGGTGGTGGAGGCTCTCGGGCATGTCATCCCCTCTGGGTGGTTGAGGATTTGTCCTCAAATCCAGGGGTTGCTCCTCTTCTCCCTCTTCAATCTCCCCCAAATAAGGGGAAAGGTCTTGGACATTGAAAGAGGCGAATACTCCATAGTCTCCTGAAAGCTTCAACTTGTATGCATTTTTATTGATCTTCTCAGTGACTTCAAATGATCCATCGCCTCTAGGAAGGAGCTTGGATTTTCTTTGGTTAGGAAACCTCTCCTTTCTTAGGTGCAGCCACAAAAGATCTCCAACCTTGAACTCCACATCTTTACGGCCACGGTTGGCAAACTTAGCATAAGCTTCATTCTTCTTGGCTATGGCCCTTTCCACCTTTGGATGCATGGCTTGGATTTGTTTAGCCTTTTGTACTCCATCGGGATTGGCTAATTCATGACTTGGCAAGGGGATCAAATCCAAGGGCGTTGAAGGGTTGAAGCCGTAAAACCTCAAAAGGAGAAGCTTGAGTTGCACTATGCACTCTTCGGTTGTATGCAAACTCCACATGAGGCAATTGTGCATCCCAATCCGAGAGCCTCTTTCCCACAATACTCCTTAGCAAGGCCCCCAATGTTTGATTCACAACCTCCGTTTGGCCATATGTTTGGGGATGGAAAGATGTGCTAAACATCAACTTAGTCCCAAGTTTCCTCCACAATGTCTTCCAAAAAGAGCTTAGGAATTTTGTATCCCGGTCCGAGACAATTGTAGTGGGAATCCCATGTAGTCGGATAATTTCCTTGAAGAACAAATCGGCCACTTGGTTGGCATCATCGGTCTTGCGGCAAGCAACAAAATGGGCCATCTTGGAGAAACGATCAACAACTACCATAATCGCCTCTTTGCCTCTAGGGGTCTGAGGAAGTCGCAAAACAAAATCCACACTCACATCCACCCAAGGTTGAGAAGGCACCGGCAATGGCATGTATAATCCTTGGGGTAACACTCGGCTTTTAGCCTTCTTACACACAATGCACCTCTCAATTCATTTGTGTACATCTTTAATCATGTGGGGCCAAAATAAGTGATCCTTAACTATCTCTAAGGTTTTCTTTTCCCCGAAGTGACCAGCTAAGCCTCCACCGTGAGCTTCTTTCACTAAGGATTCCTGAAGACTACATTTAGGAATACAAAGTCATACCCCTTTGAATATATATCCATCCGCCAAATGATAGGCACTACTTTCTTTGTTCAAACATTTTTCATACCATTGTTGGAAGTCGGGGTCTTCTTTGTAGGAAGTCTTGATCCACTCAAACCCCAAGATTCGGGAATTGAGTTTGGTGAGCAATACAATCCTTCTTGAGAGGGCATCGGCCACCATATTTTCTTCTCCTTTCTTGTACTTGATAATATAAGGAAACCTCTCAAGAAATTCCACCCACTTTGCATGCCTCTTGCTGAGTTTCCCTTGGCTTCTAATATGCTTCAAAGCTTGGTGGTCGGTATGTATAATAAACTCTTTAGGGAGGAGGTAGTGCTGCCACACTTCAATTGTTCTCATCAAAGCATACATCTCCTTGTCATAAGTGGAGTAACTCAAGGCTGCCCCTGTTAGGTTTTCACTAAAATAAGCCACGGGTCTTCCCTCTTGCATTAGAACAACTCCTATGCCTAGTCCCGAGGCATCACAATCAATCTCAAACACCTTATTGAAATCCGGGAGCATGAGGAGGGGAGCATTGCAAAGAGCCTCCTTGATCCGATTGAAACTTTGTTGGCAAGCCGGGGTCCATTTAAACTCTTTCCCCTTTTTAGTGCAATTTGTGAGAGGGGCCACAATGGTACTAAACCCCTTTATAAACTTCCTATAAAATTAAGCCAATCCATGGAAACTTCTAATATCCGAAACACATTTTGGAATTGGCCATTCCCTTATTGCTTCTATTTTGCTTTGGTCTACCTCCATTCCTTCCTTAGAAAGTATGAATACGAGGAAGTGCACCTTCTCTTGGACAAAGGAACACTTCTTCAAATTGCAAAACAATTGTGCTCTTCTAAGTGTTTCAAATAGTGATCGAAGGTGCACCAAGTGTTCCAAATAACTTCCACTACAAACCAATATATCATCAAAGTAAACTATCACAAAATTACCCAAATATTCTTTCAGCACATGATTCATCAAACGCATAAAGGTACTAGGGGCATTAGATAGCCCAAATGGCATAACTAACCATTCATATAGGCCATACTTGGTTTTGAAGGCCGTCTTCCATTCATCTCCTTCATGCATCCGTATTTGGTGATAGCCACTTTTTAGATCTATCTTTGAGAAGAATGCAGCCCCACTAAGTTCATCCAAAAGGTCCTCCAGTCGTGGTATAGGAAACCTATATTTGATAGTTATGTGGTTGATAGCACGGCTGTCAATACACATCCGAGAGGAGCCATCCTTCTTTGGTACTAAGAGAGTAGGCACCGCACAAGAACTAAGTGACTCTCGGATGTATCCTTTCTCCAAGAGCTCCTGTACTTGATCATCAAGCTCTTTAGCTTCTTCGGGGTTCATTCTATATGTTGGCTGATTAGGAAGGACCACTCCCGGTTGGAGATCAATCCGGTGTTCTATCCCTCAGATTGGAGGTAGGCCGTTTGGTAGTTCCTTGGGGAAGACATCCCCATACTCCTCAAGGAGAGCTAAAACTTCCTCCGGAGCTCCTCCTATTTCTTCCATCCTCTCCCGAAACAAGATCAACACAATTGGTCCCACTTGAAGTAACTCCCGAGTGAGCTCCTTCTTGTTGATGAGCAAAACTTTCTTGGAGGAGTTCTCTCTCTTCATCCTCTCATCGATAGCTATGTCCTCTTGTGCTAGGGGTGCAAGTTTGATGTGCTGGTTCTCCTACTTGAATGAGTATTCATTGGACAGTCCATTATGCAAGGTATGCCAATCAAATTGCCATGGCCTCCCGAGAAGAATGTGGCTTGCATCCATTGGTAAAACATCACAAAGAACAACATCCTTGTAACTCCCAATTGAGAATTCAACTCTTGTGTGTTTGGTCACCTTCATCATTCAACCATCGGAGCCGATATGGAGAGGGATGATCCTTGGTTTTAAGTTCTAGCTTCTCGACAAGTTCGGTGGATGCCACATTGGTGTAACTCCCTCCATCTATAATTAAGGAGCACACTTTATCCTTGATCAAACATCGGCTATGAAAGATGTTCTCTCTTTGGATAGAATCAAGCCGGCCATTGGTTGTGAGGGTTCTTTGGATCACCATTAGGAGGAGGCCTTCTTGTGCTCGGCATAATTCTTCTATAGGCTCGGCCAATGGTTCTTCCACTTCCTCCATAGGCTCATCTTCACTCACAACCTCCCCAATACTTTCATTGAGCACCATCACTCTCTTATTAGGGCATGGGAAGCAATATGTCCTAATCCTAGACATTTAAATCATTTTATTTCTCTTGACCGTGGCTTATTAGCATCTTCAATTGGTTTAGGAGTGATGTCTTTCCTTTGTGTCCATGGTTTTGATTGGTAAGTCTTGTTCTCCTGTCCTGGAGGTGGCTTGTAAGGAGTGTTGAAGGTCGGAGCTGGTCTCACTACATTCTTCTTGCCCTTCTTCTTGTGTTGTCTTTCCACCCGTAAGGCGAATTGTATAGCGGCATCCAATGAGTCCACAATTTGTAACTCCACCACATCTCCTATATCTTTATGTAATCCCCTTAGGAACCTGGCTAGAATTTGTTTTCGGTTCCTCAAGATCACAACGGATTCGCAAGGTCGCAAACTCCATCAAATACTCTTCCACCGAAAGGTGTTCTTGTTTCAATTTTTAGAGTTGATAGAACAATTCTTGTCTATAGTGGCTAGGGACAAATCTCCTTTTCATGTGCATTTTTATGGCTCTCCAAGTATTTATTTCTTCCTCACGGTCACGTCTCCTTTGGGCTCTCAAGCTATCCCACCATAAACTTGCATAGTCGTGGAGCTCCAAAGCCACTAGTTGCAACTTAGATTTCTCCGAATAGTTATAGCAATCAAAAACTTTATCCACCTTATCCACCCAAGTCAAATATGTATCTCCATCACAAGAGCCATTAAAAGGAGGAATACTTAGCTTCACATGCCTCAAATCATCCTCACGGGGTTGTCTATCCCGTGGTTCAAACTCATCCTCTGAATCTTCTACTTCATATAATCGGGTCCGAGCACCTTCGGTTCTTCTTCTGGGAGTAACCAGGGGAGGTGGTCTTGGAGGATTTGGTGTCTCCCACCTTTGTAACAAGGCGTCCAACCTTTGCTTAATGCCATCAATTTGATTCTGTAAATCGGACTCACGTTCTTGGGAGGACATTGGAGGTGGAGGCGGTTCACTTATTGATGGGAGGTCTCGTCTAGGCTGCAAAACCGCCCCACTTCTAGTGGTCATGCCACCACTTTTACGGGCCATAAAAAAAATTAGGGAATTCGATGGATTAAGGGTAAGGAACAAGGGAAAGAAGAGTTGTGCTATGATACCAATTGACACGCTCCATAGGATGCGGAGGTGTCGATAAAGGTAGGAGGAATGGTAATCTGCCGAGAGTCAATGAAGGAATGCAGAGACAGGGTAGTGAGTCCAATGGAACTCCAAATGCATGCGTGCGTTTGGATTAAAATTTTTGTGGACTTAGACTTTAGGGAATAGACCAACTTTGGTCAAAATTTCAGAGGGGTAGCACGTGAGGAACATAAAATGGTATGAGGTCACTTTTAGACGCACAAGTGGACAACAAGGGTTTGGACAGTGCAGTAGGTGAAGAGAAAACCTCTGCACAACTCCAAATACAGACAAGCTGAGAAAGAGAAAATTGGCAGAAAACTTCCTCCATGGAAGGGGAATCAAATGGTGAGCGTTTGAGAGGAATCAAGCAGGTAGTTTAAAAATTATGAGAGATTGAATTTTGGTCGACAGAACTGCCAGATTTCAAGAGTTTGGAAGAAGGAAGGAGGAAAAAAATGCATGCACAACTTTTAGATAGGAGAAACAGGGAACGCAATGACAAACCAAATTTCTCAAGACATGAAAGAGGAACTCACAGCCCAAATTTTAGGACATTAGCACCGGGAACAGAATTTTACACTGAGGGCACTTTTGGGACACAAACTGGAATTATGTTAAAATACAACCGGCAGCAACCAACAAGGACAACACTAATTCCCAAACACACAAATGGAAGGATGGCTATGTGATTTCCAAGCTTACCTTGACCCAAAACAAGTGTGGAGGAAGGTTGGAATAAAGGCTAAGTGGCTCTAGCAAGACACCAACGCCAAAGACAAAGAAAGATTATGGATATTACTCACCAAAATCTAATCTTGCCGTGAGAAAAGGGAAGGATTGAGAGAGCATCAAGCTTCTGCAATTTACCAAATTCTTTTCTGCCTTCATTAGATGTGGGGGGGAAAGGGATTCGTACCCCCTCGAACTTACACAAAAGACAAGAACAATTAAAAACCTAAATTTAGGACTAATGAGTGGCTAAGTAGGAGGTACGTGGGAAAAAGGGGCCCACCTTCAACTTGCCTCCCAACTCCAACACTCCCTAGACCTAAACCACGTCTAAAAGACTTTACAAACCTAAGTTTCATGGGAAATAATATTTCCCTTAAGCTCCAACATGATGGAGCATAAATTGGTCCAATCTGAACCAATTTCCAGCAAATTGATCCAAACCGAACCAACTTCTATACATCATTTCAAGCTATTAGAATAATTACGATTTACAAGTACTCTAAAAAAGAAAAAAATCTCCAAGTGGTGAACTAGCAAACCTCCATTTTTGGAACAACCTCTCCTTTGATTTATTGGGCTCCAATCCGTGCTCAAAGTAAAGAGGATTTTAGGCAAGGTCGGTCCATCACTTTTCCATTGACAAATGGATATGATCACTTGCATCCTTCTTGGACCACACTTGAACAGCGTCCTCTCCCATGGTGGACAAAGTGAAGTCAGCTTTCCCTTCTTTTGGAGTTGGACATGGCCGAGGCTCGGATAGGTTGTCTCGGCAAGAAGGGCTTTGGGCATCGGTTGTCAACTTCTCCTCTTCAAATTTCCAATGCAAACAATGTTTGGGAAGCTCTTTGTCAAGGGGTGAGGGATCATGTAAGAGGTCCATTAAAGGAAATGTTACACCTGAAAAATCAGCAAACAAGTTAGCAAATTGTCTTGCACGGCCACGGATTATCATGCCCTTCGGGTGGTGGTGGCTCTCGGGCACGTCACAAACTCTCCCCCAGTTTCCGTACACTGACTTGAGTGATTCCAACGGCTATGAATTACTCTAAGAGCTTACTATAACTCTTATAAAGGACATAAACTCCAATTCGTAACAAATATTGATCGAATCTCCAAAACTCTAACTTTATACATAATTGACTCCTTTCTTATCTCTTAGCATGAAATCACTCGCTTTTATCCATCAATTCAAATACTACTATCATATTATCCTTACTAAACTTAGAAGAACTTAAGAGGATAAAAAATATTACCTTGAACTTCAGTTTCCACGAGAGCCTTAGAGTTTTCCACTTCCCTTCACTTTCTCACTCTTTTCTCTCACGAAACTTCTTTTCTTTCTCAATCTCCCTCTCCCTTATCAGACGAGAGAACTCTGAGTAAATAGATAGGGAGAAGAGGTCGTGCTGGTAGGGAAATGGCAGACCATGCCTTCTTATCTTTTAATTAAACAAAATCAATCTTTCCTTTATGTCCACCAATCGAATTCCTCCAAGTTTTGGCTGACTTTTCAACAACATGTATGAATGTGTCGACCGCTTGTCCAATTGTGTCGACCCAATCTATTTGCTAGAGTCATTTATGTCGATCGCTTGTCTGTTGTGTTGACCGAAAGTGTTTCCCGAGAATGACTTGTGTCGACCGCTCGGTCCTGGGGTCGACCGAAAGTGCCAGTTGTGTCGACCCTCTTCGATCCTAGGGTCGACCGAAAGCATTCTGGAGGTCCTATTGTGTCGACCCCTCCTAAATCCTGGGGTCAACCGGTAAACAAAGTGTCGACCCCTCTTCAATCCTGGGGTCGACCGAAAGCATTATAATTGTGTCGACCCCTCTCTGATCCTGGGGTCGACCGAAATCATTCATTGTGTAGACCCCTCTTCGATCCTGGGGTCGACCGAAACTTCCATTTGTGTCGACCCCTCCTAAATCCTGGGGTCGACTGGATCTTACTTAAATGTAATCCTTTAGTGTATTTAACCCAACTTACTTCATTAATTTACTTAAACCTAGCAACCATTAAACAATGGACTTCAAACAAACACCAATCAAACATAAACACTTGGGTCGGTGCACGGTGTGATACACCCCAAACAAAATATTCTTATTCTATTTATTCATAATCGTAACCCATTCACGTGTTTCTAATTTTCCTACCTTTCAGAATAACTTTATCTCATATACCGCTTGAACATTATTCTCTTTATCACCCTAAACCTACTAATTCACTAATGTCCAAAATACCTTAACACTCTATTATTGAAGCAACATTCATAAAATAGTCTTAAACATTTCCATTTTAAAATCACAAATTCTTAAAATAATAATGAGGTTTGTTACATTCTACCCTCCTTAATAAAAATTTTGTCCTCAAAATTTAGACCTTAAACATTTCTTGATACTTTTCCTTCTGTCCAAACCTCATCATGCCCTTGAATGTCGAAACTTTCAAGAACACTTCATCTCCCTCCTTAAATTCTTGTGCTCTACAACATAGCTTTTATGACGATCTTGAGTAGCTTTCATTCTTTGTTGTATGGTTTTCACCTGCTCCACTGTTTGTTGTAGGAAATTCGACTACAAAATCCTAAGTAACCACAATATTTCCTACATTTTTCTTCATTATTTCATTGAAAGTTACTCTCCCTTCTTTTTCGTAACCTTTTAATCATCTTTTTCAATCGAACATTAATCCTTCTTTCTATTTATTAATCAATCATCATTCAAACACAACTCACATTCTATTATTTTCTAAGTCATTCAATTGTATTAAACTAATGATTTATTTTCATCCTTCTATATTTGTCTCCCAATTTAATCTTTGTTCAGCCTCAAACATTCAACTTTTACATTGAAACCTGAAACTCCCTATACTATTTTCATTTTCTTCACTTAATCCTCAACCAAACTTGAGTCCTGTCTAAGCTAGCATAGCCCTCATCTTTGTCTCGTGACACTCAAATCCTTTTCCTAATCATGCATATTTATCCTTGAGTTATTGTAACATATTTGGATCGTATAATTTGCTTTTCTAGTGTTATCTAATATGGGGTAATTTAAACTTCTCATCATACTTCATCTTATAAAGGTTGTACTAATTGTAGCTTAGTAGTAATGAGTGTAAGTAAACTTCACTAAGGGCAACGTCTTGCTCGATGACACTTTGAAACTTTAGCACTCATGCTTTCACCGTGTCATCTAAATTTGGGTTGCCCTTTTGATTCGACTATCGGTTCGGGGATGAACCGCCGTTCATATTTCTAAACTTTTATCATGGTCTTTCTAAAACAATGGAGATTGATATTCCAACTAATCTTACTATCTTTTAGATGTGCATCTCCACATACTTGTCCAAAATGTTTGAAACATTCTACTTGTTATGTCCATAAAGCTACTGGTGCATTTGTTACTCTAACAGATATCTTTCAAAAACTCATAATGTTTATATTCTTCATGAATGTCACCTTGAAATATCATCCATTTTTATCGAACAAGTTATCAATCTCTGATGACATACTCTTATCCCTTATCGTTAGCTTACTTAATTTCTCTGTCCTTGAATTTGTTCATGGTTGTTACTTTTTTAGTTAGGGATAGTTTCTCACTAGACGCCCTATTCTCTTTGCATTTTAATAAATCGTCATGTGTCGACAGCACATTTTCCAAAAAAATGCCTCCTTTAAGTCTATGGTATAACTTGGCTTGAGAAGAACCTTAAAATTACTTTTTGCCTTACCTCCTTTGAGCTTATTCTCACTTGATCCTTTTTGTTCTTCCCAGTGGTTGTCATTCTTTACTTGATTGAGGTATTATTGGTTCAAAGAATTTCTCATCAAAGATTTCTTATACTTCATACATCACATCTAAATTTCCAAGATTCTTGACCACCACATTAGCATGATTAACAATCTTGGTACCAACTACTTTAACTCCTCTATAAGTTTCCAACTTTAGACCTTGAAAATACTGGTACACTTTAAGTTTTTCTTTACTCACCTAGGTGTGGGGCAAATTTTGGTAAACCTCAAACGTCTTCTAGATATATTTGTCCCTTATCTCCTTAACTAGTTCTTCTCAAAACCCTTACATTCAATCTTCTAGATTTACGAGACTCCCCATACTTGATACTGATCCTCGCTATGATCAAGGCCATAACCCATTTTAGTATGCAAGTGAGTCATTTTATTTCAGCTCCCTTGAGCATATTCATGAGCATGATTTGTTGTTCTGCCTAGTCTAGAGTAAAGATAATCTTTATGCTCATTCATAGGACTAAAAAAAACACCTCGTTGATGATAATCAGCACTCCTATTTCTTTCATAAGAATCCACTGGCCTTGGCTTATATTCGTCACTTCTCCTCAAAAAGTCATGGCAAGATGCAATCCTTTCTTTGGCTTGATATGAATCCAAACCTCTGTATCTTGCTAAGTTAGAAGAGGGTCTCCCAAATATTTTAGTATTTTACAAACACAAAATCAAACATTAATCGGTCATTCCTTGGAAGACTTCATCTCCCCAAGTAGTGGTGCATACGGTCTCCATTGTCCTCGAAACCGAGTGTAGTTATGTCCCGGGTGGTGAACTTGCCAAGGAAGATCTTGGATTTTCAGCTAACTTCATCTCTTCTTTATACTTCCATTGTAAGCAATGTTTGGGGAGTTCTTGATCATGATGTGAAGGAATATCTAGGAGCTCCAATGTAGGGAAAAATGTACCTGCAAAATCAACAAACATATTAGCTAAATGTCTTGCACGGCTTCGAGTTGTTGCTCCTTCCGGTTGTGGGTGGGTCCCGGGCACATCATCCCCTCCGGGTGATTGAGGATTTGTCCTCAAATCCACGGTTTGCTCCTCCTCTTCCTCCGGTACATCCCCCAAATATGGTGAAAGGTCTTGTACATTAAAGGATGCTGAAACTCCATAATCCCCGGGAAGCTTCAACTTGTAGGCATTCTTATTGATCTTCTCGGTGACTTCGAATGGACCATCGGCCCTAGGGAGAAGTTTGGACTTTCTTTGGTTAGGAAATCTTTCTTTCCTTCGGTGTAGCCACATGATGTGCCCGGGAGGGTGCGACCACCCGAAGCCGGGCAAGACAATTATCTAACATGTTTGCTAATTTTGCAGGAGATTCATCGCCACTAAAGGGCCTCCTAGACATGCCCTCCTCTCTTGATAAAGAACTTCCTAAGCATTGCATACATTGGGAGATTGAAGAGGAGAACTTAGAGGCCGAAGTTCATAGCCTATCTTACCAAGACAAAGACCAAGCAACAACTCACGTGGAACTCCAAGTTATTCTTAAAGAAGATGATCCATTCATGCAGCAAGGACAAGGACAAGTCTAAGGATGGGAGAGCATGGGAGAAGTCCACGTTTTAATTCTTTTGAAGAAAGAAAACCCGGTTGTATAATATCTTGCATGGTTCATGTGAAAACCATGCAAGCTCCTTCTCTTTCTTTTTGTTGTAAACTAATTATGTGGCTGCAAGTGGGAGATCCTTAGGAAGCCTTAGGGAATGGTTTTAACCTTACCTTAGTGACCATCACTCGTGTTGGTGATGGAAGTCAAGGGTGGGCCCCAATTTGCCATACCTTGTTGTTCGTTTAGCACTTAGGGTTATGGGTGATAATCATTCACCTTTTGTAGCTCGTGGGAAGGAGGGTTTTTACCCTTCCTTTCTCAGCATTTGGAAGATAGAAAAGTATTGGAAAATTTGCAGAAGCTTGAAGCTCTCAAACCCTCTTTTCTCACGGCTTCAAGGGATTTTGGTGAGTAATATCCAATCTTCTTTGTTTGTCTTGGTGTTGGTGATTAGCTAGGATCACTAAACCTTATTCCAACCTCCTTCCTCACTTGTTTAGGAACAAAAGTGAGCTTGGAAATCCCATAGCCTTCCTCCATTTGTTGTTTGCATCTGTGTTTGTCTTTCTTGTTGGTTGCTGTGTTTGGTGCATACCCGAGTGAATTTGTGCAACAAAAGTCCAATTCGTGCCATTTCTGTTTTCCATGAACAAAAGTCCCTAATTTTGTGGCTGTGAGTTCCTCTTTCATGGCTTGAAATAACTGTTCTTTACGTTTAGCAACAGCCCCTCCCCATCAAGAGTTATGGATGTTTTTGCCACTGCCTTCTACCCGAATTCCTGAAATCGGGCAGTTCTGTCCATCAATTTTCTATCCTGCATATCTTCCAATCTACCCTTGATTTTTCCCTCAAACCACTTACAATTTCTTCCCACTTAGTTGAAGTTAATTTCTGCCAATTTCCACCCTCCCTGACTCCCTGAATTGGAAGTTGTGCAGAAGTCTCCCCAACACCCCTGCACTGTTTCTTTCAGCTTTGTCTGTTTGTGCACCTAACTTTGCCTCCGTGTATTTTATTGAGCCGCACGTTTTTTAAGCTGTAAATTTGGTCAAACTTAGCCCACTCTCAAAGGTTTAAGTCCTCCAATTTCTAGCTAAAGCCCCTGTATGGGTTTGGAGTTCTCCTTGCTTCAATCCCCTGTTGCTGCCTACCTTTCTTTCTCTCGGCAGTTTGTTGCCATCTCCTCTCTTCCCGACACCTCCACATCTTGGAGCATGTCACCACACAAGATCGCCCACCTTGAATTCCACATCTCTCCGCCCCCGGTTAGCATATTTTGCATAGGCTTCATTTTTCTTTACTATGGCCTTTCGCACCTTAGCATGCATGGCTTGGACTTTGTTAGCCTTTTGTGCTCCATCCGGATTGGTTAGTTCATGACTCGGAAATGGTATTAAGTCCAAAGGAGTGGACGGATTGAAGCCATAAACTACTTCAAATGGCGATGTTTGAGTTGCACTATGCACACTACGAAAGCGTTCCGAAGGTCCTATTGTGTCGACCCCTCGTAAATCCTGGGGTCGACCGGTAAACAAAGTGTCGACCCCTCTTCGATCCCGGGGTCGACCGAAAGCATTATAATTGTGTCGACCCCTCTCTGATCCTGAGGTCAACCGAAATCATTTATTGTGTCGACCCCTCTTCGATCCTGGGGTCGAACGAAACTTCCATTTGTGTCGACCCCTCCTGAATCCTGGGGTCGACCGGATCTTACTTGAAGGTAATCCTTTAGTGTATTTAACCCAACTTACTTCATTAATTTACTTAAACCTAGCAACCATCAAACAATGGACTTCAAACAAACACCAATCAAACATAAACACTTGGGTCGGTGCACGGTGTGATACACCCCAAACAAAATATTATTATTCTAATTATTCATAATCGTAACCCATTCATGTGTTTCTAATTTTCCAACCTTTCCGAATAACTTTATCTCATATACCCATTGAACATTATTCTCTTTATCACCCTAAACCTACTAATTCACTAATGTCCAAAATACCTTAACACACTAATATTCAAGCAACATTCATAAAATAGACTTAAACGTTTCCATCTTAAAATCACAAATTCTTAAAATAATAATGAGGGTTGTTACAGCTTTGGTCTATTTGCTTTTTGGCTAAGGGCTTTGGGCTATCTTATTCTCTTTTAAGTCTCTTATTCTTTTTGAAATATTACAGGATCTTAAGAATACTACCCACCACCTAACTTCAACATCTACTTACGAGGGCCAATTACATTGTTACTTGCCGAGTGCTCAGGCCTGTAATAATAATTTACTTATTTACATTATTACTGTTTCTCTTTTTAATCATCAAGAGTACGTAAGTAGGCCTCCCATATGACAACTTAAACTCCGTTCTCTCTTGATAAAGTTGCATTTTCAGAACCATGCATGAAAATAGTTCGTTACATTTTTCAAGAATATATGATGCGTGAATATCTGGCCATGTTATACGTATGCATGAACATAATGTCATTCAATTTTTGCATACCCTCGAGTTATAACATTAAATTCTAACACAATCATCAAACATTTAATCAGAAACAATGCACAAAAACAATCGTCAAATGACTTGAGGTCGGTTTATGGTGCGTTACACCCCAAACAGCCCACAATTATAGATGCATCATAAATATACCAGCTTTGCAATGTAGTCCCACTTAAGAGCCATGCACTTATAATACTAATGTACCTTAGGTCCTTATCTTCAATAATCTTCACCACTTGATCACTTGGCAACCCTGAGAATAGCGACAAGATCCTTTGGTCCTAGGTTCACCTCTTTCTCTCTTTTCTTTCTTCTAAAGTGCACTTGATTCACTCACAGTGCACTAATCACCCTCACACATTTTATTTCTAACCAAGCTTCAACTTAAACACGTAAAAACAGAGAGAATGGGGGGAAGGAGAGATGATTCCAGTAGGTTTTTAAGCTAAAGAAAGACTATAAGTGATATAGTTAAAACATATAATTGTAACTAAGGTGGAGGTGGCCAAAGTAGGAAATTTTTCTATAACATTTGCTTTTTTAAGTTGCTCTCCATAGTCTCCAATAACCTTCACTTCGATTTAAAAAGAGTTGATGGTCTTGGGTTTTTATGCTGAAGAAGTACCTTAGGTGATTTAAT
This sequence comes from Begonia fuchsioides, assembly GCA_003255005.1. NCBI lineage: Eukaryota > Viridiplantae > Streptophyta > Magnoliopsida > Cucurbitales > Begoniaceae > Begonia > Begonia fuchsioides. The sequence continues at coordinate 81,767 of QAOC01016368.1, forward strand.
TAAAATAATAAATTGTACTGAGGTGGAGGTGGCCAAAGTAGGAGGTGTTTCTATACATTTCACCCCCTCCCTTTTAAGTTGCTCCCCAAAATCTCCAATCAACTTAAATTCACTTTCAAATGAGCTTATGGTTGTGGGATTTTATGCTGATGAAGGTCCTTAGGTAATTTAATTAAAACATTCAATTGTATTAAGGTGGAGGTGGCCAAAGTAGGAGGTGTTTCTATACCATTTGACCCCTCCATTTTAAGTTGCTTCCCAAAGTCTTCAATCACCTTCAATTTATTTTAATATTTATGTTTTATTCCCTTGTAAAGACTTTGATAAAGTTTGAGCCACTTGTTATTGGCATTTTACATGAATCAGCTAATCGATTTATGCAAGTGTATACCGCTCACGCACTTATGTACACTTTTCTAAAATGCATCACATTAACCGTACAAAATCCTTAACAAAAAATTGTTCTCAAAATTTAGACTTCAAAAAACTCTCGATACTTTTCCTTCATCTCTTGCTCTCTTTCCCATGTAGCCTCTCCCACATTATGGTTTTGCCACAAAACTTTTACCAATGGAATCTGTTTGTTTCGCAATACTTTCATTTTTGTATCCAAAATCCTTATGGGCCTCTCCTTATAGCTTAGAGTTGGCTCTATTTCCACCGCTTTAACTCGTTGGCACACTAGACACGATTCCACATACTTCACAATATCATTTTTCATTCCCGGCCACCAGAAACATTGCTTTAGATCCTGATACATATTTGTTGTCTGTGGATGAATGTAAAATTTTGAAGAATGGGCTTCCTTTAATATATCTTTCTTCAACTCCTCATTATGCAGGATATACCATCTATCACGAAACTTAAGTATCCCTTTCTTTGAACAATGAAATTCACGAGAGCTCAGCATATGTCGCGCTATAAATTGTTTATACCTTGAATCTTCCTTTTGAGCTCACTAATTCGGTCTAACACATTTGGCCTCACTTTTAAGGCAGCTAACTGAACTGTCAGATCTGCTACCACTTCAATTTCTACCTGCCGAAGCTCGTCTTGGACTGTTATAGACTTTCTGCTCAATGCATCTGCTACCACATTTGCTTTCCCTGGATGATACTTGATCTCAAATTCGTAGTCTTTGACAAACTCGAGCCATCGCTACTATCTTAAATTCAGCTCTTTCTATGTAAATAGATATTTAAGACTTTTATGGTGTGTAAATATCTCGCAATGGTATCCATACAAATAATGCCTCCATATCTTCAGTGCAAAAAATACTGCAGCTAACTCCAGATCATGAGTAGGATAATTCTTCTCGTACTCTTTCTACTATCTTGATGCATATGAAATTACTTTTCACTCTTGAATCAGCACACATCCTAATCCCATCTTCGATGCATCACAATATATGCTGAAATCACCATCTTCTGTCGGAAATACTAGCATTGGCACTACGGTTAATTTCTTCGTTAACAATTGAAAACTCTTCTCACAAGCGTCTCACCATCAAAACTTCACATTCTTTCTAGTTGATCGGATCAACGGTATAGCAACCTCATAAAATCCTTTAATAAATCTTCAGTAGCAACCTACTAGTCCATGAAAACTCTGTAATTCTATTACATTCTAATGTGCTGTGGGAATGGTGGTTGTGTCGGTTAAAGAGAAATAGATAGAGAAAAGAGGGGGAAGAATTGGGAAAGTTGGCTCGGGTGAAGGAAAAATAGGGTCAAATGTCTCCGGCCAAATCTCCGGCAGCATACAGGGTCAGCAGCTGAAATTTGGAGGGGAGGTAGATTTGGGTGAGAGGGTTTATGGTTCAAAAGATCACGGTAAAAAGAGGAGGGAATCAGACAATATGGAGAAAATGGCTAGATTGCACAAAAAGGAGCTCTTGGGAAAGGAAGATCGAAAAGGTTGCAAAACGGAGGGATAATCCCAAATGGAGGAGAAGCGTTGGGGTTCACACCCTTACCTTGGCTTCCACTAGAACGTCGTTGAAGGAGTGTGGTATTGCCTCGCTAACCCAAGCTTGAGTGGTAGCCAAAACCAGAGTGGAGCTCTCGGTGGTTTTCAGATATAACTCACCGGAAAACCCGAGTTTTGGAGGAGGAGAAACACCACCAAGGAAATGAGATGCAAAATTCAGTCTTTGATTTCAAACTTCACTACATAAAAATGAGCTCAAAGTGAGCTTAAAATAACCCCCAAGTTCAGGAGGGTGGGCTCCCAAAATTCAAAAAAAAAAAACAGCAATACCCAAAATGGAAAAACATGGAGGAAACAACTAAGTGATCCTCCTAGAAGTTACCCAAAAAGGAGGCACCAAGGCTGACCATGGTCCCCCCCTTCAACACCACAAAAGAGGGTTTTCACGTGACTAACCTTTCAGCAAATAAAACCCTAACTCTAATAAATACAATCCACCTTTTTCCACACAACAATTGTTCAATCGAAAAGGATCAAAACACTAAATGACATAATAAATGGGTCTCCATCCCTCCATCTGAACTTGGGCTGATGAAGTACCCGAGTGAAATGGGCTTGGACTTCCCTTCTATAAATCTTGGATGGACCATGCAATGGTCGGACCACCGGCTAGGAGTATATTGTCTTGGGCCGCCTCCACGTTTCTTTCTCCACTTGCTCTGTGGGATGTGGAAAATTCCAAAGTGAGAAGATGTTTGGGCTGTCCTTGATCATCCAAAGTTTGCTCTACCATTAAAGTTCCTTACATAAATAACGCTACAAAATAGGCAAACATGTAAGCAAACTTCTTGGCTCGAGCTCGTGGAACATCCTGTCTTTCTTTATACCTATTATTATTATGATTATTATTTTTTTAAACATTTTATTTTAACAAAAATGTGTCAATTAATTCATTTATGTTAAAATATAGCGGAAAACTTTATTAAAAGCAAACCCATTTAAATTATAAAACCAACTCACAATTTACATTTCATGTTAAAAAAAACATAAGGTTTACAAACCATTACAAACACTTATTTTACAAAATACCAAAAGACATTCTTAAAAGCAACTTTCAAAACACATATAAGTTCATTTTTACATGTCACACCACCGGTCAAATTCGCTTAACGATCCCAAGCATCTACACCAGACATACTCCCTCCATTGCATCAATCTAAGAACCAGGAGTAAACTCCTCACTTTCAATGTC
>QAOC01016368.1:87564-103045 GCA_003255005.1 Begonia fuchsioides
GTGGGTTTCTCAGCTTTTCTAGGGAGTTCTTAGGGTAAAGTTACCTTATTATCCAATTTGTCCATGTTAAAATTCATATTTGCCCTTACTTTTGCTTATATTTGTAAAAATACCTTAATTATCATCTTTTAATCATACATGCTTAAATTAATTAATCTAGATTAGTACTAATATAATCTTCAAGATTAACTTAATTAATCATGATTAGTAAACCTTAATTACCTCTTAATCATTCACTAATAGCACTCGAAAAACCTTTGGGAGAATTGAAGAATAAAAGTTGGTTCCTTTATGTTTTTGCATTCGATTTTTGTTTTCCCGAACTAGGGTTTTTCTTTTACGTCGGTTGCATGGATTTGCATGGGATTTCTAGAGTTAGCTAATTATCATTTGGGAGGATACTTAAGACATTTCCTTGGAGGCTAATGAGCTGGAGGAAGAGCATAGGAAGAGCGTCCCATGAAGGCTCCTCATTGGTCCACTGAATTAGGCATCTACTATGGAAGATGTTCTCTCTTTGTACCCCTTCTTCCTCTTCACTAATAACCTCATTAGACTCCTCAAGAAGAACCATCACTTGTTTGTTGGGGCATTGAGAGGCAATGTGGCCAAGGCCGAGACACTTAAAACACTTGATCTCCCTTGACCTAGGCAATATACAATCATCTTTAGGCTTTACTTCAAATTCCTTCTTTTGACTCCAAGGATTAACAAATGGCGGCTTATCTTCATTCTTAGGAAATGGAGGAAAAGCTCCTCGGGTTCTTGGAGGAAAAGCTCTTGTTTATAATGGCTTGGAACAAATCACATCCTCATGAGAATTTTCATTGCTCTCCATGTCAAAACTTCATCATCTCCCTCACGTCTTCTATGGGATCTCACACTATCCCACCAAAGGTTAGCATAGCCGGTGAACTCTAAAGAAACCAATTGTAGTTTGGCCTTTTCCGAATAATTATAACATTCAAAGATTTTATCCACTTTTTCAACCCAATCAAGGAAAGCATCACCACTACAAGATCCATTAAAGGAAGGGATAGTAACCTTAACGTTCCTCAACTCATCTTCTAGGCTTGGTGGATCAAAAGAGATAGCATCTTCACCAGAGTCCTCCGAGTCAATGGTTCGGCCTCTCTCATTCTTTGGCCGGGCCTTCTCCTCGGCATGGTGGGTTGTCTTCTCACGGGGTATGAGTTGGCCTCCAAACGTTGTAGAACAAGATCCGACCTCCTATTGAGCTCATCTATTTGCCCTTGGTAGCTTGGTTAAACTTCTCTCAGATTAGGGGGTGTGGGAGGTGGTACATTAGGTGTGGCGGGTTCTCGGGGTGGGTTAAGGGTAGCTCCACTTCGAGACATCATGTTATGCTCTAGATATCGAATAAAAACAATAATAGAAGGGTGGTGGTTAGGAAAGGGGCTCTGATACCAGATAATGTTCTATGGGAATGGTGGTTGGGTTGTTAAAGAGAAATGGAGAGAGAAAAGAAAGGGAGAATGGGGAAAGTTTGCTCGGGTGAAGGAAAAACAGGGTCAAATGTCTCCGGCCAGATCTCCGGCTGCATAAGGGGTCAGGAGCTGAAATTTAGAGGGAAGGTAGATGGGGGTAAGAGGGTTTATGGGTCAAAAGGAGCTCTTGGGAAAGGGAGATCGGAAAGGTTGTAAAATGGAGGGATAATCCCAACAGAGGAGAAGCTTTGGGGTTCAAACCCTTACCTTGGCTTCCACTAGAACGTGGTTGAAGGAGTGTGGTATGGCCTAGCTAACCCAAGCTTGAGTGGTAGCCAAAACTGGAGTGGAGATCTCGTTGGTTTCCGGATATAACTTATCGGAAAACCTGAGTCTTGGAAGAGGAGAAAACACCAAGGAAATGAGATGCAAAATACAGTCTTTGATTTCAAACTTCACTGCCTACAAATGAGCTCAAAGTGAGCTTAAAATCACCCCCAAGTTCGGGAGGGTGGGCTCCCAAAAATTAAAAAAAAAACAGCCTTACCCGAAATGGGAAAACAAGCAGGAAACAACTAAGTGATCCTACTAGAAGTTACCCGAAAAGGAGGCACCAAGGCTGACCATGGTCCCCCCCTCCCCCCCCTTCAACACTCCCACCTGAACTACAAAAGATGGTTTTCACGTGACTAACCCTTAAGAAAATAAAACTCTAACTCTAACCAGTACAATCCATCTTTTTCCACACAGCAATTGTTCAACCAAAAAGTCTCAAAACACTAAATGACATAATAAAATGGGTCTTCATCCCTCCATCTGAACTTGGGCTGATGAAGTACCCGAGTGAAATGGGCTTGGACTTCCCTTCTATAAATCTTGGATGGACCATGCAATGCTCGGACCACCGGCTAGGACTATATTGTCTTGGGCCGCCTCCACGTTTCTTTCTCCACCTGCTCTGTGGGATGTGGAAAATTCCCAAGTGAGAAGATGTTTGGGCTGTCCTTGATCATCCAAAGTTGGCTCTACCATTAAGGTTCCTTGCATAAATAACTCTACAAAATGAGAAAACATGTTAGCAAACTTCTTGGCTCAAGCTCGAGTTATGGGCCCTCGGGATGTTTTCTCGGTTTTGGTCTTCGTTTGCACATCACATTCTTTGGCTGTGGCTAGTAACGAACAACTTGCACTTTCGTTGGATCCACTAAAATCCTATCTTTAGAATTCATGTGACCCAAAAAATTCACCCGATCTAATAATGAGAATTCACATTTTGATAATTTAGCATATAATTGATGTTGATTTAACTTATTTATTATCATCAGCAAATGCTCTTTGTGTTAATCCTTTGACTTGGAATAGACCAAAATATCATCGACAAACACAATAACAAATTTATCAAGATATTAATGGAATACTTTATTCATAAGATCCATAAACGCAGCTGAAGCATTTGTTAATCCGAATGACATCATGAAAATCTCGTAATGCCCATACCTGGTTCTAAATGCAGTCTTTGAGATATCTTCCTTTTTCACCTTAAACTTATAATATCCTAACTGCAAGTCAATCTTGGAAAATAGTTGTGCACCCTGGAATTGATCAAATAGATAATAAATCATGGACGACAGGTACTCATTCTTCACCTTCAGCTTGTTCAATTCACAGTAGTCAATGCACATTTAGGTTTTCGTCCCTTTTTTTTAACAAACAATACAAGAGCTCTCCACGGAGAGAAACTAGGATGTATAAACCCCTTACTGACCAATTCTCCCATCTCTACCTTCAACTCTTTTAACTCAGTTGGAGCCATATCATACGAATTCTTTGATACTGGTTTTTCTCCAGGATATACATCCACTACAAATTCAATTTCATGATCAGAGGGTAGTCCTTGTAAATCATCTAAGAATACCTTTAAAAATTTGTGAACCACTAGGATATCCTGTAGTTTTAAATCAAATTTCTTCTGAAAATCCACATACTTGGAAGAAATCTCACACAGCCACTATTCAACAATTATTGCGCCCTGACAGTTGATATAATAGATAATTTTTTCTTATCTTTCACTGCCTGAAATAAATATATTTCTTCATTAGAAGGTTGAAAACTGACTAGTCTCGTTTGACAGTTTATGGTTGCAAAATGTCAAAAAAGCCAGTTCATTCCTAATATAACTTTTATATTCATTCATCTCTATTAGAATAAAATTGGGACCCAAATTACGATTGGCAATTTGGACTTCACAGTCTAAAAAATCTATCCAAGTGTAACCGATCACCCGATGGTAGCATCACATCAAAAATCTACTCTGCCACCTCAGGTGCTCGGTTCAATTTTTTAGAAAACACTACAGATATAAATGAGTGTGTCGCTCCTGAGTCTAGTAGTGAGAAAGCACAAACACCCTTAATAATAAGCATACCTGCCACCATTGTTGGCTGATCTTTCTCATCTGCGTCAATCATTGAAAATACTCTAGGTGCAATTCTTTTCTTATCAACATTTGTCGAAGGTGCTTTTGGACAATCTCGAGCCATGTGTCCCATCTCTCTGCATCGAAAACATTGACCAAATCCTGGCATACACTCCTAGGCGTGCTTTCGGTTGCATTTGGGTCAATGAACTAAAAATGTGAGACTTTTGATCTGTTTTCCTCTACCTCGATCAGCTTGGTTATCCCCCAGGCTTTTCACTTTGCAACCCATTTGCCATGGTTTACTCGACTGCGGTAAAATATTTTTGAAAAATTTCCTCGGTTGTGGGGGTAATGGCTGTTGCATCAACAGTCCTGCACCAAAATAAATATCTGGCTTTAGTACTTGAACAAATTGATTTACTTTGTCCTCATTGGTTGCCAGCAAATGTGAAGCAAACCTTGCCAAAGCTTTAGACTATTGTACATATTCAGCTACTGACCACAGTTGCTTTAGCTGGATAAAATCTATTCTTTTTCTATTACGAAATATCGAACTAAAATACTTTCCATAGAAAATTTCTTTAAAATGCTCCCATGACATTTTCTAAACTTAAGTAGTAACTTTAACAGTGTCACACCAATGCCTCACGTCCATAGTTAGCATAAAAATGGCACAGTTGACTAGCTCCTCCTCTTCAATTTTAGCATACTGAAAAATGTTCTCCAATGAGAAAATCCACTCCTCTACATACATTGGATCACAAGTTTGCCTATGAAACTGAGGTGAATTCAGCTTCGGAAACCTTTCACAATTGAGCTCTTTAGGATTATGATTCTGTCCATTTTTGTGCCCCTCACAATTTATCTTCCTTTCTAATTGCTGAAACTGGCAGTTAACCAATTATGACAATCGATATACTGAGCTTCATTACTGCTCTGACCCTCCTGAACAATTGTTCTTCTTCGCCCCATTATCCTTCAATCATGACTAACTTTATCAGTACCAAAAAAATAATAATTATATTCCTATCAGACAATTTTAGCAACAAAAGCATATTTAAATTAAAATAGGTTGAGATGTCTACAAAACCAAGTTAACCTAGTGAATTCTTACTCTTTTTTACATGTGCTAGAATACCACTATGCAACGACCCAGTTTGTGGATCGTTACTCATTCTACTTACTTACTGACTTGCTTGTTTAACTGTGAATTAAATGTCATGAGTTAAGTTATGAAAATCACTTTACACTTTAACAATCTTAATAATTATTTTTCACTGGTGCGAGACAATAAAATAAATTTACTTATTTAAAATATATAGCAAAACCTAAACCCAAATACTAAAAAAACTTATACATACCATTTATCCTCACATCACTCTAAAAGATTTACAATTTATTTACCAAATCTATAGCCAATTTAAAACGTAATAGTGTGTGTGTGTCTGAGCCACTCCCCACTGGTCGTCACACAATAACCACCTTTTATCCAAATACACTCATGCTCTAAACATCATCTTCTCTCATCTAAACATCATTTTTAATCAACTCACCTACATTGCAAAGCCTAAAATATGAACCTAGTGCTCAAGAAGTAGTATAACTATAAAATGCATGAATTCGAATGCAACATTTAGAAAACATGATAAAGTTCATTACATATTTTCTTTTAAGTCTCTTATTCTAATTGAAATATTATAGGATCTCAAAAACACTTCCCACAACCTAACTTAAACATCTACTTACAAGGGCCCACTTCCATTACTACTTGGCGAGTGTTGATGCCTATAATAATTATTTACTTATTTACATTATAACTGCTTCTCTTTTTAATCATCAAGAGTATGTAAGTATAAGTTTATTGGCTTACCATATGATTTGCAATTGGAGACCAAAACCAAGAAGACATCTGGAGGGCCTATAACCTGAGCCTGCGCCAACAAGTTTGCTAACATGTTTGCTTATTTTATAGGGTTAATTATGCAAGGAACCTTAATGGTAGAGCCAACTTTGGATGATCAAGGACAGCCCAAACATCTTCTCACTTGGGAATTTTCCAAAATACCCGCGGAGCAAGGTGGAGGCGGCCCAAGACAATATACGCCTAGCCGGTGGTCCGACTATTGCATGGTCCATCCAAGATTTGGAGAAGGGAAGTCCAAGCCCATTTCACTCGGGTACTTCATCGGCCCAAGTTCACATGGAGGGATGAAGACCCATTTTATTATGTCATTTAGTGTTTGGATCCTTTTCGGTTGAACAATTGCCGTGTGGAAAAAGGTGGATTGTATTGGTTAGAGTTAGGGTTTTATTTGCTGAAGGGTTAGTCACGTGAAAACCCTCGTTTGTGATTCAGGTGGGAGTGTTAAAATGGGGGACCATGGTCAGCCTTGGTGCCTCCTTTTCGGGTAACTTCTAGGAGGACCACCTAGCTGTTTTTCTTCTTTGTTTTGCCATTTCGAGTATTGTTTTTTTTTTAATTTTCGAAAGCCCAACCTCCTAAGCTTGGGGGTGATTTTTATCTCACTTTGAGTTCATTTGTAGTCAGTAAAGATTAAAATTAAAGACTGCATTTTGCATCTCATTTCCTTGGTGGTTTCTCCTCCTCCAACACTCGGGTTTCCTGGTCAGTTACATCCGAAAACCACCGAGAGCTCCACTCCGGTTTTGGCTGCGACTCAAGCTTGGGTTAGCTAGGACATACCACACTCCTTCAACCACGTTCTATTGGAAGCCAAGGTAAGGGTGTGAACCCTAAAGCTTCTCCTCTGTTGGGATTATCCCTCCATTTTGCAACCTTATGATCTTTCTTTCCCGAGCTACTCATTTTTTAGCACTCTAGCTATTTTCTGCATATTTTCCGATTCCCTCATCTATTCACCTTAATATTTTGACCCATAAACTCTCTTAACCCCATCTACCTCCCATCCAAATTTCAACTTCTAACCACGTATGCCGCCAGAGATCTGGCCGGAGACATTTGACCTTGTTTTTCCTTCACCCGAGCCAACCTTTCCCATTTTCCCCCTCTTTTCTCTCCCCATTTATGCTTAACCAACCCAACCACCATTCCCATAGCACATCATCTGGTATCAGAGCCCCTTTCCTAACAACCACCCTTCTATTGTCATTTTTTTATTCCATATCTAGAGCATAACATGATGACTCGGAGTGGAGCTTCCCTTAACCCACCACGAGAACTCGCCACACCCAATGTACCACGTCCCGCACCCTCTAATCCGAGAGAAACTAAACCAAGCTACCAAGGGCAAATTGATGAGCTCAATAGGAGGTTGGATCTTGTTCTACAACGTTTGGAGGCCAACTCACACCCTGTGACAAGACAACCCACCGTGCCGAGGAGAAGGCACAGCCAAGGAATGAGAAGAGGCCGAACCCTTGACTCCGAGGACTCCGGTGAAGATGCTATCTCTTTTAATCCACCAAAGCCTAGAAGATGAGCTAAGGAACGTTAAGGTTACTATCCCTTCCTTTAATGGATCTTGTAGTGGTGATGCTTTCCTTGATTGGGTTGGAAAAGTGGATAAAATCTTTGAATATTTTAATTATTTAGAAAAGGCCAAACTACAATTGGTTTCTTTAGAGTTGACCAGCTATGCTAACCTTTGGTGGGAAAGTTTGAGATCCCATAGAAGACGTGAGGGAGATGATGGAGTTTTGACATGGAGAGCAATGAAAATGCTCTTGAGGAGGCGATTTGTTCCAAGCCATTATAAACAAGAGTTTTTCCTGCAACTCCAAACTTTGAAGCAAGGCACCCTCTCGGTTGAAGACTATTTAGCCGAGTTTGAGACCTTACGGATCTGATGTGATCTTGAAGAACCCGAGGAGAAAATCATAGCAAGGTTCCTTAGAGGCCTAATTAGAGAAATCAGAGACATTGTGGAGTTGCAACTGTTGGATAATATGGATGTTGTCATCCATCTTGCTATAAAGGTGGAAAGACAAATCAAGAAGAAAGGCAAAGGTGTTTCTAACCGGTTTGTACCAAGGAGCACGCCCTCATCCAAACTATTTCCTAAGAATGAAGATAAGCCACCATTTGTTAAGCCTTGGAGTCAAAAGAAGGAATTTGAAGTAAAGCCCAAAGATGATGGTATTTGGCTTAGGTCAAGGGAGATCAAGTGTTTTAAGTGTCTCGGCTCTGGCCACATTGCCTCTTAATGCCCAAACAAACGAGTGATGGTTCTTGTTGAGGATTCTAATGAGGTTATTAGTGAAGACGAAGACACAGTTGAGACTAGTGAAGAGCAAGAGCCGATGGAGGTTTGTCATGCACAAGAAGGACCTCTCATGATGGTGATCCGCCGAGTTCTCACAACCCAAACTCGAGGTGAAGGGGAACAAAGAGAGAACATCTTCCATAGTAGATGCCTAATTCAAGGGAAGGTATGTTCCTTGATTATAGATGGAGGGAGTTGCACACATGTGGCATCTAAAGATCTTGAAAAGAAGTTGAAGCTTGTCACTACGGAGCATCCAAATCCTTATAGACTTCGATGGCTAAATGAGATGGAAGATCTTAAGGTCTCCAAGCAAATAGGCATTGAATTCTCTATTGGTGGTTATGTAGACAAAGTGCTATGTGATGTGGTGCCAATGAGTGCAAGCCACATCTTGCTTGGAAGGCCGTGGCAATTCGATAGAAGAGCTATCCATGATGGCTATACCAATCATTACTCCTTCAATTTTGGTGGGAAAACCATCAAGCTCACCCCCTTGAGCCAAGCCAAATCATCCAGAATGAAGTTACAAGGAGGGAGGGGGCGACCAAATATAATTTCTTTATGACCAAGAAAGAGTTGATAAAGACTCACCAAGAGGGAGGCCCGATTATACTAGTTTTGTTTTGGGAGAGGCTCCAAGAAATTGAGCATGTTCCAAATGAGGTTCAAGCACTTCTTGAGAAGTATGTGTTTCCGGAAGAACTACCTCATGGTTTACCACCCCTTAGAGGAATCGAACACCAAATTGGCCTCCACCCAGGAGTAGTGCTACCAAATCGGCCTTCCTACCAATTGAAGGCAAGTCCAAGAGCTTCTTGACAAGGGGTTTATAAGAGAATCTTTGAGTCCTTGTGCTGTCCCGGCTCTATTAGTTCCAAAGAAAGATGGAAGTTTCCGGATGTGCATGGATAGTCGAGCGATAAACCAAATCACCATCAAGTATAGGTTCCCGATTCCTAGACTTGAAGACATGTTGGATGTGCTTAGTGGGGCATCCTATTTCTCTCAGGTGGACTTCAAGAGCGGCTACCATCAAATAAGGATGAAGGAAGGTGATGAATGGAAGACGGCCTTCAAGGCCAAATATGGTCTCTTTGAATGGTTAGTAATGCCTTTCGGATTATCTAACGCTCCTAGTACCTTTATGAGGCTCATGCATTTTTTTTTGAAAGATTTCTTCGGAAAATTTATAGTTGTCTATTTTGATGATATATTAGTGTTTAGTTTGGACTTTGCTACTCACCTTGTTCACCTTAAATTGTTGTTTGATACACTCCGAAGAGTTAAATTGTTTGATAATTTAAAGAAGTGTGCTTTTTGTGCAAGAGAGAGTACACTTTCTCGGGTTTATTATTTCTAAGGATGGCATGGAAGTCGATGACTCAAAAATTGTGGCAATCCGAGAATGGCCTATTCCTAAGAGTTTTTCGGAAGTTAGGAGCTTTTATGGCCTTGCATCCTTTTACCAAAGATGGGAAAGAAGTTTGAGTGGACTCCCGGTTCCCAAGAAAGTTTTGAATTGATAAAGGCCATGTTGTGCAAGGCCCTTGTGTTAGTGCTCCCCAATTTCAATAAGGTTTTTGAGGTCGAATATGATGCTTCAGGGCTAGGCATTGGTGCAATTCTTATGCAAGAAGGGAGAATCAGGGCCTACTTTAGTGAGAAGATCAAGGGTGCCATGATTACTTACTCAACCTATGACTAAGAGTTCTATGTGGTGATCCGAGCACTTGAAGTGTTGTAGAATTATCTTCTCTCAAAAGAATTTATTATACATACGGATCATCAAGCCTTCAAAAACCTAAAGAGCCAAGGCAAATTGAATAGAAGGCATGCCAAGTGGATGGAATTCCTTGAAAGGTTCCGTACATCATCAAGTTCAAGAGGGGAGAAACCAATGTGGTGGCTGATGACCTCTCAAGGAGGATTGTTCTCCTAACCGAACTTACCACTAATTTATTTGGTTTTGCTTAGATCAAGGATTCTTATAAGGAAGACCAAGATTTTGGCCAATGGTATGAACGGTGTTTAAAGAAGCAAGAATGTGGATACTACCTTATGGATGGTTACCTCTTCAAGGGAGGCAAACTTTGCATCCCTCATGGCAGAATCCAAGAGACTCTCATCAAGGAGGCTCATGGTGGGGGTTTGGCAAGTTATTTTTGTTAGAAGAAGACCTTAGAAGCACTTCAAGAGCATTTGTATTGGCCTCACTTGTTTCGGGATGTGCACAAAGAGGTGGAAAGGTGCATCATTTGCAAAAAGGACAAAAGTAGGGTCCTTCCCCAAGGGTTGTACATGCCCTTGCCCGTCCCAAGTCATCCATGGGTGGAAGTAAGTATGGACTTTGTTTTGGGATTACCTCAGACTAGTATAGCTAAAGAATGCATTATGGTTGTGGTTGACCGATTCTCCAAGATGGCTCATTTTATAGCTTGCACTAAGACGGATGAAGCTAGCCAAATTGCCGATTTGTTCTTCAAAGAGGTTGTTAGATTGCACGGTATCCCGAGGTCTATTGTATCGGATCTGGACACCAAGTTTTTAAGCGCATTTTGGAAGACATTATGGAGGAAGGTGGGCACCAAGCTCCTTTTTAGCACCTCTTTCCATCCTCAAACCGACCGCCAAACGGAAGTGGTAAATAGAACCTTGGGGAGTTTGCTTAGAAGTGTGGTTAGCCAGAAGCTCACGGATTGGGATGCCAACTCCAATACATTGAGTTTGCTTACAACCGAAGTGTCCATAGTGCCACAAAAATGACACCATTTGAAGTGGTGTATGGTGTCAACCCCTTGACTTAGTACCACTGCCCTCCAACAACATTGTGAATTGTAATGGGGCTAGCAAGGCCGAACAAGTAAAGAAGATGCATGACAAGGTAAGTAAGGCCATCAACAAGAAGAATGAGTATTATGCTAGACAAGCTAACCGAGGAAGAAAGGACATTAACTTCAACATAGGAGACAGTGTGGTTACACTTGAGAAAGGAAAGATTTCCCAAGCAAAGGCACTCAAAACTTTACCAAGGGCTAATGGTCCTTTCAAGATTGTGGAGAAGATCAATCAAAATGCTTACAAGCTTGAACTTCCCGGAGAGTATGGAGTCTTGGCTACCTTCAATGTCTAAGATATTTCTCTTTATTTGAGGGATGAGCAAGAAGAACAAGAGGAGGAATAAAACTCCTTGGATTTGAGGTCAAAACCTCAAGAACATGAGGAGGATGATGTACAATTGGAGACCAAAACCGAGAAGACATCCTGAGGGCCTATAACCCGAGCCCGAGCCAAGAAGTTTGCTAACATGTTTGCTCATTTTATAGGGTTATTTATGCAAGAAACCTTAATGGTAGAGCCAACTTTGGATGATCAAGGACAGCCCAAACATCTTCTCACTTGGGAATTTTCCACAATACCCACCAAGGTGGAGAAAGAAAGGTGGAGGCGGCCCAAGACAATATACGCCTAGCCGGTGATCCAACCATTGCATGGTCCATCCGAGATTTGGAGAAGGGAATTCCAAGTCCATTTCACTTGGGTACTTCATCAGCCCAAGTTCACATGGAGGGATGAAGACCCATTTTATTATGTCATTTAGTGTTTAATCCTCTTCGGTTGAACAATTGCCGTGTGGAAAAAAATGGATTGAATTGGTTAGAGTTAGGGTTTTATTTACTTAAGGGTTAGTCACGTGAAAACCCTATTTTGTGCTTTAGGTGGGAGTCTTGAAGGGGGGGACCATGGTCAGCCTTGGTGCCTCCTTTTCGGGTAACTTCTAGGAGGACCACCTAGCTGTTTTTCTTCCTTGTTTTTCCATTTTGAGTAATGTTTTTTTTTTAATTTTCGGGAGCCCACCTTCCTGAGATTTGTGGTGATTTTAAGCTTACTTTGAGTTCATTTGTAGTCAGTGAAGTTTGAAATTAAAGACTGCATTTTGCATCTCATTTCCTTGGTGGTTTCTCCTCCTCCAAGAATCGGGTTTTCCAGTAAGTTATATCTGGAAACCATCGAGATCTCCACTCCGATTTTGGCTGCCACTCAAGCTTGGGTTAGCTAGGCCCATACCACACTTCTTCAACCACGTTCTAGTGGAAGCCAAGGTAAGGGTGTGAACCCCAAAGCTTCTCCTCCGTTGGGATTATCCTTCCATTTTGCAACTTTTCTGATCTTCCTTTCCCGAGCTGCTTCTTTTTTAGCACTCTAGCCATTTTCTGTATATTTTCCGATTCCC
This sequence comes from Begonia fuchsioides, assembly GCA_003255005.1. Classification (NCBI taxonomy): domain Eukaryota; kingdom Viridiplantae; phylum Streptophyta; class Magnoliopsida; order Cucurbitales; family Begoniaceae; genus Begonia; species Begonia fuchsioides. The sequence goes on from QAOC01016368.1 coordinate 99,910, forward strand.
TCATCCATTCACCGTGATCTTTTGACCCATAAACTCTCTCACCCCCATCTACCTCCCCTCCAAATTTCAGCTTCCAACCTTGTATGCCGCCTGAGATCTGGCAAGAGACATTTGACCGTGGTTTTCCTTCACCTAAGCCAACCTTTCCATTTCTTCCCCTCTTTTCTCTCCCCATTTCTCCTTAACCGACCCAACCACCATTCCCATAGCACATTACTATACGATCACTTACACTTCATTCTCCCTTGATAAAGTTACATTTTCAAAACAATGCATGAAAATAGTTCATTATATTTTTCAAGAAAACATGATGCATATGTGACCATGAACAATTTATATGTATGCATGAACATAACATCATTGAATTTTTGCATACCCTCGAGTTATAACTTTAAATTCTAACACAATCATCAATCATTTAATCACAAACAATGCATGAAAACAATTCTCAAATGAGTTGAGGTTTGTGTATTGTGCATTACACCCCAAACAATCCACAATTATCATGTATCACAAATCACTCTCACACAATTTCATGCACTCGTAATACTAAGTTACCTTAGGTCCTTATCTTCAATAATCTTCACCACTTAATCACTTGGTAACCGTGAGAATAGAGACAAGATTCCTTGGTCATGGGTTCACCCCTTTCTCTCTTTTCTTGCTTCTAAAGTGCACTAGATTCACTCAAAGTGCACTAGTCACTCTCACACAATTTCATGTCTAACCAAGCTTCAACTTAAACACCTAAAAACGAGAATGGGGGTGAAGGAGAGCTGATACTCATGGGTTTTTAAGCTGAAGAAAGACTATAGGTGATATAGTTAAAACATATAATTGTAACTAAGGTGGAGGTGGCCAAAGTAGGAGGTGTATCTATAACATTTGACCCCTCTTTTAAGTTGCTCCCCATAGTCTCCAATCACCTTCACTTCACTTGAAAAACAGCTGATAGTCATGGGTTTTTATGCTGAACAAGAACCTTAGATGATTTAATTAAAATAATTAATTGTACTAAGGTGGAGGTGGCCAAACTAGAAGGTGTTTCTGTACCATTTGACCCCTCCCTTTTAAGTTGCTTCCCAAAATCTCCAATCAACTTAAATTCACTTTCAAAGGAGCTTATGGTCGTGGGATTTTATGCCGATGAAGGACCTTAGGTAATTTAATTAAAACATTCAACTGTATTAAGGTGGAGGTGGCAAAAGAAGGAGGTGTTTCTATACCATTTGACCCTCCCTTTTAAGTTGCTTCCCAAAGTGTTCAATCACCTTCACTTTACTCTAATATTTATGTTTCCATCCCTTGTAAAAACTTTGATAAAATTAGAGTCACTTGTTATTCGCATTTTACATGAATCAGTCTTTGCATTTTACATGAATCGGTTGGTCTTCACATTTTACATGAATCGGCTGACCGATTCATCCAAGTGTCTACCCCTCACGCACTTATGTATACTTTTTTGAAATGCATCACATTAACTGTACATTTTACACCTATACACATATGATAAGACTATGCATGAAATGAGGGCTGTTACATATGGCCTAAGGCATTGGGCATAGGGCTACGCCTTAGTGCTTAGGGCGTAGGCTTAGTGTGAAGGCTCGGGTCTTTTAGACTTGAGCTATGACAGTTGGGATTTTAGCTTTGGGCTTTAGGCTTTGGGCTCTAGGCTTTGGGCTTAGGGCCTAGGGCTTAGGGTTAGGGTTAAGGGTAGAGATTAGGGCTTTTGACTTACAACTATAGTTTAGCTATTAAGGCTTTAGTTTTTAGGCTTATGGGATAGGGCTTAAGGCTTATGGATTATGGCTTATGGATTCGAGAACTGCGCATAGGGTGTAAAACTTAGTGCATAAGGCGTAGGGCTTTATGGTTATAGATTATGACTTAGGGCTTTGATCTGTATCCTTAGGGCTGATAACATTGAGCTTAGGACTTAAGGATTTGGACATCAGAATTTTGACTTAAGGCTTAGTGTTTATGGCTTAGGGCTCAGGGCTTATGGTTTATGACTTTACGTTTAGGGATTTGGGCCTAAGGTCTTAGGCCTAAGGCTAGGGCTTAGAGCTTTGGGCTTTCAGCTTTGAGATTTGAGTTTTGGACTTGGAGCTTTTGGATTTGCGCTTTGGGCTTCGAGAATAGGGTTTTTTGGTTTAGGCATAGAGCTTAGGGCTTAAGGCTTAAGGCTTTGAGATTGGGGGATAGGTCTTAGGACGTAGGGCTTAGGGAGTAGGACTTAGGAGTTTAGTCTTAGGTCTTAGGGCTGTTGACTTTTTTTTTGGTGCTTAATGCTTACGACTTGGGCATTATGTGTAGGATCGAGATTAACCTAAGTGGAGGAGAGGGGGGGGGGGTGAATTAGGTTAACTAAACTTTTTTGTTTACTAAGTCAAATTCGTGCAAAATATTTAGTTATTTCCAAACTCTAGTGCGGAATTCTTAAACAAGTAAATAAGAGTTTAGAGTAAGAAAGTGACACCGGTTTGGTAACGCGGTTCGGCCAACCTTGCCTACGTCTGCGCTTCAAGGTACTTCCTTGAAGATCTTTCCAGCTCAAACCTTGAGCTTCACTCCGATTGACTTACGGGGTGTCAATCAAACCTTTGACTATTTTCTTGAAGGAGCGTCACCCCTTTTACAATGATCGTTAAAACAAATTACAATTTGTACGGTTATAAAAACCGACTCATTCAATCTCAAGAAAGATATACAAACTTTAGTACTAAGATTTGAGAGAGTAAAAAGTTTGAGAATAAAATTTGGCAGCACTTCGGCGTAGTTTTCTCTCGTTAAAATCGTCTAGTGAAAATGAGATCGCTTCATCTATTTATAGATTGTTGCTGATCTGTCCAGTTGGGTCAACAAAAATCCTGTTGGGGTCGACACAAACACTAGCCGGTAGACACATAAGAAAATATAGCCATTGAGAACTTTTTGACCGCTGGTGTTGTTCTGCTGAATTGGGTCGACACATTCGCTGTTTGGGGGGGGAGGTGAATTAGGTTACCTATATTTTTTGTTTACTAAGTCAAATTCGTGCGAAATATTTAGTTATTTCCAAACTCTAGTGCGGAATTCTTAAACAAGTAAATAAGAGTTTAGAGTAAAAAAGTGACACCGGTTTGGTAACGCG
>QAOC01016368.1:107373-156843 GCA_003255005.1 Begonia fuchsioides
TTTATGAATAACTTGGAGTTCCACGTGAGTTGTTGATTGGTCTTTGTCTCGGCTTCTCCAAGTGATCAAGTGGCAAGGGACTTCTCGGTCTTCCATGGTTGGCTCATTGATGGTTGTTCGTCCTTGGTTATTTAAACCTTTAGTGGAGGACTCTTCTTGGATAGCTTCCTCTCCCAAAGTGGATATTGTGCAATTGACCTCCACTTCACTTGGGGCCGAAGATGGTCGTGACTCGGCTTGGTCGTCCCGGTAAGATAGGCTATGAACTTCGGACTCTAAGTTCACCTCTTCGATCTCCCAATGTATGCAATGCTTGTGAAGTTCTTTATCAAGAGAGGAGGGCATGTCTAGGAGGCCCTTTAGTGGCGATGAATCTCCTGCAAAATTAGCAAAAATGTTAGATAATTGCCTTGCCCGGCTTTGGGTGGTCGCGCCCTCCGGTTGATGGCGGTTCCCGGGCACATCAGATGATGACAAAAACTTTTGAAAGATAAATTGCTCCCCCATAGACATAGCATGTATAAAAGATATTCAATGCTCCCCCATACAAAAACAGATATGCATGACAGAATAAAATAAGTTCTGCAAGACAAATTATCATAACTTATGCATTTTCTCCCCCATTGACATTATCAAAAAGTGTAAACATCAACAGTAATATATAGAATATTCAAAACAAGAAAAATTAGCATTGTTGATACAAAGGAGAAGATACGTAAGAAGTTAAGAGTTCTCCTAAGACAAAAAAAAATTTCTATACTACTTTACAGCTGGAGAAGAGATGGGAGAATCAAGAACAATGGTGTCTGCAGTAGATGGATGTCCAATTGTCGATGGAGTAGGTAGCACAATTGTGCTAGGAGAGGAGGATTGTATTGTAACAATGGCAGGAGTTGTAACTTCCACCTCCATTGGATCAACTGCCTGTGTAATCGCTGAGGAGAGAGCTGGAGATCAAACATGAGAGGGAAACGGTGAAGGAATTGTCGAGGGATCTTGAGTAGGATTAGGAGGTCCAGACATACTAGGCCTCAATGTAGATTCACACCATTGATAGTACCACCTCTCAAGGTTGTCATGAAGAAAATCAACCTTATGATGAAGTGCAGAATTGGATGCGACTAGGGAATCTACTGTCCTTTCAAGAGAATCATTATGGTGGACAAGAGAATCTACTGTGGATGCTAGGCTTGAAATTTGTTCTGTGAGCAAATCAAAATGTTCTTCCATCAAAGTGATAATGCGTTGTGAGCAGGAAGAAGATCTAGGCTCGGGATGATTATCAGCATCATCACCGGTCTGACGAGCAGGAGGATCAGCAATGGCCACTTTGTATTGGAAGATCCCATCCTCGTCTTGAGCTAAGCCCATTCGAGCAAGAGTCGAAGGACTATACTTTTCAAATTTTCTGACGTGAGTGATTGGCTCAGTAGAAGGAATCTCAACCCCGTTTTGTTAAAGAATTTCCATTATTAGGAGATTGAAAGGCAAGGACTTGGATTCCTTATCCAAGACATCCATCATCCGTCGCATGATGATGTATCCTATGTCTATGTGACGTCTTCTAAAAACCATGAAAAGTACATACAGCTCCATGTTGCTGATGTAGTCTCTGTGGCAATCCTTAGGTAATAGATTATATGTGAGAAAATGATTGTCTAGGTGAGCCACAATATTGAGTCCACTAGCCTCAGGTCAATAAGGCATTGAACCGGGATCCTTCCCGATTTGTCTAAGAAAAGGCCAGTACTCTTCATCCATCATGATTGTAGTCTCGAAGTGCTGCTCATAATATGAAACAGTTTTTCCATCGGATGTACAATTCAGTATTATATTCAGTTAATAACTCGTGAATTGTATTTTCTTTCCAAATACGTAGCTCTTAAGGATAAATGGTTTTTGGGAGTAATCTAGATTTTCATAGAATAGTCTCACCGCCTTCTCCGAATAGGGACCATATAAGGATAAAAGATCGGAAATTCCTAGAAACTCACAGCTTTCTTGGATATCTATTCCAGGAATAGGGTTATGCTCATATATCCTACTTAAAATGAGCGGTTTGTTCTGAAAGATTGAATAAAACTTATCTTGGCTGCTTTGTTTACCGAATAAAAATTTATCTAGCTCGGAGGGTTGAATTTCTGTGGACGGAGCAGAGGAGGAGGCTGCAATATCCTTCGATTTAATGTCTACCTTCTTTCTTCTTACTGGAATTTTTGAGGTGGAAGCCATTTGAAGAGAGGAAATCAGAGGCTGGAGGATTGGGTCGACCGAAAAATTGCTAAAACAGAGAGATCGCGAGAAAGACAATAACGCGATAGGGTTTTAAAAGCAACTACGAACGTCGACCGATTGATGGTTGAAACGAAGAACCGGTCGACATATCCAATTTTTTTATGTCGACCCTTTCTGCGACATATTCAAAGTCCGGTCGACACACTCTTCTTTATGTCGACCCTTTCTGTGACATATTCAAAGTCCGGTCGACACACTCTTCTTTATGTCGACCGCTATTTTGACAGAACCTAAGTTTGGTCGACATACTCCCTTTTATGTCGACCGCTGTCACAGGAAACTACCGGAATAGAAAGATGTTTCTAAACACCATCAAGCCGAATTACTCCCAATCGAATTCTAATTCAATTGAAGGTCTTTTCATCCAAGGGTTTAGTAAATATATCAGCTAATTGATCACTTGACTTGACAAATTCAAAGATAATATCCCCTGTTTGGACGTGATCTTTGATAAAATGATATCTTATTTCTATATGCTTAGTTCTAGAATGGAGTATAGGATTTTTACTGATGTTTATAGCATTAGTGTTGTTACACATGATAGGAATCTTAGAGAATGAGAGATTACAGTCTTCTAAGGTATGCTTCATCCAAAGCATTTGTACACAACAACTTCTGGCTGCGATATACTCACTTTCGGCGGTCGAAAGTGCTACTGAGTTTTGTTTCTTAGAAAACCATGAAACTAATGATTCTCCTAGAAATTGACAAGAGCCACTAGTGCTCTTTCTATCCACAAGGCTCCCGACATAATCCAAATCTGTATATCCAATTAAGTTAAGCGGGGTTCCCTTGGGATACCATAATCCTAAATTTTCTGGTCCACTCAAGTATTTGAAAATTCTTTTGACAGCTTTTAAATGAGATTTTTTAGATGCCGCTTGAAATCTTGCACAAAGACACACACTAAAAAGAATATCGGGTCTACTAGAGGTTAGATATAGAAGAGATCCAATCGTACCACGATATTTCTTAATGTCCACAACTTGACCATTTTCATCTTTGTCCAATTTAGTTGTGGTACTCATAGGAGTTCTAGAGGATTTGCAAGAGTCCAATCTGAATCTCTTAAGCAATTCTTTGACATATTTTTCTTGACAAATGAATGTTTCCTCTATGGATTGTCTAATTTGGAGTCCTAGAAAGAATTTAAGCTCTCCCATCATGCTCATCTCAAATTCATCTTGCATGAGAGAAGCAAAGCAATTGCAAAGCTTTTTGTTTGAGGCTCCAAAAATGATATCGTCCACATAAATCTAGACAAGGAGCAAATCATTACCATCGTGTTTAGTGAAGAGGGTTGGATCAATTTTCCCCATTTTGAACTCTCTCTCTAAAAGAAAGTTCTTCAACCTATCATACCAAGCACGAGGAGCTTGTTTAAGACCATAAAGAGCTTTATGAAGCTTATAAACGTGGTCTACATTGTCAAAGGCTTCAAAGCCAATAGGTTGCTCCACATATACTTCTTCCATTATATAACCATTTAGGAAGGCACTCTTAACGTCCATTTGAAATAGAGTGAAATTTTTCTGGCACGCATAGGCAAGTAGCATGCGAATTGACTCCATTCGTGCTACTGGTGCAAAGGTTTCTTCAAAATCTATCCCCTCTTCTTGATTGTATCCTTTTGCAACCAATCTTGCCTTGTTTCTAATGACAACACCATGTTCATCTAGTTTATTCTTGAATACCCATTTAGTTCCAATGATGGTGCGATCATTAGGTCTAGGAACTAACTCCCATACTTGGTTTCTCTCAAATTGATTTAGTTCCTCTTGCATGGCCATTATCAAATTTTCATCTAATATGGCCTCATCAAATTTCTTAGGCTCCACTTGAGAAATAAAAGCTACGTTAGCACACAAGTTCCTAAGGGAGGCTCTAGTTTTGACGCCCAAACTAGGATTACCTATAATGTCCTCTAAGGGATGGCTTTTGGAATATCTCCATTCTTTAGGTAAGCCATCATTGACAATGTTACTTGGCTCTAATCCTAGAGAACTTGGAGGACTTTTGGAAGGGATGACATCTAAAGAACTTTTCTCATTGTCATCTAGAATCAAAGAATCCATCTCTCTTTCCAAATCATCACTAGGATCTAAGTGCTCTAAAGGAGGAGAGGACTCATCAAAGGTAACGTGCATAGATTCCTCAACAACTAGGGTCCTCTTGTTGAATACTCTATAAGCCTTGCTAGACAAAGAGTATCCAAGGAAGATTCCAAAATCCATCTTTGAATCAAATTTTCCTAGGTTATCCTTGGTGTTTAAAATATAACATTTGCATCCAAAGGGCCTAAAATACTTAACTCTAGGAGTTTTATCCGACCATAGTTCATAGGGGGTCTTTTCTAATATTGGATGGATTGATACTCGATTTATCGAATAGCATGTCGTAGCTACGGCTTCCGCCCAAAAATACTTGGGAAGAGAGTTTTCATTGAGCATCGTCCTAGCAAGCTCTTGAAGAGATCTATTCTTTCTCTCAACAACTCCATTTTGTTGAGGAGTCCTAGGAGAGGAGAAATTATGATTAATCCCATTCTTAAGACATAAGAGCTCAAATTTCTCATTTTCAAATTCTCCTCCATGATCACTACGGATAGCTACAATGGAGAGATCTTTTTCATTTTGAACTTTCTTCCTAAAGGAAGAGAAAATCTCAAAAGTCTCATCCTTAGATCTAAGAAAGTATACCCAAGTAAATCTTAAGAAATCATCAACAATTACAAGGGCATAATGCTTGCCACCTAGGCTAGCTACTTTAGAAGGGCCAAAAAGATCTAAGTGGAGAAGCTGGAGAGGTTTGGAGGTTGCAATAACCGAATTAGAAGAAAATAAGGATTTTGTTTGTTTCCCCATTTGACATGCATCACAAAACCTATCATTCTCAAAGGAAATCTTTGGAAGGCCTCTAACTAAATTCTTCTTAGCAATCTTAGCTAAGGTATACATGCTAACATGGCCTAATCTCCTATGCCATTCCCAACTATCTAGAGAGGAAGTTGCACTAAAACATTTTTCATCAAAGCATGCAACATTATCAAAATCAATTGTATAAACATTATCAGATCGATAGCCAATGAATAATATTTTACCACTTGAGCTATCTTCTATTAAGAAGGATTTGGATTAAAAAATTACCCTATATCCCTTATCACAAAGCTAACTAATACTCAATAAATTATGCTTTAAACCATCAACTAAAAGGGCATTTTCAATAATAAGGGAAGATGGATTACCGATATTGCCAATACCTATAATCTTCCCTTTTTGATTTCCTCCAAAAGTGACATTCCCCTTCTTTTGTTTGATGGAAGTAAATCTTGAAGGGTCTGTCATCATATGCCTCGAACAACCACTATCGAGGTACCAAAGATTCTTTGCAAGGGAGACTTCCACCTATCCTCCTTGGCCATAAAGCACATGTTAGTTATCTCCTCCTCTTTGGATGTGGAGCTTGACAAATCACTGTCATCCCAAGTTGCTTTCGTGGCTTTCTTCTTGTAAGCCTTGAGATGCTTCTTGATTCTTGGACAATCAGACTTGTAGTGTCCCAATTTCCCACACTTATAGCATTTGACTTCTTTTTCATCTTCCTTAGGGTGCTTTTCTTTTCTTGGGAACTCCTTTCCTTTCATCCTTTTTCTTTGAAGGAACCTCTTGAATTTCCTTGTAATAAGGGCGACATCTTCATCATCCTCTTCACTTTCGTTTTTGGTTTTCTCTTGTTTGCTGGATGATGCCTTGAGTGCAATGTCCCTTTTCTTAGTTGGTTCCTTCTCCTTAATTGCTTCCTTCTCATTGGCTTTCATCGTGATCTCATGAGTCATTAGAGATCCGATGAGTTCCTCAACTTTTAGAGTCTTGAGGTCTTTAGCCTCTTGGATGGCGGTTACTTGTGGTTGCCATGCTCTCGGAAGGACTCGAAGAATTTTCCTAACATATTTTTCGTCTGTATAAAGTTTACCAAGCACTTTTAACCCATTAGTAATGTTAGTAAACCTTGTAAATATGGAACTAACCAATTCATCACTTTGCATAGAAAATAATTCATATTCATTCACAAGCATACTTAATATGTTTTCTTTTACTTGGTTAGTCCCTTGATGGGTTACCTCGAGTAATCGCCAAATTTCTCGAGCATTATCACAACCTTGTACTCTATTGAATTCATCACCATTTAAGGCACAGTACAAGGTGTTAATTGCTTTGGCATTAAGACTTAATTTCCTTAAGTCATTCTCATCATATTCATTACTCGGCTTAGGTATATTAATGCCATTCTCAGTTTTGATTGGCATGTATGGATAATTTTCAATTATATTCCATACGCTATAGTCCATAGCTTGGACAAAGATTCTCATCTTAGTTTTCCAATATACATAGTTATTTCCATCAAATAGTAGAGGTCTAGTAATAGATTGACCATCTGTGTGTGAGTTATTCATGTTAAAAGCAATAATTCAATTTACTCAAAAAAAATAGAAAATATAGGTTAATAAATTTAAATACCGGCTCTGATACCAATTGTAGGATCAAGATTAACCTAACTGGGGGGGTGATTAGGTTAACTAAACTTTTTCGTTTACTAAGTCAAATTCGTGCGAAATGTTTAGTTATTTCCAAACTCTAGTGCGGAATTCTTAAATAAGTAAATAAGAGTTTAGAGTAAGAAAGTGGCACCGTTTTGGTAACGCGGTTCGGCCAACCTTGCCTACGTCCGCGCTTCAAGGTACTTCCTTGAAGATCTTTCTAGCTCAAACCTTGACCTTCACTCCGATTGACTTACGGGTGTCAATCAAACCTTTGACTATTTTCTTGAAGGAGCGTCACCCCTTTTACAATGATCGTTCAAAGAAAACAAATTACAATTTGTACGGTTATAAAAACCGACTCACTCAATCTCAAGAAAGATATACAAACTTTAGTACTAAGATTTGAGAGAGTAAAAAGTTTGAGAATAAAATTTGGCAGCACTTCGGCGTAGTTTTCTCTCGTTAAAATCGTCTAGTCAAAATGAGATCGCTCTTCATCTATTTATAGATTGTTGCTGATCTGTCAGTTGGGTCGACACAAATCCTGTTGGGGTCGACACAAACACTAGCCGGTAGACACATAAGAAAATATAGTCGTTGAGAACTTTCTGACTGTTGGTGCTGTTCTGGTGAATTAGATCAACACATTCGCTGTTAGGGTTGACACAAATTCTTCTCTGGAATCTTTAGGGTCGACACAAATGTTGATTGGGGTCGACACAAATCTAAAGGATTCGTCTCTGGAAAAAGCCAGGGTCGACACAATTAGAATGGGTTGACACAAATGGGTTGGTTGAGACATATTTTGAAAGTTAGAGTCGACATGTAAAATGCAGGTACGGTCGACACGCAAATTTTGGTAAGGTCGACACAATGTCTTCTCTGGGGTCGACACTTACAATTTGGATGGCTCAACACATTTGCACGTTGTACTAGCTTTTTGGGTCGACGCAAGATTTATAGGTGGGTCGACACAATTGGAAAGACCCGGCCTCTGTTTTGCTAAGGGTCGTCATAAAACACTAAGGGTTGACACATTTGTGAAAGGCTAAGCTTCTGGATTTTCTAAGGGTCAACACAAGGACACTATGGGTCGACACAAAGAATGACAGACTCAGCTTCTGTTTTGAAAAAGGGGTCGACACAAATATCCTATGGGTCGACACAAACTGCATATATATTTGAAATTTCTGCAGCACTTAAACAAATTGTTAGACTTTAAGTCTAATTTAAGCATTGTAAAGTAATTTATTTTATCTATTTTATCTTTCATGCTCATCTTACATAGTTATCATAAAAAACAACGGATTGCTTTAAAAACACTTTTAAAGCCAACGTTATGGCTTAAGCTTAAGGGAATCCGACTTAAGCTTTAGGTCTTTGGGCTTTGGTGCTTACGGCCTAGGGCTTAGAGCTTAGGAAATAAGGCTTAGATCTAAGGCTAATGGGTTTAGGGCGTTGGTTCTAGGGCTTTAGGTAGAGGACTTACGGCTTAAGGCTTTGAGCTTCATGCTTAAGAATTTTTGCACTAGGCATAAGGTTTAAGGCTTAGGGCTTTTTGCTTTGGGCTTCAAGCTTTTGGCTTAGAGCTTTTGGCTTAGAGCTTAGGTCTTAGGATTTTGAACTTACGACATAGGTCTTAGGGTTTAGGGCTTTCACCTTTCAACTTTGAGCGTTTGGCTAAGGGCTTTAGTGTTTGAGCTTTTGGGTTTAGGCATCAGGTCATATGGCTTAGGGCATATGGTTGCGGACATTTTGTTTTGTAATAGGACTTTTAAAATTGGGATTTAGGGCTTTGGACTTTAGACTTAGGGCTTAGAGCTAGTGAAGGGCTTATGGATTTCATCTTTTGGCTTAAGAAAAAGGGCTTAAGACATAGTACATAGGGCTTAGTGCTTAAGGCTTAGAGCTTAGGACTTAGGGCTTTGGGCTATGGGATGACAGCTATGACTTTGAGCTTAATGCTTAGGGCTTTCGACTTAGAGCTTAGTGCTTAGGGCTTAAGGGTGGTTTGGGCTTTGATTTTGATTATTGGCTTTGGACTTTAGACATAGAGCTTAGGGTTTAGGGTTAGGGCTTTGGCTTAGGGCCTTGAGCTTAGGTCTTACAGCTTAGGGCTTAAAACTTTGGGTTTTTGGCTTATGTCATCAGCCTTAACAATTAGGACTTAGGGCTTAAGGCTCAGGGCATAGGGCTTACGTACTAGGGATAACAGCCTAAGGCTTAGAACTTAAGGCTTAATGCTTAATGTTAGGCTTCGGCCTTAGGCCATAGAGCTTCGTGCTTTTAGTTTTGGGCTTTGGGATTTTGGCTAAGGCCTTAGCCCATAGAGGTCAAGGCCTAATGATTTGGGATTTGGGCCTAAATATTTTTTGCTCAGGGCAAACGACTTAGGCCTTTAGTTTTAGGGCTTAGGGGTTTAGCTTTTAAGCTTAAGGCTTGAAGCTTTGGGCTTTTTCCTTAAGGCTTAGTACGTGTGGAACAGAAATTAAGGTTTAAGGCTTTGTGTTTAAGGCTTAGGGCTTAGAGCTTTGGGCTTATGGCTTATGGCTTATGGTTTACGGCTTCGGGTTTTATGCTCAAAGTTTATTGCTTAAGCCTTAAGGATTTGAGCTTTGGTGTTTGAGCTTTTGAATAGGGGTTACGGCTCTTTGATTTAGTCTTAGGCTTTAGGGCTTAGAGCTTAAGGTTATTGGCTTAGGGCTTAGAGCTTAAGGTTATTGGCTTAGGGCTTAGTGCCTAATGCTTTTCGCATAGGGCTTTAGGCATAAGGCTTAGGCCTTAGGGCTAAAGGCCTATGACTTTGAGCTTTTGGATTTTGCCATAAGGAATAGGGCATAAGGCATATGGCATAAGGCATTGGGCTTAGTGCTTAGGGCTTTAAGCTTTGGGCTCTGGGCTTTAAGATTTGGGAGTAACGTTTTATGCTTAAGGATTAGGGTTAGGGCTTAATGCTTAGGGATTTGTACTTTCAGGCTAGGGCTTAGAGCTTTGGGGTTAAGGCTTTGGGCTTTTGGCATAGGGAGTAGGGTTTAGGACCTTGGGCTTAAAGGCATTTGGCTTAAGGACTTTGGGTTAGGGCGTATAGATTACAGTTAGAGTTAGGGGCTTTAGGCTTTCGCGTTTAGGCTCAGTGCATATGACATAGTGCTTAGGGCTTTGGTGTTTGGCCTTTGGACTTTAAGCTTAAGAATTTGAGCACTGGGCTTAGGATTTAGGACATTGGAATTAGGGCTTAAGGTTTAGGGCTTAGGCTTAGGGATTAGGGCTTGGTGCTTAGGTCTTAGAGCTTAGCGCTTAGTGCCTTAGGCTTCGGGCTTTGAGCTTGGTGCATAGGGCTTAGAGCTTTGAGATTAAGGCATAGTGCTTAAGGCTATTTTCTTAGGGCTTAGGGACTAGTGCTTTTGGCATAAGGCTTTGGGCATAAGGCTTAGGCTTTAGGGCTAAGGGCCTATGACTTTGAGCTTTGGATTTTGGCATAAGGCATAGGACATAGGGCATATTATGGCTTTAACTATCCATCTTTGGGCTTTGAGCTTTGGGAATATCGCTTTATTCTTAGGGATTAGAGCTTAATGCTTAGGGATACGTGCTTTTAGCTTATGGCTTAGATCTTTAGGTTTAGGCATTGGACTTTGGGTGCAACGAGTATGGTTTAGGGCTTTGGGCTTAAGGACTTTTGGTTAGGGCTTACGGATTACGAATTATGGTTAGAGTTTAGGCCTTTAGGCTTTTGGGTTTTTGCTTAGGCTTCAAGCTTATGGCTTATGCGTTAAGGTAGTAGGCTTAGGGGGTACAACATAGTGGTTGGGGCTTAGGGTGTAATGATTAGACCTTAAAGCTTTGTTCTTTGGGATAAGGGCTAAAGGCTTTGGGCTTAAGGGTAGGAACTTTTTGCTTAGAGCTAAGGGCTTTGGGCTTAGGGCTTAGGTTTTGTGCTTAAGGCTTAGGGCATATTTCTTAGGGCTTAGGATTCAAGCTTACGGTTGGGGCTTACGACTTAAGGCTTAGGGCTCAGGCCTTTGGGCTTTATGCATAGGTTTTGGGCTTAGGGCTCTGGTCATTAGACTTAGGGCTTAGGGCTTTCGACTTAGGGCTTAGGGCTTTAAGCTTTGGGCTTTGAGTTTTTCAGCTTTACGCTTTGGGCTTGAGGGCTTATGTATAGGGCTTCCGACTTTGGCTTATGACTTTAGGCTTAAGGTCAAGGGCTTTAGGCTTATGGCTTATGGCTCTGGGCTTATGGCTTACCGCTTCGTGCTCAGGGCATAGGGCTTATGGCTTTTGCCGGAGGTATTTAGGCTTGTGAGTTGTAGTTTGGGATCAGGGTATAGGGCTTTGGACTTTGGACTAACGGCTTAAGGATTAAGGTCAAAGGCTTTGTTTGGGCTTTGTGCTTTTGGCTTAGGGCTTAAGGCTGATCGTATAGGGCTTAAGGCTTAAGGCTTCGTGCATAATGCTTAAGGCTTCGTGCATAATGCTTTTGGCTTATGGCTTATGTCTTATGGCTTTGGGCTTAGGGCGTACAACTTTGTGTTTAAGGCTTATGGCATTGAGCTTATGGCTAAGGACTTAGAGCTTTGGGCATTAGGCTTAGGACATATGGCTTTGGGTACTAAGCTTAAAGCTGAGAGCTTTAGATTTAAGGCTTTTGGCTTAGGTCTTTTTCTTAGGACCTTAGCTTTGGCTTTGGGCTTTGCTCTTTCGGCTCTGGGCATTATGCTTCGGGCTTAGGTCTTTTGGCTCATGGCTTAAGGCTTAGGATTTAAGGCTTGATGCTTACGGCTTAGGGATAGATGTTACGGCCAAAGGCTTAACACTAAGGGCTTAGCATTTAGTGTTTTGGGCTTCGGGGTTCGGGCTTTGGGCTTTGAGCTTTGAGCTTTGGGCATTAGGCTTTAGGCTCAAAGCTTAGCGCTTAAAGCCTAAAGCTTAAGGTTTAGAGCCTTTGGCTTAGGGCTTAAGGTTTAGGTCTTAAGGTTTACGGCTTAAAGCTTAGAGCTTAGGGTTAATATCTAAGCTTAGAGCTTAGGTTTTGGGCCAATAAGGCTTAATATCTAACCCCAAAGCCTTGAACCCAAATTCCTACGCCCTTAGGTCTAGCCCAAAACAATAAGGCGAAAAACCTTAACCCTGAAGTCCTAAGACAAACACCTATGCCATATGCCCTAAGTCTTAAGCCAAAAGCCAAAGCCCTAAGCCCTAAGCTCAAAACCTAAACCCAAAGACCAAAGCCCATTGCCCTAATCTTTAAGCCCTAAGCCCAATGCTTAAAGTAGTAACCAATAAGCCCTATGACATATGCCCAAAGCCATAATCCCAAAGCGCAAAAGCCTAAACCCTATGCCCTAAACTATAAGCCATACGTCTTAAGTTTCAAAGCCCTAAACCCTACACCGTACGCCCTATGGCCTAAGTTATAAGCCATAAGCCCTTAGCACAAATCCAAAAACCCTAACGACAAAGACTAAGTCCCAAAGAATCATGGCCAAAGCCTTAAGCCTTAAGCCTAAAGTCCTCGTGTTTAGGACTTAGGGCTTAGGGCTCAAGAGTTAGGGGTTAGGATATATGACTTAGGGCTTTGGGCTTAGCACTTTTTCCGTCGGACTTTGGGCTTGAAGCTTAGGGCGTACGACATTAGGGCTTAGGGCCTATGTCCTTAGGGCTTAGGACTTAGATGTTAGGGCTTAGGGCTTAAGGCTTTATGAATTGGGCTTAAGGCTTATGGCTTATAGCGTTAGGCTTATTGCTTATGGCTTTAGAGTTTTTGCTTACGGTGTAGGGTTGTTGATAGGGCTTAGGGCTCAAAGCTAAAGGCTTATGGCTTTGGTCTTAGGACTTTGGGCTTAAGCCTTACAGGTTAAACATTAATGCTTTGGGCTTAGAGCTTTAGGATTCGACCATAGACTTTAGGGCTTTGGGTTTAAGGGTTTCGACATAGGGCGTAGGTCATAGGCCATATGGGTTATCGTTAAGGGCTTATTGACATGCCACGAGTTGAACCATCCATCGCCAATCCGAGAGGGGCAACCACCCGAGCTCGGGCTCGGGTATTTTCTAACAAGTTTTTCAATACAAGTACTCAATATATTTGAAACTACCTTGGAGGGTAAAGAAAAGCCTAATCCATTCAATTTTGATGTCAAGACACGAACCAATTGGTCCATGAAGGAGGGAGCATGTTCCCTTCGAAATAATAAAATTAACACTTATCTTTAAGTATAATTTTTGCAAAAACAATTTAGATTTATATTTTAACTTTTGTGCATGGCCATGTAAGGCCCATTTAGGCGCCAACTTGGTTACCTTTTTGGTGGAGAAGGGACCACATGCTAGTTGTCAAAGCAACCAAGAATGGGGACCACGTTTTGGATTCGGCTCAGTTGGACCTTCAAAGCTGTTTGAGCCTTTTTGATGACCTTAGCGCCCTTAACTCAAAACTACGTCTTCTGAGGAAAGATAGCTAACATCTCAAAATTTCCAACGAGAGGTAGAACGTTAAAATTGGATGCCGTTTGCCTAGTCAACTACATCTAACACAGAGAGAGCATCACATGAAGGCTCCTCATTGGTCCATCTTTGATGCCATGGATTGTGCTTCTTGGAGATGTTTTGGGCCGTCCGATGAAGAACTTGACCTTGCTTAGTTTTCCTATTTAATATTACCTATGCTAAATGTAATTCTCAGATTTGATTGAATAAAGATTTATCTTTTCAAATTTGATCTCTCCTCTTTCAAGTTTGCCGCTTCAAAGACTCGGTCTCCGAAAACTTGTTTTCCGGCCACTGAGAGACAAACCTCCCGGAGTTGATCGTTTTTCCAAGCGAACAATTAATCCTTACCACTTTTATCCAGCCATTTCGTGGTATTAGGGTGAGATTGTGGATCCTAGCTCCTTAATCTATCCCATTCTCATTTTGAGAATCATTTCTCCTAAATCCAAGCACCCTAGGTTGATTTCCGGTGTGTTTTCGGGTACCGACCAAACCACCCATTTTCCCCAAAGGAATTCTCTCAATTTTAGAGAGATCTCTTCATCATCCATCTGTACAGATTCATCCTCAACCTCGTCCAAAAATATGCCCTCATTCATTGAGAAGAGTGATTCAAAATCATTCCCGATTTGGAATTCTCTGTTCGGTGAAACCCTGAAATTCTGCCTTGACCATCCGAGATTTTGTTTAGCATATCTTCCTGTTCCCACGATCATTCCTATTCAAATTTGGAGGATATCATCATATTTTACCCCTCTGTCACCCCTCCAAAAATCAGTCTCAGATTCGTCCCCTAACCCAATTTTTTAAATCAATTTCTCCCTCCTCCAAATCCCGGATTTTTTGGAGCTGCCTAGTCAAACCCTAGCTAATATTTGATTCGATATATCACAATTGGATGAAGGGATTGCCTTCAATTTTTTATGTGATTCATTCAACCCCTTCTTAAAGCTCAATTCCAAATTTCAGCCCTAAATTATATTTCCTCGTTGAGATTTCGTCATTCCTTCCCAAACCCTAATTCTGTTTTTTTGCAGATTTTCGTCAAAACCCTAATCGGTTTTCCCATTTTTCCTTCCTCCCATTCCATTTCGTGTCACTTATGCTTAGAGCTTAGGGCTTTGGTATGTAAGCCTAGGGCTTAGGCTTTAGGGCTTTGTGCTATAAGACTAAGGCTTAGGGCTTAGGTCGTAAGTCTTAGCGCTTAAGGTTTAGTGTTTATAAATGTTGGCTTTGAGCATTGGGCTTCGAGAATAAGGCTTTTAGCTTATGGCTTTTTGCTCAAGCCTAATTGCTTGTGGCTTAGGCCTTAATGATTTTGTCTTAGAACTAGGGTGGATGACTAAAGGCTTAGAGCTTAGGGCTTCGAGTTGAGGGTCTAGGGCATTGGGTTTAAGTCACAAGGTTTTGGGCTTAAGGCTTCGGGCTTATGGATGTGGACTTAAAGCTTAGAGCTCAGAGCTTAAGACTAAAGGCTTTTTCTTAGGGTTTTGGGGTTAGGGCTTTGGAAAAACAGGTTTCGGCTTAGGGAACTGGGCATAAGACTTAGGGCTTAGGGCTTTGAACTTGTGGCTTCAGGCTTAGAGCTTTGGGCTTAGAACTTATGGCTTCGTGCCTAAGGCATAGTGCTTTAGGTTTAGTGCTGTGATATTATGGCTTAAGGCTTAAGGCTTAGGGCTTTGGTGTTTGGTCTTTGGGCTTTAAGCTTTGCGTTTTAAACTTTTGGCTTTTGGCTTATAGCTTAAGGCTTATAGCTTTGCACTTTTAGCTTAGAGGTTTGGTGCTTAGGCTGTAAGCCTTAGGGCTAGGGTGTAATAACCCTCATTTTTATTGTAGAATTTGTGACCTTAAGATTTAAGTGTTAAAGATTCTTTTTATTAGATGAATGTTGGTTAAATATACTAAAGGACTACCTTCAAGTAAGTTTTGGTCAACCCCAGAATTTAGGAAGGGTCGACACAATTGGAACTTTCAGTCGACCCCATGATCGAAGAGGGGTCGACACAATGAATAGTTTTGGTCGACCCCAGAATTGAAGAGGGGACGACACAATTCTGTGCTTTAGGTCGACCCCAGGATTTAGGAGGGGTCGACACAACTGAATATTTTAGGTCGACCCTAGGATTTAAGAGGGGTCGACACAAGCCACTCTCGGGAACACTTTTGGTCGACCCCAGGACCGAGCGGTCGACATAAGTCGCTCTCGGGAATACTTTCGGTCGACACAATATGACGAGCGGTCGACACATTCATACATGTCGTTGAAAAGTCAACCAAAACTTGGAGGAATCCGATTGACGGATATAAAGGAAAGATTGATTTTGTTTAGTTAAGGGATAAGAAGGCATGGTCTGCCATTTCCCTCCCATCATGATTTCTTTTCCCTATCTTCTCTGAAGTTCTCATCTTGATCAAGAGAAGAGTGAGGTTGAGAAAGAAAGAGATATTGTGAGAGAAAAGAGTGAGATATCTTAGAGGAGAGGAGGAAAACTCTGAAGTTTTCGTGGAAGCTGAGGTTCAAGGTAATTTTTCTATCCTCTGAGTTTTTTTTAGGTTCAGTAAGGATAATATGATAGTAGTGTTTGAATTGGTGGATAAAAACGAGTGATTTCATGCTAAGAGATAAGAAAGGAGTTAAGTATGAACAAAGTTATAGTTCTTGATATTCGGTCAAGAAGTAGTAGGAATTAGAGTTTTTTTCCTTCATAAGAGTTAAAGTAGACTCTTAGAGTGATTTATAACCATTCGAATCACTCAATTTGAAGATATGTATAAAAAGTTATGGACGTCGCAAGTCAGTATACAAAAACTGGGGAGAGCTGCGGTCGACCCCTTATAGTTTAGG
The DNA here is from genome assembly GCA_003255005.1 of Begonia fuchsioides. Taxonomy (NCBI): domain Eukaryota; kingdom Viridiplantae; phylum Streptophyta; class Magnoliopsida; order Cucurbitales; family Begoniaceae; genus Begonia; species Begonia fuchsioides. The sequence goes on from QAOC01016368.1 coordinate 123,546, forward strand.
TCGACCGATTCTCAATTTAAGAACATACGGTCTCTGTTTTCTCGACATGGGTCGACCCCTCATAGTTTGGGTTGACCAAATCGGGGTTCAAACAGTGAATTCTCTCTATTTTGGCCACATAAGTCGACATGCTTTGGTTTTCTGAATTTGATGTTATTTTAAGAAGTTATAGTAGACTCCTTAAGGAACAATTTGACACCTTAATCATCACAAATTGATCAATATAGAGGACGTTATCAATTTTGGAAGTTATAGTAAAAATAGTTACTTATGGTATAAAAACTTATTTGAATGGTTTGGCAATATAGGTTCTCAAGCTTCTAGTGTGCATTGCCAATTTGAAACAAAAGGCATCAGAAATCTAGGTAAGTATGTGTTGTATGCATTTGGCCTATTAGAGGTCTACATTGCAAAGGTTATGTATTTTTATGATTTTTGATTGATCATGAACTGGTTGGGGTGTAATGCACAATACACCGACCCAAGTTATTTGAGGATTGTTTGTGTGCCTTGTATTGATTGATTGATAGGTTTCTATGAGATTTCTTTATTCACATGTTATGGACATCATGCATCATGTTTTCTATGAATGACAACGAAAATGAATTTCCATGCATGAAAACTATAAATTATAATAAGTGAATCGTAGGGGGATGGTGGATTGGGTGTTAGGTTGCCCATGGGGGTCTTTGATGCCTATATTCATCCCCACAATATCTCTATTGATTCAACGAAGACATCTACGATAAAGGAGAATAAAGACGCCCTCGACAATGACTATGGGTTCATGTTACCGTGAGCTCAATGGGGTTGTGCGGTAGGTTGTTATATCTCCTAATGATATAAGTTATGTAAAGGAGAATAAAGACATCATCGGCAATGGCTATGGGTCCAGGTTACCGTGAGCCCAATGGGGTTGTGTAGTAGGTTGTTATATCTCCTAATGATATACGTTATGTAAATCCAAAAGAGAAATCAAGTTTTGTGGATGGTCGTCATATCCATGGCGGATCCACACCACGAAAATGAAATAATCTACATTGTTTTAAAACATATCATTCATTACATCATGCATGTTTTATTTGCACTACTTACTGAGCTTTAAGCTCATTAGTTAGATTTTGAAATGTAGGTGAGGATTTGAATGTTGAAGAAATATCACCTGAAGATTTAATATGAAGGAGGAGGAGAGTGTCTTCCATGGAGTCTTGTCGTTGTTAAGCGAGATTTTGACCGGTGGAGTAAGCTCACCAAAATACACGTGTTTTGAAAAGAACTTGTAAAAAGTTATTTTGAATTATAAACATGTAGTGTTTGTAAAGTTTTATATTTTTAGAATGTGACCTATGTTTAATTACTTATAAGTATGATTTGAAATGTTAGCTTCTGCTTTGTATGTACAAATATATGTATAAGTTTGACAAAGGGATTTTCAATGAAAAGCTTTTTAAATAAAAAGTTTATTAAAAAAAAAACAAGATGTTACATAGGGCTTAGGTCGTACGGCTTAGCGAAGGCTTATTGTTTAGGACTTTAGGCTTTGTGAACTAGGCTCAAAGATTAAGGCTTTTAGCTTATGGCTTTTAGCTTAAGCCTATTTGCTTAGGGCTTCGGGCTTAAGGCATATAGCTAAAGGGTTAGGGCTTAGAAATTAGGGCAGATGACTTAAGGCTTTGGCCATAGAGCTTAGGGCTTGGGATTTAAGGTCTATGGTTTTGGGCTTCAGGCTTAGAGCTCAGAGCTTTTAATTGAAGGGTTTGGCTTAGAGTTTTAGGCTTAGGGCTTTGGGAATAGTTCTTTGGGCTTAAAACTTAGGGCTTAGGGCTATGAATTTATACTTTGAGCTTTTTGCTTATGGTTAAGGGCTTTGAGCTTGTGGCTTGTGGCTTAGGGCTTTGGCCTCTAGTCTTTGGGCTTGCAGCTATAGGTTTAAGGCTTTGGGCTTTAACCTTAGTGTTTTAGGCTTAGGGCTTATGACTTTCAGCTTTTGGCCCTAGGGGATGGTGTTTAAGTTCAAGGCTTTTTTCAAAATGCTTAAGGCTTATGGCTAAGGGCTTAGGGCTTTAAGGTTTGGCCTTTGGGCACTAGGCTTTGTGCTTAGGGCTTAAGGCTTTGTGCTTAGTGCTCAAGGCTTTGTGCTTAGGCTTTGTTCAAAATGCTTAAGGCTTATGGCTACGGGCTTAGGGCTTTAAATAGTAATGTGATGAAAGTAAACAGATAAATTTGGCAAAATAGTTATTTCAACCCATGAACCATCTAGAAATATTGGAGGATGGCTGATGCTCAGCCATTTTCATGCTGAAGAGAGAGAAGGATTTGACAGAAAAGAGTTTAGAGAGAGAAAGTGAAAGTTGAAAGGGAAGAAGCTGAAATTGGCCTCCGATCCGCTGAGGAGAAGTGTTCCTCTCATCAAGAGGAATCTATTGAGCTAAAAATCAAGAGGTATGACCTTGTGTTACGTGGTTAAGAGTTATTATGATTATTCACATGATTACATTAAGGATAAGTGAGAATTATAGGATTATCAATGACTTTGTAAGTTGGTTATTAGTGATACACGAAAATTAAAAGTTTTGATCCTTGGTTCTGTTTATTGGTTAACCAATCATGTTGGAATATCATATATATTTTTATGAATGATGAAAATTTGGAATTGGTAGAAGTTGTGCATATTTTATCAAAGTTACCACAAAAGTGTCAATTCTGTACAAATTAAGATTGTGTATCTGAAACCAATGATGGACTAATCCCATGCCGTAGATATTTTAGCACGTTAAAGTAGACACTTTGAGTGACGTATATGATTTGGAATCATAGCATTTCATGGTGTATATAAAAAGTTATGATATTTTGAAGTTATCACAAAACAAGACATTGATTCCGAAAATTGTGAATGATATTAGGTTATTGAGATGAAGGTGATTCACAAAAGTACCTGCTACTAGAAAGACTAGCTCATGATAGACAAGGTAAGTAGTATTGTGTGTGTTTTGCCCTTAATTAGGTCTACATCATAGAATAATAGGACTTTGCTGTTGTTTTATGCTTTACATTTTGAGATGAGATGCACATATAAAATGATGTACAAAAGCATAATTTGATTTATGATATGATGGATTGTTGTGTTTAATGTTATGAATATTACTTAATTGCTTGACGCGTTCATACTACAAACATCCCATGCATCATGTTTTCTAGAAAGTTACGAACTATTTACATGCATGAGATTTCGTATGAAACATAATATGAAATGGTTGTTTCGGGTTGAACTCGAAATACAACGGAAGAAAAGATAAAATAAAGAAAGAGAAAGTTACGTAAATATCATTGGGAAGGAGTTTAAGTTGGATGTCCCCTTAGGTGGACTCAAGTTTGTGGTCTCTCGTTCCTTGCCAGGAAGCCCCAATGATAAGGAATGATAGAAATTAAAGGAATGAAAGACCCAGAATAAAACGAAAAGAAAAGTTTTACTTATGCATATCATGTACATGTCCATGCGTATTTATACTACTTGTTGAGCCTTATGCTCATAGATGAGTTTTATGATGTAGGTGAGGAAGACGTACACTGAGAGGTGTACGAGATGAATAACTTTGTTCATGGAGGTGGTCGATGTTGTTTGAACGGATTTTGACCTGTGGGCAAGCATTTTGAAGAATCATAAATAATGGTTAGGAGAATTTTTTTTTAACTTTGTACATTTAACTTGTAAATAATTTAAGAAACCTAACATGTTGTAAATATGTTTTATAAGTAACTTTAGTTTTCATGTATGCCTTAAGTGATTTTTACAAGAAAATATTTTCCGCTGCAAGTAAAAAAAAATGAAGAACATATTTCTAGCAAGGAAGAACGTTACATTTACTAATCATGATTAATTAAGTTCCCTGGGGATTAGCTTAGAACTAATATAATTAATTAGTTAAGCTAATGATGTGCCACGGATTAGCACATCTAGAAGCGGGAGCAAACTATTTTCTAATGAGTTTGTTTATTTGGAAGCTTGTTTTATAAAGGTTTAATCAAGAAGCCAAAGATGAAGGGCATGGTGAGCCCTAGTTGTCAAGTGGGGTTTATGTATTTCATGGGCCAACCACACTTGATGAAGGAAGAGGAGTTCAAGGGTGGCACATTAAGGTGGCCCCAAATCACCAAAACATGAAGGGGAAAGCATGTTTTCCTTTTGACAACTTTGTGTAATAATTTAGTTAGTTTTATGTAATAATTAGGAGGCTAATTAGTAGCTTAAATTTGTGCACATGTAAGGGTACTTAGTGTACCCGTGGCATGGAAGGGTGATCAAAACATCCATGATGATGAAAACAACATTTCTGGTTTCGGCCCAAGCTGCCTTCGAGGCTTATGCAGCCGTTTCGACCACCTTCCGTACCTGTTTTGGACAAACGTGCTTCTACAAAAATGTGGCCCACATCTTAAGGTTTCCAACATGGGGCAGAGCATAAACTTTGGACAACAACTGCCCAGCCAACGATCGCCATTACAGAGGCCTCCAGAAGATGGAGCGGCCCAAGAGCATCCAACCCATGGTGGCTGATCCATGGCCATGTTTGGCCCCAACGGAAAGGAAGGCTGAATTTCATCTTTTTCATTCATGGGAGCAGCAGCTAGCAGCCCATGGAAGTGCCCAACCATTAGCCCAAAAGATACAAGTGTTCAAGTCCATTTGATTATGGACATTCCATCATTGGTTTGACCCATCTATTAGGTTTTTGGTTTTTTGTAGAAACCATGCAAGAAACTTGTCATCCATTTTATTTTTGTGCTAAATTACGTGGCTACAAGTGGGAGATCCTTAGGAAGCCTTAGGGGATGGGTTTTACCTTCCCTTAGTGACCATCACTCTTGTTGGTGATGAAAGTCAAGGGTGGGCCCCATTTACCATACCTTGTTGTTGGTTTAGCACTTATGATTATAGGGGATAATCATATGCCTTTTGTAGCTCGTGGGAAGGAGGGTTTTACCCTTCCTTTCTCAGCATTTTACAGATTAGAAAATGTTGAATGTTGAAGCTTGAAGCTCTCCCATTTTCTCTCACAGCAAAGCAATTCAAAGGTGAGTAATATCCTTTGATTTTTGGTTTGTAACGGTGTTGGTGTCTTAGCTAGAGTCACTAAGCCTTATTCCAACCTCCCTTCCTCACTTGTTTAGGATCAAAGGTGAGTTTGGAAACCCCATAGCTCTCATCCCGTTGTTGTTTGCAATTGTGATTGTTTGAGTGTTGTTTGCTGCCCTTGTCATCTACCCGAGTGCTTTTAGTGCAACAAAAGTCCACTCCGTATCATTTTCTGTTTTCGGTGAAAAAAAGCCCTAAATTTTTGGCTGTGAGTTCCACTTTCCTATCCTGAAACTTCTGTTCTTCTATTTTATCCACAGGCCCTCCCCATCAAAGTTGTGCATGTGTTTTCCCTCAAACTACTTGTATTTTCTTCCCCTTTCATTGGAGTTAGTTTCTGCCAATTTCCACCTTCCCAGATTGCCTGCATTGGAAGTTGTGCAGAAGTCTTTCCATATCCCCTGCACTGTTTTCTTGTTTGTGTCTGTTTTGTACACCCAAAAGTATTCCGTGCCATTTTAATATTCCCACGTGCATTGCCCTAAAAATGTGCCCAAACTTAGTCGACTACCTAAATACTAAGTCTTCCAATTTCTAATTCAAGTCCCTGTATGAATTTGGAGTTCTCCTTGCTCCAATCCTTTGTTACTGCCTAACCTCTCTCTCTCGGCAGATTGTTGCCAACTTCTCTCTTCCCGACACCTCTGCATCTTGGAGTGTGTCAGCTAAGCATGATTTAAATAATGATAACGGAGGTATTTTAGCAATTAATAGAGCAAGTTAAGGTAAAATGGTAAAAGTAAATAGATAAATTTGGTAAAATAGTAATTTCACCCCATGAACCATCTAGAAATATTGGAGGATGGCTGATGCTCAACCATTTTCATGCTGAAGAGAGAGAAGGGGTCAATGAGAGGGAAGATTTGACAGAAAAGAGTTTAGAGAGAGAAAGTGAAAGTTGAAAGGGAAGAAGCTGAAATTGGCCTCCGATTTGCTGAGGAGAAGTGTTCCTCTCATCAAGAGGAATCTATTGAGCTAAAAATCAAGAGGTATGACCTTGTGTTACGTGGTTAAGAGTTATTATGATTATTCACATGATTACATTAAGAATAAGTGAGAATTATAGGATTATCAATGACTTTGTAAGTTGGTTTTGAGTGATACACAAAAATTAAAAGTTTTGATCCTTGGTTCTGTTTATTGGTTAACCAATCATGTTGGAATATCATATATATTTTTATGAATGATGAAAATTTGGAATTGGTAGAAGTTGTGCATATTTTATCAAAGTTACCACAAAAGTGTCAATTCTGTACAAATTAAGATTTTGTATCTGAAACCACTGCTGGACTAATCCCATGCCCTAGATGTTTTAGCACGTTAAATTAGACACTTTGAGTGACGTATAGGCTTTGGAATTATAGCATTTCATGGTGTATATAAAAATTTATGATATTTTGAAGTTATCAAAAAACAAGACATTGATTCCAAAAATTGTGAATGATACAAGGTTATTGAGATGAAGGTGATTCACAAAAGTACCTACTACTAGAAAGACTTGCTATGGTAAGACAAGGTAAGTAGTAATAGAATAATAGGACTTTGCTGTTGTTTTATGCTTTACATTTTGAGATGAGATGCACATATAAAATGATGTACAAAAGCATAATTTGGTTTATTATATGATGGATTGTTGTGTTTAATGTTATGAATATTACTTAATTGCTTGACTCGTTCATACTACAAACATCTCATGCATCATGTTTTCTAGAAAGTTATGAACTATTTACATGCATGAGATTTCGTATGAAACATAGTATGAAATGCTGGCTCGCTCGGCCGGATCGGTACTGTAGCAGTCCGAGCCCAGCTCATTTTGCTACAGTACCGAGCAGAGCCTAGCTTAAGCCAAAGCTCGATCTCATACCGAGCCTGGCATGTCGGCTCGCTCTAGCTGGCTCATGGGCTTGGCAACACCGAGCCAACCGATCTGACTCGCAAGCCAGCTTTCGAGCTGGTTCGGTATGCTTGGAATACCTGGATTGCGGTCGACACTTAGTGTAACAGCGCTCTACACTTAATGGACTGTAAACGACAAAGTGTCGACCACAGATAGCAAAGAGTCGACCGGTAGACGACAAATTGTCGACCGACGTTGTAAAAAGAGTCGATCGGTATAATCTAACGGCTAGAATTTTCATATTCAACGGTAACATCTGATCGACCTTGGAAATATTGCAGGTCGACTAGAGGTAGCTGTTATGAGAAAATTCTTTAAATTGTAGGAGTTAGCCGAGAATTTCTCACCCTCATAGTGGTAACTTATTAAACACATTTTAGGTTTTCAGAGTTGTAAATACCCTCATAGAGGTTATTAAAAAATATTAAGTTAAGAAACCTAACTTAAATTGTAGGAGTTAGCCGAGAATTTCCATAAATGTTGTAGAATACGAACATTTTAATTTTGTACATATAACTTGTAAATAGTTTAAGAAACCTAACATGTTGTAAATAAGTTTTATAAGTAACTTTAGTTTTTATGTATGCCTTAAATGATTTTTACAAGAAAATATTTTCTGCTGCAAGTAAAAAAAAAATGTAGAACATATTTCTAGCTAGGAAGGACGTTATAGAGGGTTTGGGCTTCGGGCTTTTAACTTTAGGCTTAGGATTTAGGGCTTAAGGTTTAAAGCTTAGGGCTTAGAACTAGAGGCTTTGGCCTAGTCTTAAAGACTTTCTACTTTGGGGGCTTTAGCTTAGGACTTTTGGCTTAGTGTCAATTATTTAGGGCTTAGGGATTAAAACTAAGGGCATATGACTTAAGGCTTTGGGCTTAGAGCTTAGTGCTTGTGGTTTAGGGTCTAGGGCTTTGGATTTGGGTCATATGGTTTTGGGCTAAAAGCTTCAGGCTTAAGGCTAAAGACTTAAGGGCTCATAACTTAAGGCTAAAAGCTTTGGCTTAGAGTTTTGGCCTTTGGGTTTTTTGTTTTGTGTTTAGGACTAAGGGCTCAGGGGTAATCGCTTAAGGCTTACAACATAAAAGTTTCGGGTTAGAAATTTTTGCCTAGGGCTTTTGGCTCAAGGCTAGGGGATAGGGCTTAGGGATTATGGTTAGGCTTTAGGGCATTGAGCTTTAAGCTTCTTGCTTTGTGTTTAGAACTTTGGTCTTAGAGCTTAGGGTTTATTGCTTAAGCTTTTGAATGTTGGTCTCTGGGCTTTGACCTTAGGGCATTTGGCTTTATGCTTTTGTCTTTGAGCTTTGAGTTTTGGGTTAAAGTCTCTAGTGAACCTTTTTAACATTTAGGCTTGGGGCTTAAGGATTGTGGTTAAGGGTTAGGGCTTAGTGCTTAGTGCTTAGTGATTAAAGCATAAAGCTTAGTTCTTAAGGCTTAGGCCTTAGAGCTTAGGGCTGACGGCTTAGTGCTTAAAGATTAGGGCTTTGGGCGTAGTGTTTAGGTTTAGGGCTTACAACGTAGGGCCTAAGGCTTAGTGCTTAGGGATTAGGGATTAGGGCTTAGTGCTAAAGGCATAGGGCTTATTGCTTAAGGCTTAGGGCTTAGTGCTTAAGACCTAGGGCTTAAGGTGTTGGGGTGGAGGCATATAGCTTAGGGATTAGAACTTATGACTTAGGGTTTAGTGTTTTGAGGCTTTAGGCTTTGGTATTAGAATTAAGGGTTTATGGCTTAGGGCTTTGGGCTTAGGGCTCCAGACTTAGGGCTTAGGTTTTTGGCTTAGATTTTATCCCTTAAAGCTAACGACTTTGGGCTTTAAGCTTACAGTTTATGAGTTAGGTCGTAGGCCTTTTTGTTTCAGTTTTGGTCTAAGGGCTTAGACCCTTGTTTTTCCTTTGGCCGTAGGGCGTTGGGCTTAGGGCTTAAGGTTTAGGGCATATATAGGGCTTAGGGCTTAGGGCTTAGGACTTTGGGCTTTTGTCTTAGGGCTAAGGGCTAAGGGCCAAGGGCTTATGCTTACTACTTAGTGCTTAGGGTTTAAGGCTAAGTCTTAGTACTAAGTGCTAAGGGCTTAGAGCTTTGGGCTTGGTGCGTGTTGCATAGGGCTAAGGGCTTAGGTAACTATGCATCAAGCTTAGGGTTTTGGGCTTTGAGATTTGAGCTTAGGGCTTAGGTCTTAGGACTTTGTTTTTTAGGGCAATTTGCTAATAGTTTGTGCTGTGTGCTTATGGCACTGGGTGTATGGCTTCGACTTTAGGGATTTAGGCTTAGATTTGGCCTAGGGCTTTTTACTTAGGGCATAGAGCTTAGGCCTTAGGGATTTGGCCTTATGGCTTAAAGCTCAAGACTTAGGGCACAGCGCTTAGGGCTTCAGTCTTAGGGCTTACAACTTAGAACTTCAGCGCTAAGGTCCATTGGGCTTAAGGATATGTCTTTGTGCTTATTGCTCTGGGCCTAGGACATCACGCTTAGGCCTTAGGGTTTAGAGCTTAGGGTTTTGATCTTAAGGCTTTAAACTAAGAGCTTTTAGCCTAGCTCTTTGGTCTTAGTGAGTATTAAATAAGGCTTAAGGCTTAGAACTTAGGCTTCATTGCTTAGGTCTTTGTGCTTTGTGCTTAGGGATTTGGGCTTAGGTCTTGATGCTTATGGTTTAGCCCTAGAGTTTTTGGCTTAGGGTTTAGCCATAGGGCTTTTGGCTAAGGGTTTATGTCTTCAAGCTTAGGACTAGGGTTCAGGGTTAGGGCTAAGGCTTTTGGCTTAGGACTTTGACACGCTCGGGGTTATGAGAAGTGTCGGGAGAAAGAAGACACAAGGGTAATCCACCAAGGAGAAAGTCCAAGACAGAAACAGTGAGGTGTAACGGTTAATATTCCAAATGCATACAGGATTAAGTCAAATAAACTCAGCCAAATGAAACTTTAGGAAGTGGACTAAGTGTGACCCGAATTCAGCTTACAAGCACGTGCGGAACATTAAAATACACGGAGACACTTTCAGATGCACAAACAGACCAACAGGAAGAAAACAGTGCAGGGGTGATGGGGAAACTTCTACACAACTTCCAATTCAGGGAGTCTGGGAGGGTGGAAATTGGCAGAACTTAACTTCAACTAAGTGGGAAGAAATTTCAAGTGGTTTGAGGGAAAAGGCACGGTTAGATTAAAAGATATGAGGGATTGAAAATTGATTGACAGAACTACCCGATTTCAGGAATTCGGGTAGGAGGCAGTGGGAAAACACAAGCATAACTTTTAAAGGGAGGTGGCTATGGCTAAACGGAAAGAACAGTTATTTCAAGCCATGAAATAGGAACTCACAGCCATAAAATTGGGGACTTTTGTTCACAGAAAACAGAAATGGAACGAATTGAACTTTTGTTGCACAAATTTACTCGGGTAAGCACCAAAAAACAGCAACCAACAACAAAGACAAAACACAAATGCAAACAACAAAATGGAAGGTTAGCTATGTGACTTCCAAACTCGCCTTTGATCCTAAACAAGTGAGGAAGGGAGATTGGAATAGGGCTTAGTGGCTCTAGCAAGGCACCAACACCGTTACAAACCAAAGATCAAGGATATTACTCACCTTGGATTTGCTTTGCCGTGAGAGAAAATGGGGAGAGCTTCAAGCTTCAACATTCAACATTTTCTATCTGAAAAATGCTGAGAAAGTGAGGTTAAAACCCTCCTTCCCACGAGCTACAAAAGGCACATGATTATCACCTATAGTCCTAAGTGCTAAACCAACATCAAGGTATGGTAAAGGGGCCCACCCTTGACTTTCATCACTAACAAGAGTGATGGTCACTAAGGGAAGGTAAAACCCATCCCCTAAGGCTTACTAAGACCTTTCCACTTGCAGCCACGTTTACTAACTTACAACAAAAGAAAAACAAGAGAGGAGCTAGCATGGTTTACACGTGAAAAACCAAAAACCCAATAGATGGGCCAAACCCATGATGGATTGTCCATAATCAAATGGACTTGAACACTTGTATCTTTTGGGCTAATGGTTGGGCACTTCCATGGGCTGCTAGCTGCTGCTCCCATGAAGGACAAAGATGAAATTCAGCCTTCCTTTCCGTTGGGGCCAAACATGGCCATGGATCAGCCACCATGGGTTGGATGCTCTCGGGCCGCTACCTGTTCTGGAGGCCTCTGTAATGGCGATGGTTGACCAGGTAATGTTTGTCCAAAATTGATGATCTGCCCCATGATGGAAACCTTAGGATGTTTGCCACATTTTTGTAGAAGCATGCTTGTCCAAATCAGGTCCGGAAGGTTGTCAAAACGGCTGCACAAGCCCCGGAGGTCATCCTGGGCCGAAACCAAAAGTGGTGCTATCATCACCTAGGTGGTTTGGATCACCCTTCCATGCCACGGGTACACTAAGTACCCTTACATGTGCACAAATTTAAGCTACTAATTATCCTCCTAATTATTACATAAAACTAACTAAATTATTACCCAAAGTTGTCAAAAGGAAAACAAGCTTTCCCCTTCATGTTTTGGTGATTTGGGGCCACCTTAATGTGCCACCCTTGAACTCCTCTTCCTTCATCAAGTGTGGTTGGCCCATGAAATGCATCAACCCCACTTGACAACTAGGGCTCACCATGCCCTTCATCTTTGGCTTCTTGATTAAACCTTTATAAAACAAGCTTCCTACAAAATCAACAAACTCATTAGAAAATAGTTTGCTTCCACTTCTAGATGTGCTAATCCGTGGCACATCAGACTTAGGGCCTATAGTTTAGAGCTTAGGGAAAAGCACTTTGGGCATAGAGTTTATGCTTCAGTCTTAGGGCTTTGAGCTTTGGGCTTTGGGTCTATGGTTAGGTCTTCAAGCGTATGGCTTAAGGCTTAAGGTTTAGGGTTTGGGGCTTGGGGCTACTGGCTTAGAGCATAGATGTAGGGCTTTAACCTTAAGGTGTCTAACTTAAAGCATTGGGCCGAGGGTTTAAGGCTTTGGGCTTACGACTTAGGGCTTAGGGGTAAGGGCTAAGGGGGTAAGGCTTAGGTCTTAAGTTTTAGGGCTTTGAGCTTAGTGATTTGGGATTCAGCCTCAGAGCTTGGGGTTTATGTCTTAGGGCTACGAGCTTGGTGTAGGGCATAGGGATTACGATTTCAGGCTTAGAGCCTAGGGCGTCAGACTTAAGGCTTATGGTTTAAGGTTTAGGGCTTACGGCTATGGCTTTTTCCTTAGGGCTTAGGGGTTCAAGCTTGAGGCATTGGGTTTATGGCTTTGGGTTTAAGGCTTAGGGTTTAAGGTTTAGGGCTTACGGCTATGGCTTTTTCCTTAGGGCTTAGGGGTTCAAGCTTGAGGCATTGGGTTTATGGCTTTGGGTTTAAGGCTTAGGGTTTAAGGCTTAGGCCTTAGGGTTTAGAGCTTAAAGCTTAACACTTTGAAATTATGGCTTTGGGCTTAAGTCTTTGGCATGTGAGCCTTAGCCTTAGGGCTTTGGGTTTAAGGCTTAGGCCTTATAGCCTAGTGATTAGTGATTAAAGGCTATGGGCTTAGGTCTTTGTTCTTAAGTCATAGTACTTAACGTTAATGGATTTTAGCTTTGGGCTTTGACCTTTGAAAATTGGGTTTTAAACCTTGGGCTTTGGGCTTTTGGCTTTGGGCTTAAGGTGTAGAGCTTAAAGCTTAGTGCTTAACACTTTTGGCTTTGGGCTCATGGCTTAGTGCTTAGGGCTCAAGGCTTCGGGCATAGGGCTAGAGGTTACATCTAAAGACTTAAGACTTAGGGTTTAGCGTTTAGAGTTTTGGGCATAGGGCTTTAATCTCTGGCCTTTGGCCTTTGGGCTTTGGGCTCACGACTTAGGACTTTCAGCTTAAAGCTTAAGGTTTAAGGCTTTGGGGTTAGTGTTTAGGTCTTAAGGTTTATGGCTCAAGGCTTAGGGATTATGGCTCAAAGCCTAGGTTTAAGCCATAATGCTTAATAACTAAGACCAAAGCCCAAAGCCCAAAGCCCAAACTAGTAACTCATAAGCCCTAAGCCATATGCCCAAAGCCCTATTCCAAAGCCCAAAGCCCTAAACCTTATGCCCTAAACTATGAGCCCTAACCACTAAGCCTAAGTCCCAAGGAATTATGGCCAAAGCCCAAGGCCTAAAGTCCTCGTGTTTAGGACTTAGGGTTGACGGCTCACGACTTAGATGTTGGGGTATCTGACTTAGGGCTTTCGGTTTAGTACTTTTTCATAAGAGTTTGGGCTTAAAGCTTAGAGCTTATGGTCTACGACTTTGAGCACTGGCCTATGGTCTTTCTGCTTTGGCCTTATGGCTTAGGGCGTACGACATTAGAGCTTAGGGCATGTCCTTAGGGATTAGGAATTTTTTCTTTGGGCTTCATGCTTGTTGCTTAGGGCTCCATTCTGATGCCTTAGGCCTCCATGCTTATGGTTGAGGGCTTAGGGCTTTGGGCAGTAAGCATGGGGCTTAGGGTTAAGGGCTAATGGCTTATGACTTAGGGCTTAGGGTTCAGTGGCTATGGCTTTTGGCTAAAGGCTTAAGCCATGGGCTAAGCTTTGTGTTTTTGCCTTAGATCTTTGGGCTTAGGTCTTTGGTCTTAAGGCTTCGGGCTTAGGTCTTTGGGGTATGACCTTTGTGCTTGGTGCTTGGTGCTTGGTGCTTGGTGCTTAGCTTAGGGCTTAATGCTTAGTGCTTAGGATTTTGGGCTTAGGGCTCCATGCTTAGTGCTTTAGGTTTTGGGCCTTGGGTTTTGTCTTAAGGCTTTGGCCTTAGGGCTTACGGATTAGGCCTTAAGACTGTGGGCTTAATATTTAGCCATTAGAGCTTAGGTCTTTTCGCTAAAGGCTTTTGAGCTTATGGCTTATGGCTTTGGCCTTTAGGCTTAGGGCATACGACTTACTGCTTAAGGCTTAGTGCTTTTGGTGTCTAGTGTAAGACCTTGTATTTTAGGCTTAAAAGCCTAGGGCTTTTAAATTAAGGATTAGCGCTTAGGAATAACAACTTTGGGTTTAGGGCACATGGGTTAAGGCATAGGACTTTCTGCTTTTGACTTTGCATTTTTATTCGGGCTTTAGGTTTTTGGATTTTCACTTAGGGCTTTTGGTATCAGGCTTAGGACTTTGGACTTCGGTCTTAGGGCTTAAGGATTATGCCATATGGCTTAGTGGCTATTGCTTAGCACTAAAGGGCTAAGAGATTAGGGTTAAAGGCTTGTGATTTAGGGTTTAAGCCTTAGGCCTAAGTGCTTTTGGCTTTAAGCATAAGCTTTATGGCTTAGGGCATAGGGATTAGAGCTTAGTGCTTTGGACTTTGAGCTTAGGGCTTAGCGCTTATAGCTTAAAGCTTAAGGTTTAGGGCTTTATGCTTGTGGCTTAGAGCTTATGATTTAGTGCTCAGGGCTTAGGACACAAGGCTTAGGGCTTTCGACTTAGGGCCTAAAAATCAGGTCTTTTGGCATAAGGCTTTGGACTTAGGGATTTAGGCTTAGGACTCAGAGCTGAAGGCTTAGAGCTTAAGGCTTAGGACTTAGGTCTTAGAGCTTAGTGCTTAAGGTTTAAGGCTTAGGGCTTAAGGCTTTATGCTTATTGCTTTGGGCGTAAGGCTTTGGGCGTAAGGCTTTAGGTTTCTTTATTATGGCTTAGAATTTTTGCTGATGGGGTAATATAGGTCACGGTGTTAAGGGCTTAGAAGTTAGGGCTTAAGGCTTCAAGATTAGCGCTTTTGACTTAGGGCTTTTGACATGCCATGGATTGGCATCTCGAGTGGGATACTCATCTGAGCCCGAGCTCGGGAATTTTCTAATTTGTGTGTTAATTTTGTAGGAAAAATACTTAAAGATTTCCACATTTATAAGCCAACTTTGGAAGATCAAGAAAGACAAAAATATGTTATAACTTGGCTTGGAGAAGAGGCAGAACTTCAACCGAAACCCGAAGAGTCTAGACTCAAACCCGCATTTGATCCCGGTTGAAGATGCTCGTTGCATGGAACCAGAGAGGTTTTCCCGGCTCAGATGGACCCCCAAAGTTTTTGGCCTTTTTTTATGATCTTGGCAGCCTTAAATCAAAATAACTCCTTCTAAGGAAAGATAGCTAACTTCTCAAGCTTTCCAACGAAAGGTAGAACATTAATATTGGATGCCGTTTGCCTAGTCAACTACAGCCAACACAGAGAGGGTAGCACAACCTACCCGGGAAACAATCTTATTAGTTTTTTTTTTCACTCGTTTGTTGCATGGATTTGCATGGGAAATTCTAGGGTTATCTAATTATTATTTGGGAGGGCATTTTAGACATTTCCTATGAGCTTAATGAGCTAAAGGATGAGCATCCCAAGAAGGCTCCTCATTGGTCCATCCTTGATGCCATGAATTGTGCTTCTTTGAGATGTTTTGGGCCGTCTGATGAAGAACGTGATGTTGCTTAGTTTTCCTATTCCTATGCTGAATGTAATTCTTAGATTTGATTGCATAAAGATTTATCTTTTCAAATTTGAATCTCCCCCTTTGGAGTCTTTCCTCCAAACACTCGATCTTCAGAATCCCAAATCCGGCCACCGAGTGACACCCGGAGTTGATTGTCTTTCCGAGCTAAGATTATCTATCCTTACCACATTTCTCCAGCTATCTTCATGGTCTAAGGGTGAGAGTGTGAATCATCAACTCAAGCATCCATTTTTACGTGAAAGGAACCACCTTTTACTGCAAATCCCCGTTTCTGACCATTTCACATCCGTCTTCCATCTCGCCTCCACAATCCCCAAACCATCCGTGAGAATTTTTCCAATTTTTTAGTTATTCTTCCACCTTATTCATTTAGAAAACCTCCAAATTTCAGCTCCAAACTCATCCCCATTTACAAGTTACAATCATTTCAAATCCATCCTCGTTTTCCCGAATCTACAGAGAAAACTCTAAATTATCCCCTTAACCGTTTTCACCATCGTCAGCTAAATCCGTGCGTGAGAATCCAGTAATTTTTTGAGACCATATCTTACCTTCATTTTTTAATTTTTCCTCCAAATTTCGTTAAAAATCTCACTCCCGTTTCCGTGATCCAAGTGCCCAAAGTTTATCGCGAATCTGATTTTTCTGGTAATACCTAAAAATCTGCCAATCCAAAATATTTCCATTATTCCCATTCCTATTTCTTGTTAGCTTTGGGATTAAACCTTTGACTTTAGAGCTTTGATTTTAAGGCTTTAGCCATAGAGCTTAGGTCTTAGGGCATAGAGCTTAGGGGTTAAGGTTTAGGGCTTAGGCTTAAGGCTTAGCGCTTTGATCTATAAGCCTAGGGCTTAGGCCATGGGTTTTAGGCTGTAAGCCTAAGGTTTAGTGCTTAAGGTTTAGTGTTTAGGACTTTGGGCTTTTGGCATTGGGCTCTGAGCTTGAGGCTTTTAGCTTAGGGCTTTTTGCTTAAGGCTTTTTTGCTTAACGCTAATTGCTTAGGGATTATGTCTTAAGGCTTAGGGCTTAGAACTTAAGACATATGACTTAAGGCTTTGGGCTTAGAGCTCAGGGCTTTGAGTTTGAGACATAAGGTTTGGGCTTAAGGCTTTGGGCTTATGACTTTGGGCTTAACAATTACAGCTCAGAGCTTAAAACTAAAGGCTTTTTCTTAGGGTTTTGGGATTAGGGCTTCAGGTATAGAGCTTTAGGCTAAGGGTTTTCAGCATATAGCTTTGGGCTTAGGGAATTGGGCTTAAGACTTAGGGATGAGAACTTAAGAAGTTGGGCTATAGATTTATTCTTTGTGCTTAAGGCTTATGTCTTAGAGGTTTTGGCTTAGGAATTATGGCTTCACGCCTAAGGCATAGGGCTTAGAATTTAGGGCTTTCATCTTATGACTAATGTCTAAGGCTCGTGGCTTTGGCCTCTGGTCTTTGGGCTTTAAGCATTAGGCTTGAAGCTTTGGGCTTTAAATTTAGGGCTTTGGGCTTAGGGCTCAAGTCTTATGGGTTTACGCTTTGGGCTCAAGAGTTTTGGGTTTCGGCTGTAAGACTAAGGGTTAGGGCTAAGGTCGTAAGGCTTATTGCTTAAGGATAAGTGTTTATGACTTTTGGCTTGAAGCGCAAAGCCCAAAGTCCTAACCCTTAAGCTTTAAGCTATAAGCGCTAAGCCTTGAGCTTAAAACCCAAGACGCAAAGCTTAGGGCTTAAAGCATAGGGCTTTAAACTCAGGGCATATGACTTAAGGCTTTAGGCTTATAGCTTATGGCCTCAGATTTAGGATTTAGGCCCTTGGGTTTAAGGATTAAGGTTTTAGTCTTAGGTCTTCGGGCTTAAGGCTAAGACCTTAGAGCTTAAGAGCAAAGGCTTTGGCTTAGGGTTTTGGGGTTAGGGCTTTGGGCTTAGGCCTTTGTGCATAGAGCTTTGGGTTTAGGCATTGGTCTTTTGACTTAAGGCTTAGAACTTAAGGCTTAGAGCTATGAAATAATGCTTTGGGATTGAGGCTTATGGCTAAGGGCTTTAAGCTTGTAGTTTATGGCTTATGTCTTAGGGCTTATGGCTTCATGATGGCTTATGGCTCCTGGCTTATTTCTTTGGCCTTTTGTCTTTGGGCCTAAAGCTTTAGTCTTGAGGCTTTGGGCTTTAAATTTAGGATTTTGGTCTTTGGGCTTAAGGCTATGTCTTTACGCTTTTGGCTATAGGTTTTGTTCTTGGGTTTAAGGCTCTATGCAAAATGCTTAGGGCTTATTTTTTAGGGCTTTAGGCTTTGGGCTTTGGGGTTTGTGTTTAGAGCTTAAGGCTTAGGGCTTAAGGCTTTGTGCTTATGGATTAGTGTTATGGGCATTGGGCTTATGTCTTAAGGAAATTGACTTACAGCTTGGCATTAGAGGTTTGGGTGAAGTCTTTGGGCTTAGAGATAAGGCTTTGAGCTTAGAGCTTAGTGCTTCTGGTTTAGGGTCTAGGGCCTTGGGTTTGGGGCATAGGGTTTTGGAGTAAAAGCTTCAGGTTTAGGGCTTTGGGCTTAGTACTTAGGGCTTAGGGCTCACAGCTTAAGGCTAAAGGCTCTGGCTTAGAGTTTTGGGCTTAGAGCTTAAAACTAAAGGTTTATGACTTAGGGCTTATCAACTTTCATCCATTAGGAATAATATAACCATCAGAGATCTTATCAACTTTCTCAACCCAATCAAGAAATGCATCTCCATTGCAAGAACCATTAAAGGAAGGGATTGATACCTTAGTGTTTTGCATGCCAACATCACGGTTGAAATGCTCATGGACATCATAGTCTCCCTCAGATTCAATAATAGCTGGACATTTTGAAGCAAATAAGCCACCTCTGAGTTTTCTCTTTGGAGCCGGGGTTGGAGGAACTCTTATAGAGGGTGGATTAGGATCCAACCTTTGCCATAACAACTCCAGCTTCTTATTAATTTCATCAATTTGTCCTTGGTAGCTAGATTCAGCTACCTCATGGATTAGTGAGGTAAAGGGTGGTTTTGTGGAACGGTTTCTCGATTGTTTTTTGTGTGAAACTCCACTTTGAGTCATCATCACTTAATTGCAAGTGTATCAAGATAACCAGAGTAGAAATAGAAGTGTGGGGAGGGATTTGAACTTCCTCAACATGAAGTAGTGCCAATTTTATCGAATGGTCATCCTCCATAAAAAGAATAGTAGTTAGTGAAACAATCAGGCATGGCCTTCCTGTCAAACTGTCAAGGCCTCCCTAATAAAAGATGGCTCACATTCATAAGCACAGTATCACACAACACCAAGTCTTTATACCCCACCAATGGAAAAATCAATGCTTGCTTGAGTGGTTACTTTCAAATCGCTTTTATCATTAAACAAATTCAGGGGATAAGGCGTAGGATGCACGGTAGTTGGAATTCCAAGTTTCTCCACTAAATTGGTAGAAGCCACGTAGGTGCAACTTCCTCCATCAATTATAAGGGAGCAAACTTTGCCCTTGATCAAGCAACGGGAATAGAAAATATTTTCTCTTTGTTGATTCGTATCTCCAAAAGTACCTCCAAAATGAGAGGACAAGGCCCTTTAAATTATTATTAGCAAAAGCCCTTTGTGGGCATGACAAACCTCCTCTTGAATGACCTCCTCATCAATTTTTTTGATCTGGATCTTCAACATCGCTAATGATTTCTCTTGATTCCTCTTCTACAAGCATAACTCTCTTGTTAGGACATTGATTAGCAATATGCCCCTACCCTAAACACTGGAAACATTTTACCTCTAGCGACCTTTGTTTAGGATCGAGGTTGAGGTTCTTTTCACTTGTTGCTTTGTTCGGCCAACTTTTGGAAGATAAGCTCTTGTCTTCTATCTTCAGTGATGGCTTAGTAGTTTCAATGGTTTTTGTGTAAATCTAGAGTTAATTCCTTTGCTTTTCCTCTTAATTTTGTGCTCCACTTTGAGTGCTAATTGTATCACGTCATCCATGGACTCATATGTATACAACTCCATTGTATCTCTGATCTCTTGATGTAGGCCTCAAATAAACCGCGCCATCATTTGTTCCTTTGGCTCTTCAAGTCTTCACCGAATGCAAAGCGATTCAAATTTGGTTACATAATCTTCCACGAATAGTTGATTTTGCCGCAAAGCTTGCAAGAGAAGAAAAAGCTTTTGTTTATAGTGCTCGATACAAATCGCTTTTCCATTATATCGCGTAGTTCTTGCCAACTAAGCGCATCTTCTAAGTTGTCACGTCTTCGTTGTACTTTCAAACTTTCCCACCAAAGGCTTCCATACCCTTTGAATTACATTGTAACAAGTTTGATCTTAGCATGACCAGAGCATTCATAGCACTCAAAAATTGGTTCCATTTTATCAAGCCAACCTAAAAAGAAATCACCATTGCATACACCATTGATAGAAGGCATGTTGACCTTTACAATCCGTAATTCATTGTTATAGTTGTGCACCTCGGCCCTTTAGACCCCCAAAGTCTCTCCTCGATGGTCCTGGAGAATTTCTTCTTAACGATGAAGTTATTGTTGCTTTATCATTAACAAGCCTATCCTCCAAGAGGAGTTGATGAATTGTATTAGTCTTTTGATTCAATTCATTAATCTCCGCTTGAAAGAAGGTTCACTATCTTGAGCGATTGATAGTAATGGAACTTGACTTTTCGTTGGTACACTTGTTTCCTTGTTTTGATTCGTTGTTGCACTTCTCGTCATCATTGTAGTTCTGATACAAGGATACAATAGGGCTCTGATACAAAATAACACGCCTTGACTTCGTGAAAGCCAAAGAATGTGCACGAAAAAATTGAAGTATCACTCAGTCTCGTTGACTAAGTGATTTGTGTTACTTGGGGCACGAAATTAACGATGGAAATTATGAATAAAACGAAGATGGAGATGGCAATACGAAATGAAATAACAACTCTTGGATATGAATCGCCAAGATTTTCTGCAAGAAGACAAATGATGAATACCCTCGAATATGACTCACTGATCAGAATAAACAATCAATGGTTGATGCACTTGACTGATTGAATGATCTGTGAAAATCACTCTCAACAACAATCACCCAATGATTATTATAGATATCAATGCCTTCTATAAGGCCTTAATTTGTGACTCTAAAGAAAAGATACAACTTTTAAAAAGAGACAACTCTTCAAAGTTACAACTCTGTAAATAAATATAAAAGAAAGACACAAACTCTGAAGAGAGACAACTCTTCAAAGACAACTCTTACATGGTTACAATGTTTCAAAAGTCACCAAAGTGATATCTTTTGAAAAGAATTGAAATCTTATTATGACTCCAGCAAATGAAACATTACATAATAATAATATAACATGCTGATTAAAGACACATCTTTATTATTCAACTTCTGGGGTTGCTTCATCAAGTAGATTCTAATAACCTCTCAAGTGGCTTATTTAAGTAACTTCTTTAGCAAAGTCCCAATGTAGTACATGCTTAGGAAGCTCCATGTCCATAATTGAAGGGTTCGTCTCCATATTATGCTCCATACACTTTGCTGCAAAATGAATAAGTTTGTTAGTTAATGTCTTGGTCCTTGACCATGTAATTGCACCTTGAGGCACATCACCATAGAAACCATTGAAACCTGGACCGTAAATTTCAAAGCCTGAACCCTTGAATCTTAGAACCTTGAACCCTAGAATGCTAAACCTTAGAACCCTTAACCTTTAAGCCTTAAACCTTGGAACCTTGAACCCTGAAAACTTGGAACCCTAGACCCTAAACCTTGGAACTTTGAACCGTGAATTGTAGAACCCTTGAACCTTAAACTCTGCACCCTTGAACCCAGAACTCTAGAACCTTGAATTTTGAACATTGATCTATAAACCCTAGCACCTTGAATACTGTAATTTTTAAACCCTAAACCTAGAACCTTACATTGTTAACCCTAGAACCCTTAACCCTGAACCTTGGGACCTTGAACCCCAAACCTTAAACCTTGAACTGTAGAACCATCTTACCCTGAACCGTAAGCATTGTTTCCATTTGTTGCATTTGAGCATGTTTAGGTGACTCGCAAACTTTTTGTCTCTCGTATAAAAATGATTCATGCGCTTTACAAATTTTTTTTGGCACTTTAACCTATAAGGGTACATAAATTCGGTAAGTTTCACAACTGAGCGGGTTCAAATGATGAGAAAAAATTTCATTTAACCCACAAAAATTCTTCGTACTTTTCCTAAATGTACATTTAACACGTCAATGTATCTGTTTGCTTGAATTGTGTCCCTTTGTAAAAAAAAAAATTTGTCGTATAAAAACGATTTGTGCACTATATAAATTTTTGTTTAGCACCTTAACATACCAAGGTACATAAATTTGGTCAGTGGCTTGCATTAAACAAGTTAAGATGATGAGCACAATCTTTTTTATAGCGTACAAAATTTTTTTGTTTGGTGACCAAAATTTTAGTTCAGCAAATAAACATATCATGTGCTTGAATTGGGTTGCTTTGAGGCATTTGAATAGGTATGGAGGATGCATAAAATTTTGATCTAATATACAAAAACTTTTTGTGTGGTGCGTGAAATAATCGTTAAGAACCTCAATCTCGTGGGGGCCCTAATTAGCTTCCTTTGTGGAAATCGACCAGGTTTCAAATTTGGTCGGTTGGTGGCACTAGATTAAGTTCAGACAGTGTGTGAATTTTTTTGAAATGCACAAAAATATTTGGTGCACTTCCCAAAACATTGTTTGCATTGTGAACTTATTGAGTGGCTTGAATTGGGTCAGTTGGATGCATTTAAGCTGGTTCAAACAAAAAACAAAACTTTTGTGCGACGTACAAAAAATGCGTCATGCACAGCACAAAACATTCGTTTGGCACCTCAATCGACCAGGGTTCATGAATCAAGTTGCTTGGTCGCGTTTGACTAGGTTCACGCAATGCGCAAAATTTTTACAACATATCAGAACACTGGCTACCTAGAAAATGAAGCATTATAGCCTAAATAGAGGATTGAAGAATAAGAAAGAGTTTGATACCTTACATTAATCAATTTGTAAATTTGACCTTTGAGCATTATGCAAATGATGGGGATAGCTTTAAATCTTACCAAAAAGTTTGGTCTTTCTCAAGTTTCTTGTTTGACAACTTAAGTTATTGATGTGCCTACAAGGTCAAGAGCGAAGACTTTACCTAATAAACTTGTTCATTTTGCAGCAAAGTATATGGAGCATAATATGGAGACGAACCATTCAATTATGGACATGGAGCTTCCTAAGCATGTACTACATTGGGATCTAGCTAAAGAAGTTACTTGAATAAGCCACTCTTGAAGAAGCAACCCCAGAAGTTGAATAATAAAGATGTGTATTTAACTAGCATGTTATATTATTATTATGTAATGTTTCATATGCTGAAGTCATAATAAGATTGCAATGTTTCCAAAAGATATAATTTTGGTGACTTTTGAAACATTGTAACCCTATAAAAGTTATATCTTTGAAGAGTTGTTTCTCTTCAAAGGTTGTGTTTTTTTTTATATCTATTTACAGAGCTGTAACTTTGAAGAGTTGTCTCTCTTCAAAAGTTGTGTCTTTCTTTTATATCTATTTACAGAGCTATAACTTTGAAGAGTTGTCTCTCTTCAAGGGTTGTATCTTTTCTTTAGAGTCACAAATTATTGCCTTTAGGAGTCTATATATAGAAGGCATTACAATCTGTAATAAACATTGAGTGATTGTTGTTGATTGTGATTTTCACAAATTATTCAACCAGTCAAGTGCATCAACCATTGATTGTTTATTCCGATCGGTGAGTCATATCCGAGGGTATTCATCATTTGTGTTCTTGCAGCAAATCTTGGTGAGTCATATCCAAGAGTTGTTATTTCATTTCGTATTTTCATCTTCATCTTCATTTTTATTCATCATTTCTATCCTTAATTTCGTGCCCCAAATAACACAAATCACTTAGTCAACAAGACCGAGTGATATTTCAATTTTTCCGCACACATTCTTTGGCTTTCACGAAGTCAAGGCGTGTCATTTGGTATCAGAGCCCTATTGTATCCTTGTATCAGAGTTACAATGATGACGAGAAGTGCAGCCACAAATCAAAACAAGGAAGCAAGTGTCCAAATAACAAGCGCACGAGTTCCATTAACGCCGATTCCTCAAGATAGTGAACCTTCTTTCCAAGCGCAGATTGATGAATTGAATGAAAAGTTCAACATAATTCATCAACTTCTCTTGGAGGATAGGCTTGCTAATGCTAAAGAAACTGTAACTTCATCGTTAAGAAGAAATTCTCCAGCACCACCAAGGAGGGGCCGTGGGGGTCTAAAGGGCCGAGGTACACATTATGGTAATCATTCCCTCAAAACTGATTGAGATTATGACTCAGAGGGTAATTCTCATGAGTTTGGCCAACCTAGGCACAACTATAACAATGAATTACGGAATGTCAAGGTGAACATGCCTCTTTCAATGGTGTATGCAATGGTGATTTCTTTTTAGATTGGCTGGATAAAGTGGAACAAAATTTTGACTGCTATGAATACTCTAACCATGCTAAGATCCAACTTGTTACAATGGAATTCAAAGGGTATGCAAGCCTTTGGTGGGAAAGTCTGAAAGTACACCGAAGACGTGACAACTTAGGCGATACGCTTGGTTGGCAAGAACTACGCAATATTATGGAAAAATGATTTGTACCGAAGAAATATAAACGAGAGCTTTTTCTGCTCTTGCAAGGTTTGCGGCAAAATCAACTATCTGTAGAAGATTTTGTAACCGAATTTGAATTGCTTCGCATTCGGTGTGGACTTGAAGAACCAGAGGAACAAATGATGGCACGGTTTATTCGAGGCCTACATCAAGAGGTCAGAGATACAGTGGAGTTGTATACATATGAGTCCATGGATGACGTGATACAATTAGCACTCAAAGTGGAGCTCCAAATTAAGAAGAAAAGAAAAGGAGTTAACTCTCGATTTACACAAAAAACAATTCAAACTACTAAGTCATCACTGAAGATAGAATCAGGAGAAATCATTAGCGATGATAAAGATCTAGATAAACAAATCAAGAAGGAGGTCATTCAAGAGGACGTTTGTCATGCCCACGAAGGGCCAATGTGATGGAGGAAGTTGCACCAATGTGGCTTCAACCAGTTTAGTGGAGAAACTTGGACTTCCAACTACCGTGCATCCTACGCCTTATCGCCTGAATTGGTTGAATGATAAAAGCAATTTGAAGATAACCACTCAAGCAACCATTGATTTTTCCATTTGTGGGTATAAAGACTCGGTGTTATGCGATATTGTGCCTATGAATGCTAGCCATCTTTTATTAGGCAGGCCATGGCAGTTTGGCAAAGAGGCCGTGCATGATGGTTTCACTAACTACTATTCTTTTATGGAGAATGACCGTTTGGTATAATTGTGAAAGACAACGAAGCTATGAGGTCCTTAAAAGCTAAGGCGACATTATTTCTATCAAAGAGACAACTTAAAACTTCTTTGAAGGTAGGTGGTCCATTTGTGCTTATTATGTTCAATGATCAAATGGTGGAAGATAAGGATATACCAGAAGAAGCGCTAACACTTCTTAGTGAGTTTGATGATGTTTTCCGAAAGAGATTACGCATCCACTTAGAGGAATTAGGCATGGTATTGATCTTCAACCAGGGACTATACTACCTAATCGACCTGCTTATCGGATGAATCCAGAAGAGAGTCAAGGAATTGTACAAACAAGTGCAAGATCTTTTGGATAAAGGATACATTCGAGAAAGTTTGAGTCTCTGTGCGGTTCCTTCCCTACTTGTCCCAAAGAAAGATGGATCTATGAGGATGTGCATAGATAGTCACGCCATCAACCAATTAACCATCAAGTACCTATTTCCAATTCCAAGAGTTGAAGACATGCTTGATGAGATAAGTGGAGCCTCACTATTTTCTAAGGTTGATTTAAAGAGCGGATATCACCAAATTCGCATGAATGGAAGACAACATTTAAAACCAAGTATGGACTATACGAGTGGATGGTAATGCCATTCGGTTTATCTAATGCGCCTAGCACATTTATGTTCCTCATGCATTATGTGCTTAAAAATTACTTGGGTAAGTTCATTGTGGTATATTTTGACGACATCTTGGCATATAGCTTGAACTTGGAGTCACACTTAGAACATCTTCGTGCCTTGTTTACTACTTTAAGGGCAGCAAAACTTTATGGACATCTTAAGAAATGCACATTCTTGCAAAAGGAGGCACACTTCCTTGGTTTTATTATTTCTAAGAATGGATTGGCCATGGATGAAGCAAAGGTACAAGCTATCAAGGAATGGCCCGAGCCTAAAAGCATATCAGAGGTAAGGAGTTTTCATGGCCTTGCTTCTTTCTATCGACGTTTCATAAAAAAATTTAGTGCAATTATGGCTCCACTAACTGATTGCACTAAAAAAGGAAGAGAATTTGTGTGGAGTCGATCTTGTCAGGAAGCGTTTGAATCCATTAAAAATTTATTGTGCAATGCCCCGTTATTGGCATTACCTGATTTCAACAAAGTTTTTGAGGTTGAATGTGATGCATCCGGATTAGGCATTGGAGCCCTCCTTATACAAGAGGGAAAACCAATTGCTTACTTTAGTGAGAAACTAAAAGAAGCCACTCTTAATTATTCGACATATGACAAAGAATTCTAAGCAGTGATGAGAGCATTGAAAGTGTGGCAGCATTACCTTTTACCAAAAGAGTTCATAATTCATACCGATCATCAAGCCTTGAAGCATATTAAGAGTCAAGGTAAGCTTAACCGGAGACATGCCAAATGGGTAAAATACTTGGAGATGTATCCTTATGTGATTAAATACAAGAAAGGAGAAGTGAATGTGGTGGCCAACGCATTATCCAGAAGGTACACCTTACTAATTGAACTTAAATCTAGATTTCTTTGATTTGATTGGATAAAAGATTCCTATAAAGATGATTTGGACTTTGGACTTCACTGGGAGAAATGGAAAGGAAAGGCCGAAAATGGATTTTACTTACAAGATGGGTTTCTTTTTTTATTTGGAAAGTTGTGCATACCTCAAGGAAACATTCGAGAATCATTAGTGAGGGAAGCTCATTGTGGAGGTTTGGCTTGTCATTTTGGAGAGAAAAAGACCGTGGAAACACTAAAAGGGCATTTCTTTTGGCCGAAAATAGCTAAAGATGTGCACAAGGTGGTAGCGACATGCATCATATGTAAGAAGGAAAAAAGTAAGGATCTCCCTCAGGGTCTTTATATGCCATTGTCAGTTCCAAATCATCCTTGGGAAGAAATCTCTATGGACTTCGTACTCGGCCTACCAAGAACAGCTAGGGGAAAGATTTAATTCTAGTAGTAGTTGACCGATTCTCCAAGATGGTTTATTTTATTCCTTGCTCTAAAACAGATGATTCTTCTCATGTTGCTGATCTTATTTTCAAAGAAGTGGTGAGATTGCACGGAATTCCTGAATCAATTGTCTTGTATCGCAACACAAAGTTTCTAAGTCTTTTTTGGAAGACATTGAGGGGAAGATTGGTACTAGGCTTTTATTTAGTACCTCATTTCATCCTCAAACTGATGGTCAAACCGAAATGGTCAATCGATATTTGGGAGTATTAATAAGAAGTGTAATTTGCAAAAGGCCTACAGATTGCGACTTACAATTACCCTATGTCGAGTTTGCATACAACCGAAGTTTGAATGCATCTACACAACAGACCGCATTTGAGGTAGTATATGGTTTCAACCCTGTAACTCCACTAAATTTAATTCCAATTCCTATCAAACCAGTTGTAAATTTTGATGGAGCAAAGAAGGCTGAACAAGTGAGAGCCTTGCACCAAGAAGTAAGAAGAAGTATCGAGAAGAAGAATGAGTCATATGCACGACAAGCAAACAAAGGCCGCAATGAGATTATTTTTAAGGAAGGAGATTTAGTTTAGTTACATCTACGCAAGGAAAGATTCCCTAACCAACGAAGGTCTAAGTTGCTTCCAAGAGCCGATAGTCCATTCAAGGTTTTGGAACGGATTAATAACAATGCTTATAAGATTGAGTTGCCTGGTGAGTATGGAGTTTCAGCAACTTTCAATGTGCAAGATCTATCACCTTATGAGAAGTATGATGACAAAGATTTGGAGGAGACCAACCTTTTGGATTTGAGGACAAATCATCAAACACCTAGGGAGGTTGATGTGCCTGAAGGTGCGATTACATGGTCAAGAACCAAGACTTTAGCTAACAAACTTGTTCATTTTGCAGCAAAGTATATGGAGCATAATATGGAGACGAACCCTTCAATTATGGACATGGAGCTTCCTAAGCATGTATGTAACATCTCATTTTTTTTAATTATTAAAAAGCTTTTCATCGAAAATTCTTTTATCAAAATTATACATATATTTATACATACAAAGCGGAAACTAACATTTCAAATCATACTAATAAGTAATTAAACATAGATCACATTCTCAAAATATAAAACTTTACAAACACTACTAGTTGTAAATAAAAATAAGTTTTTTTACAAGTTCTTTTCAAAACACATGTATAAGTCAGCATACTCCACCGGTCAAAATCTCGCTTAACAACGACAAGGCTCCACGAAAGACACTCTTCTCCTCCTTCATATTTAATCCTCAGGTTATATTTTTTCAACATTCAAGTCCTCACCTACATTGCAAAGTCTACCTAACGAGCTTAAAGCTCAGTAAGTAGTGCAAATAAAACAAGAATGAAGTAATGAATGATATAATTTAAAACAATGCAGATTATTTCATTTTCGTGGTATGAATCCGCCCCTCATATGACGACCATCCACAAAACGTTATTTTAGGATTGACATAACGTATATCATTAGGAGATATAACAACCTACCGCACAACCCCATTGGGCTTACGACAGCATCGACCAATAGCCATTGCCGAGGGCATCTTTCTTCTCCTATAATGTAGATGTTTTCATCGAAACAATAGAGATATTGTGGGGATAAATGTAGGCATCAATGACATCCATGGGCAACCTAACACCCAATCCGCCATCCCCCTACGATTCACTTATTATATTTGTAGTTTTCATGCATAAAAATTCATTTTCGATGTCATTCGTAGAAAACATGATGCATGATGTCCATAACATGTCACATACAATCCTATCATTAATGCAAGAAAATCTAATCTAATCCAAACAAAAGTCATATAAACATGTCAATAAAGAAATCTCATAAAAACCTATCAATCAATCAATACAAGGCACACAAACAATCTTCAAATGACTTGAGGTCGGTGTATTGTGCGTTACACCTTAACCAATTTATCATCAATCAAAAATCATAAAAATACATAACCTTTACGATGTAGACTTCTAATAGGCCAAACTCATACAACACATACTTACTTTGATTTCTTATGTCTTTTGTTTCAACTTGGCAATGCACACTAGAAGCTTGAGAACCTATATTGCCAAACCATTCAAATAAGTTTTTATACTATAAGTAACTATTTTCACCATAACTTCCAAAATTCATAACTCAGGTTATACAACTTTTGTTCCCTTAATTCTCGTGCCCAAATTTCACTTATAGTGTTTATTTCATTCGGTTAGAAGAACACTTATCCATTTGAAAATCTTTAAAACATGCTAAAAGCCTAATACTCGAAACTGTCCAAAACTCCAAATTTCCAATTCACTGTTTTTAAATCATATTATAAAAATCGTAACTTGGTATATACAACTCCAAATCCCTTAATTCCAAATCCATAATTTCTAGCATTAAGTCTAATACAACTAGATATAAGAACTTGCTATCAAATAAACACATCTAGAGCACGGAATAAATAGAAAACAAAAACTACCCGAATTTCATATTAGAAACTCTGTTATGTTCTAGCAGTAAACAACAAAATTCATAACTTAATCTCCGCAACTCCAAATTAGTTTATTCAAATAGATATAGCTTTAATTACATGTCTAATACAAATTGTTAACCAAACGTTAGTCCATTTGAGCAATTTAACATTTTAGAAAACAGTAAATCCTAACAAGGCACAGTTTAATCCGAATTTCACTTTCATAACATCTAATTCAAAAATCATAACTAATAATAAAAAATTCAGCCAATAAAACTCTAAAAACCTCCATTTATAGGGTTAGGACATACCTTGAGTTTAGAAAATCGTTGGGGGTACTCTTTTCCTTTTGTTGTTTTTTTCTTTTTTCTTCTTGATTCACTCTTAACTCACCAAATTCTATGTTTTCATCAATTTTTTTCTCGTCAATCTCTCAAAAATCCAAATCCCCCATTTTCTCCTCCCTCTTGTCATGTAACCAGCCCTTTTCTTCTACCTCTCGGTCTTCTTATGTTGTTATTTTATTATTTTAACTTTAAAATATCTAAAACTCATCCAACTATTCATTTAAAGTGGCTTAATCTCAACCATTGATTATAATATTCTAAAGTAATACATATGAAATCTCCATTTTACCCTTACAGTGGCTAACATTGATCTTCAATCCATTTTATCGGTCGAAAGTTCCAAAAAGAAGAGGTATATCGTTTCATATTATTTTGGTAGACCGATACACAAAAGGGTCGTCTGATCCTTCATAAAATTCAACATATCCTTCCTTAAAATTTTCAAATCCCAAAATCTATATATCAAAAAAAAAATTAACTACTATGCAACGCATAATGATTTAATATTAACGAAATTCTACCAAATTAAACTTAAAAAGTGTAATAATACCTAATTTACAAAAAATACCAAATAGTCGGTATTACAATGTACTACATTGGGATTTAGCTAAAGAAGTTACTTGAATAAGCCACTTTTGAAGAAGCGACCCCAGAAGTTGAATAATAAAGATGTGTATTTAATTAGCATGTTATATTATTATTATGTAATGTTTCATTTGCTGGAGTCATAACAAGATTGCAATGTTTCCAAAAGATATCACTTGGTGACTTTTGAAACATTGTAACCCTATAAGAGTTATATCTTTGAAGAGTTGTCTCTCTTCAAAGGTTGAGTCTTTCTTTTATATCTAATTTTCAGAACTGTAACTTTGAAGAGTTGTCTCTCTTCAAAAGTTGTCTTTCTTTTATATCTATTTACAGAGTTATAACTTTGAAGAGTTGTCTCTATTTAAGGGTTGTATTTTTTCTTTAGAGTCACAAATTAATGCCTTTAGGAGTCTATATATAGAAGGTATTGCAATCTGTAATAAACATTGAGTGATTGTTGTTGATTGTGATTTTCATAGATTATTCAATCAGTCAAGTGCATCAACCGTTGATTGTTTATTCTGATCGGTGAGTCATATCCAAGGGTATTCATCATTTGTGTTCTTGCAGCAAATCTTGGTGAGTCATATCCAAGAATTGTTATTTCATTTCGTATTTTCATCTTCATCTTCATTTTTATTCATCATTTCCATCCTTAATTTCGTGCCCTAAATAACACAAATCGCTTAGTCAACAAGACCGAGTGATATTTCAATTTTTCTGCACACATTCTTTGGCTTTCACGAAGTCAAGGCATGTCAGTTATGTTAGGAAGGTTTGATTGGAGTCAAGTTACTTTTACTTGCTTTAGAGGCAATCCAACAATCTTTTTATTTGAAGGGTCTCGAGTTTAATATATCCATGGTCCTAATCATTCGGAATCAAAGTTTTTGCTCCTAGTTTCAAGTATATATTATAATTTCTATAATTTTTTTCACTTTTGGTATTTCTTGCTTGCAATTTTACTTTTCTTATTAAAAAAAGAACAAAATTTTGAAAAGGAAGAAAGTGTTTGTATCTTTCATGCCAAAGGTAAATCTTTTACAAAAGTAGAGTACTTTGTTTTTTTTTTTTTTTTTTTATTACACCATTAGTGATGCAGGAATTTTTTGAAAGGAATACTCGAGTGAAGAAGAGTCTGCCAAAGAACACTATCGATGAAAGCAACTTAAGATCCAAGTGGAAAGATGTGAACTACAAAAGACAAGACACTTTCAATAGAAACTAATCGAAGAGTTCAAAGAATGCTTGAAAGAAAACATAGAAACCTGGTACTACTTTTCTCGTAGACGTAAAAACTTTTAAGAAAGATCCAATATTTTACAGATATACATAGAAATATGTGACAACAAATTAGCGAGAAAATTGCAACCATCAAAAGATCAAAAGGGGAAAGAAAATATTGAAGAGCAAAAAGAAGAATCAACTATCTAAGAGCAACAAAGAAAAGAACCTAAAATCAAAGAGGCCATAAAAGGATATATTAGTTCTCATTTAAGGAATCATTTTTAAAGGTTACATTCAATAAAAAAAGGTTCTATAATCAAAGAACAACAAATTAAAAAATCAAAGATCGACGAGTACTGATGCGTGCATCAAGCAAGATTTAAAAGAGATGACGGAGGAAAGCAAAGCTATGACAGGGCCAATGACTTGGGCTCGGGCAAAGAAATTTAAAAATCAAATAAGTTTATACACTAAGGAGTTTCTCAGCCATCATCCCGCAAACGGTCCACCCATCATAAAGATGGAGTTTGTCACAATTATTGAAGTACACAAGTAATTAACTTGTCTTAATATTTACATGTCAATATGTGAATTATGCTACAAGTTCTACTGGTGAAAGGAGGTAGGAGCTGAGGTTGTAAACTTGTACATTTGGGGAACTTGAATTGAATGAAAGTGTTATCCTTTGTGAGAGTTCTTCTCCCAAATAACAAGCGTTGTTCGGTCTTTCATCGATAAGTCCAGCAACGATATTTTCTCACTTATCAATCGGAATTCCTCTGTTTGTGGCATCTTCCCCAACCAAGGTTCTTCGTCGCGTCATTGTTTCGGGTCTGTAGCTTTTCTAAGCTAAGGTTCAAATACTCGTCGGCTTTGAGTCAAGGTTTCATACTTATCTTTTCTTTATTTCAACTCAATATCCGATCACTGATCAATTCTAATCTAGGAAGGATCATATCATCTGGTATCAGAGCTTTGTTCTCTTATTTTTTTTTAAAAAAATATCTTAAATTTCGTGCTACTTTTAAAGTTTGCAGGAGCCAAGTGAAAAAAAAACGTGAATTATCATCTAGCATTTGCAATATCCTGCAATTGTGGTATCATTTGATCAAAAGATTAGACTCCTCTATAAAAGCCTTGAAATCATTTTGGGCTATATTTTCTTTGCTGTGCATCATCTAAAACTTTTGATTATTTGTTGTTCTATCCAAGTGGGTAATTGTGCTTTATTATTGTTCTTTGTTTCATGTTTTTTTTTTCGTTTTGTTTGTTTTTCCGTCTTGTTTTTTAAGTTGCTTCTCGTCGTGTCTTTTTTTTGTCGTTTCCTTCATTTTCTTTTCTTTTGTCTTGAATATTTCATTTATTTTCCTATTGGTAAGTTGGTGAAAGGATGCTTTAAATTACCGTACAGCTGTTGCAGAAAAACAACTTGGGAAAAGCGAGTGGAAAAAGGCAAGAGATGTGAGATTGTTAAAAAAAAGCCAATTAAATAGAGTGAAACACGAGGGACAAACTTGAGCGTCATTATCCGAGCGAAACACGTAAGGGAGTGCAAGTGAGGTCCTTTTACATTATATTATCTAACGTTTTCGTGCAGGTTACTCAACCTTAAACCATGTCAAATTCGGAGAACACTCCACCACAGGGCATTGACAATCTTCAATTTCAAGTGTTGATGGCTGAAATGAAGAAAATGATGAGAGATGAACAAGGCCGTATAAACGAGAGACTGGACACTGTTGAAGAAAATGCTAAGACACAACAACCGCTGTAGGATTGTGTTTAACCTAAGTTTGGGGGGGGGGGGGGGGGGGGGGAATAAGGTTAAAAATATT